>CM046456.1:54382881-54840381 GCA_025506515.1 Flaveria trinervia
CCCTAAAGTGAATGGACGTTAATCTCGTGTTCCTTTTCTTTAATGACTAAAATACCCCTACACTCAAAACCTTCAACCACTTGGATCGTATGCTCAAAACCCATCTCTATACTACATCTTCCCCATCCCATTTTATCTCTGATGACCACCACCACCACCTCGTTGTAAACCGACCACCGCAACCATTGACACCACTACACTGTGAAAACCAGTCAAATCCTCCCCCTTCCTTCTTCCAATTCAAAAATCTACATTAACGTATGATGTGTATATGCGACATGAGTTTTTGGCATATGCAGACAAAATGCATATTCTTTAATCATTCGAAGCCTTGCCCTCCTTGCCTCCTTATGTCACCAATCAACTGTAAAGGGTTTACTGGCCAACGCGCCTAACATTTCACCCCACCCCTTTTCAAAAACCCACCTTTTGTCAACGCAACAATGGCCGGTGATTTCCCAGCTTCTCATCGGAGAGACCCCATCAAACAAACAGACATGTGTTCATTTCTAAAGATTTCATGATAAGCTCTTTAGATTTTTGATTGATCGATGCTTTTGTCGTTCAATTAATCGATTTTGTGGTGTTAGGTTCATGGGTTTTCTTTCTTGTTTGAAATTTTGGAAATTTAATTTGGGGAAATCGATATTTGAAAGAATAAGGTCTTCGTTTTTCATGGTTTTCATGTTGTGGTGGTGTCGGTGATCGGTTTTCCGACAAGGTGGTGGCGGTGGTCGGTTTTCGGACGAGGTAGTGGTGGTGGTCGGTTTTCTGACGAGGTGGCAGTGGTGGTCATCGAAGCTAAAAGGGGATGGGGAAGATGAAGTATAGAGATGGGTTCACATATTATTTTAGTGTTTTAGATTTATTGTAAAGGGTATTGTGTCATTTACATGCATTTAATGGTCAAAGTTAACGGACTTTCTTTCAGGGAGCAAGTTTGTCACGTTTGTGAGAACTATTGGACCATCCTTGTAATTTCTAAGAGTTAGGGACCAAAAGTGAAATCAGGCCCACCACAGGACCACCAGTGTAATTAAGTCTTGATTTTGTTAAATGTGTTAGGAGGACCGTGTACGTACGGAGTACTAACTGATTCTGCGCGTATACCAGATCAAATAGTGCGGAATCCTATTTGATTGGCGATCCAATCAGGGAGAATGCAGTTCAGATCAATCTAACGATTAAAGAAACATTAAGAACGATTAGAACAAGATCAACTGCGATCTAGAACTTGGAATAGGTTTCTTGAGTCTCTGGACGGCTAGGGTACGATTATGTGCGTAGGTATTCGACTTGTTGTGTTTTTCCATGAATTAGTTGGTATTTATAGGTTAGGGCTTTCCAATCGTACAACTGAACCATTAGCATGGTCAGTCGTGTGACTGAATCATGCGATTGATCCATCCGCACAACTAAAGGTTCAGTCGTGTGATTGAGTCAATCTTATGTCTCAATCGTGCGACTGATCCAGTCTCCTAGTTTAGTCGTGTGACTGGTCAATTAGCATGAAGTATTCATGCTTATGGTCCATATGCATGGTCCATTCGCATGAGGACTTCATACAATTAAGTTTGTACACGTTTCTCAATCATTATTGACTAAGAATTATGTACAACACCCACAAACCTATATAGTTAGTTCACTATAATTTATCACACAATAAACAATGAAACATTAAACATTAGAAGCATCAATCACATATTGTATTTCATTCATACCCATTCATTACATATATGTAAGACATGATAGGCATTTACATTAAGTTCCTAAACTAGGTACATATGTATCAACAAACTCCCCCTTGGACCTAGTTTACATTAGTGTCTAACATTCTTCATTAGCTCCTCAAATTTCTTGTACTTTTCCTCTCTAGTAACTCCTGCATGTATCTCGATGCCAAAAACACGTCGTATCACATTCTAGAACTGGAGGGCTTGTACTATATCCTGCAAGTCATAGAATAGTGGCCACTTGTATAGTGTAGACATCATCTGCAGACAAGTTGGTCAGCCACATAGGGTCAAACATCCTGATAGTTTCCATTTTGCTCTCTCTTTATATGACTATGACTGCTTCACTTGTTCTCCAATCATAATACCACCATTTGAAGTGTGGAGTGAAGTCCTGTGGCATTTATCGTAAGGGAATCTTGGACGTTGTGCGCGCGGAGGACTCCACTTCAGCACGACTTTAGGTTTCCAGAAATGGGATCCCCTTTAGACCTTCAGATGTACCTCTTCGGTTGTTGAGGTCTGAAGTTTACCCACCTGGTGTGGTATTCTTTCCATAGTGCAGCCTCAAACCAGCCTAACATTTTCATTGGATGAGCATATAACAAATTTAGGCGTGCCAGCTGGTTGAGCTCAAAACCAAGGAGAGTCTTCAGGTCATGTGGAATCTGAAGTACTTTATTCCCTTCTCCCTCTTAACTGCATAGACGTTAAGATCCTCAAAATATGCCCACGTGATAATCTTGCCTGACACCTTTAAATGTTTCTTGACCTTGTATAGCTTGGTGTAGGCATTTTGCTTTTGAGCAGTGTGTTGGGCTCGTATCTCAACAAAACAAGCCGCCCATTCAGCCTTCTTATGTCAACTTCAGCGTCTGAGGCTTGGTCTTGGCTCTCATTCCTTTCTGTTTCCTTTTCCATCTCATCCAGTTTATCAAAGGTAGCACTGTTGAGAGTGTCACCCTAGTTGGGGATCACATTGCCATCTCCGTCAGTGTACTCTGGATAATGCTCGGCTGTGACATCTTCAATCTCTATTTCATCTACGTCGTTGATCTCATCGTCACTAGTCAAATCAAGAGTAGGTGCATCTTTGACAATCTCGTCTGGGTTTAGCCTGAACATCTCTGCAAGTTGCTAATCAGTCAGGTCGTGTATGATTTCTCCTTCTTCGGGAGTATAGCTCACCGACCTTCTGACAATCCCTTGCAAATCAAAAATCATTGTGAGTTGAGACTTGATTTGCTGTAGGTGAGCAACATCACATTCATCTTGCTGAGATGTTTGATCTACTTGATTTAAACATCTAACACATTAACCATTAGTAATTAATCAAGATATTTAAACATTTGATAAAGATATATAAACATTAATTACAAAATTTTAATACAAGATTGAAGTACAAAAGTTTTCAAATACATAAACATCTAATCATTACTTTTGTCTTGAATTGCAGGCTTCTCAGCAGGAGGGGCAGAGGATGATACTCCTTGGTGTTGTGTTCTCTTGGTTCTCCTTTCTTGACCCTAAGCATAGGCTGATGCAGCTGCATCACCTTCTTCATCATTATCTCTTCTCTTCTTTCCTCTTGACCCTTCATCATCACTGTCATCTTCTTTATCAGTCTCATCATCATCACCATCATCATCCTCTTCTTCATCATCATCATCACCCTTTCTAATCTTCAGAGGCTCATCTTTTGATCCCTTTAGTTTGAGCATGATCGTCTTGTTTGAGGCCTCCAACTCCTCAATCTTCTTCACTGATTGGTCATTGCGCTCCTGAAGTTGGGTAATTTGTTGTGCTTGCTGGGCAATCTGCTGTGCTTGAGAAGCATTAAGCTTCACAAGCTGACTTAGCTGAGCAGCTCTTTCTTCATCAGCAACTAACAGTTTCAGCACCATGCGGTTTAATGCAGCCAGTTGTTCCTCTACCCCAATGGAGGGTAGATTGGGTCCTATGGTGAAGGTGGTGTGGGTTGATGGACCTACTTGGTAGCTAGTGGTGGTACTGGTGGATGTGTTGAATATGGTGGTGGGATATGAGTGAATGGTGAAGGGTTGGCTGTAGTAATGGTGGTTGGGAGTGTGGTAGTAGTGGTAGGTAGTGTTGTAGTGGTGGTGGTAGCTGTGGTGGATGTGGTTGATGTGGTGGTGGCTGTGGCAGTAGTGGTGGTTGTGGCAGTTGTAATAGATGTGGTCAATGTAAATCTTGGCCTCTTACTCTTTTTGCCATAAGGGTGAGCCACCTCTTCTTCTTGGGGCCTTTAGAAATAGAGGCTCCCCCTTGGCGGTTGGGTGGTCCGGGGTGTAAGATGGATCTGTATCAGCAGGTAGTACAACATCCCGGACTCCACATGGTGTCCACCAACCGCCTTGAGCCATCTCTTAGTGGCTACGACCCGGCTCCCTACCATCCGCACCTGAGGCTCCTCGTCTGACTCCTCCTCCTCCTCCATCTAAAAATTAGGGTGTATGGGAGCCTACTCGGGTCCACCTGAACCCTCACCTCCTTGACCAACATCGTCGTCATCACCGTCAGAACATTGGAGGGTAGAGCAATCTGCTCAATATCAAAATCACTATCGTCGTGGCACCACTTCCTCCTGGTTGGCACCACGTAATCCTACGGGCTAGATGCCCAAACAACCTCCTCACCGGGGGCCTCACCTGCTTGCCTCGGTAGACCTTCATCCTACCTAAGGTGGTATCATCCATCACCTCAAGCACCATAGCATCTTCTTTCTCCTTGGGCAGTGAAGGAAGCTTCTCATCAATGATCATTTGTAACAACTGAGGATACATGCAGAATCCTTCCTTCCCTTTAGCTTCAAGGTTCTCGATCAAATAGGAGAAGATCATACAGGAGAAACTAAATGGATGGTTCTGTACCAGTGCAACGTATGCATTCTGGATTTGGTCGGAGAGGTCATCAAATCCTCCACGCCTGGAGGCTATGCACTTCAGGATCACAAGTGCCAATACTTAAATTGAGGGCACATGTTGCTCTTGTTCAGTACCATGGCATTTAAGTCACCGGCGTACTTGATCCTCATAAAGCATCCCCGGACAGTCAGTGGATGTAACTTAGTTGGGTGGTTTCCGTCCTCACCCAGACCTAAGACCCGTCTCAAGTCATCCTCAGTGATCACTATCTCTTGACCCAAGGTTGAGCTCCGTAAACAATGAGGCTCAGCTAATCTGTCAACCCTGGCACTTTCCCAGAATACCTGCTGATGGATTTGTAAGATGTACATGGAATCAAGACAGCCTTGAAGATCCGTGATCAGCACAGAAAAGCAATAATCCCTGATAAAAGCAGCGTTCGGGATGTAGGATCAAGGTGGGCACAAATGTTGTGCTTGGTCTTAATAGTCCACCTCTCTGCCATGTTTCTTTAACACAAGACACATAAACATTAGATTTATCCATAAGAAGCACTTGAAACTTAATCTGTTTTGAAATCAGTCTGGTTCAATAGTGCGATTGAACCATACGACCGAGTTTAGTCGGTTGAGTTAGTATGCGACTGAGTTCAATCTGGTGACTGAGCATGCGGCTGAGTTCAATCGGGCGATTGTGCATGCGGCTGAGTTTAATCGGGCGATTGTGCTCATACGCCTAGTTCATTCTGCTGATTGAGTCATTCGCCCAGTTCATTCGGCCGATTGAGTCACTCGCCCAGTTCAATCGTGCGATTTATGTTCATTCGGAGTGTCCAGTCGCATAACTCTCTATTTGACACTCTAACCCCGAATCTAGGTCAAAACATGATGTTAAACGTTGTGTCTAGACTCTTTAGACTCATAGGAACCCTAATTGTCATAGTATGCCTTTCATTTTAACCATTATAGACGTTTATGTGGTCTATTTGATGGTTGTTACTTATTTCTTGATTTTAATCAATTTCGGCATGTTAGAGTTTGAATACACTGTGCATTGTGTGTGATTTCAATCACAAATTACCTGCGGATGAAGAGAGTATAATTCAGTAACACAATAGCAGTGAGAAATTGACTAAATCAAATTTTCACAGAGTGTGTTTGCTTAGTCATGCGACTGGGCGCTTGGGAGTGATTAGAGGGTGATGAGGATATGTGACCGATTTTAGCCCTATTTATACTAATTTTATCTTCAGTCGGGCGACTGGATCTATTCGCACGCTTCATTTGGGTGATTGGGTCTCAGTCATGCGACTGGCTTAGTCAGTCACATCCTTAGTGCGACTGGGGTTCAGTCGTATGATTGATTCAGTCGGTCACCTCCATTCGTGCGATTGGTTCATACTCATGATCCAATCGTGTGAATGATTCATACTCATGCTTGTGTTTATGACTATGACTCATGTAATTTCCTATGCACTTTCAAACACTTAATCTGACTTAATCTGTTAACAATTGATAACACGTTATGACCAATGATCATCTCAGACATGACCTTTTGAATTTGAAAAACCTGTTGATCACCGTAGACGTGATCCTTTTACTTCAAACGAATTTGTCACCTTAGACGTGACTCAATTTATTTTTGAACGTTTTGGTCACCTCAGACGTGACCCTTTTAAGTAAGTGAATCACAGATTGAGTCCAAATGTATAGTCCAACTTTTTCCTAATAAAACTAAAAGTTAAACAACACAACTAGAAATTTGAAACGAAATTAAGACATAATTTTGTATTTTGGGTCGGAGATGGAATGAAACCTATTAGAGTAGTTCTAACCGATTTTACTTCCAGGACAACACAGCTTCAATTCTATAATATCATTTCTGGTACAATTCATTATGGAATCATATAGGTATATCAGAATCATTTAAAACATTTTTAATAAACTATTTTGATGCTAGATTCTTGTTTTGATCCGAGAGTCAATTGCAAGTTAACGAAATCATACTAGAACCACAAGATGCACATAATGATTTTGACTTTCAAGAACTGCAGCTCACGATGATTGTCAGTATACTTGTCCTCTTAAATCCATACACAGACTTTTGACACACATTGGTGACGAGTTAAGGTTTAATTATTTCACCAAGCATTTATGGATCCCATGCTTATATGGTAATCAACTTTCCTCAGGAGATTTTTGAGCGGTTTACGGGGTGTTTCAAGAATTAACTATTCTAAGAGCTTTGAAAGAGATGCTAAGCCTCAGGTCAGTGCCACCGCACAGCAGAGAGGCGCAACATCAATGAATTCTAGAATATTTAGGTTATGCTTATTCTCAGGTCAGTGCCACCGCACAGCAGAGAGGCACACAACCTATCTTCTTGTTTGAGATATTTTCTTTTTGCACATATCGCACCAATAACATAGGTTATGAGCTTGATTGCTTTTTGCATTTTTCATGTCCTTTGCTCATATTTTATGGCCATCCGCACACACATGTGGCGTTTATTTTGCTCTTCACCCCTTATTGGAACGGTGTTGATTGTGTTAACTAGGGATAAGATGGGAATCCACAGCTTGTTAAACAACTTAGTTTGAATTTTAAACCACCAATGAGGTCTACTCATCTATTGTGTTGAATCTACCGACACATCATATAATGAACTACCAGCCTCTAGGTCTCCTTTCTCTATGTTACCTCGGTAGTTTGCTAGTTTAACTATTATTTTTCCTTTTATTTTGCTTGGACATCACAGACTTAAACTTTGAATTTCGCATTTTGAACAGTTAAATTCTTTGGAAGTCCCAAACAATCTGTTCCCTGTGTACTATCATTTTCCATAGACGTTGAATCAGTATCAAAGATTTGATTTCTTTCCTTTTGGCTAAATTGTCCTCCTCCCTCGTTTTTTTTAATTAAATAAAAAAACTAATTAATTTAATACTAAACTAACCTATTCTCCCCCTAAAATTCTAAAACCGAAATTTTTTTTGCATTTTTAAATTCTAATAGACAATGAATTAAGACAAAATAGAAGAAAATGAACCAAACAAAAAAATAAAAAAAATTAACTATACTCGTCGGACTATGTACTGTCGTCTTCTGGAATCACTTCACATTTTCACGCCGTTGACCTCTAACAGATATAAAAATCTTGTTTTATCAAATTCTTTTGTGTAGAGGTCAGCGCGTTGAAATTCCGTATTAATTTTAACCACATGGATTAAATTCTTTTCAAAATAGTCATGTATAAAGTGATATTTAATTTCGATGTGTTTAGTTTTAGGATGTTGGACTGGTTTTTTAGTTACGGCGATAGCAGTAGAATTATCAACAAAATAGGAGTGTTATAGAATTTCAAACCGTAGTCACGCATTTGCTATTGAATCCAGATGATTTACAGAACTTGCAGCAGCAACATATTTAGCTTCACATGTTGACAAAGCAACAGAGGTCTGCTTCTTACACTGCCAGATGACTAACCGTCTACCAAAGAATTGACACCCTACTGATGTTGACTTATAATTCATTTTGCAGCTGCCATAATCCGAATCGCTATACGCTGTAAGCTCAAAGTCATCATCATGAGGATACCACAACCCGAGTGTTGGAGTACCCTTCAGATAACGAAATATCCTTTTAACTCCTATGAGATGGTTAACTTTTGGTTTCGCCTGATATCTGGAGCAAAGACACGTCACGTACACGATATCAGGGCGAGAGGTAGTGAGTTACATGAAGGATCCGATCATTCCTCTGTACATGGTGGCATCCCCCAGATCACCATTTTCGTCGGGTGCCACATCAGGGTTTGTAGCCAGTGGAGTCCAGCTGCCGAAGCATTCTCCATATCAAACCGACTTGGGATATCGCCTACATACTTGGTCTGATGTACAAATATTCCCTTAGGTGTCTGATCCACCCGTAACCCGAGAAAGAACTTCATCTCTCACATGGCACTCATCTCAAATTCAGCTTTCATTACTGCTTCATATTCTTTACATAATGCTTCCTTTTTGGAACCGAAGATTATGTCATCAACATAAATCTGAACTAGCAATAAGTCACCATCCTTTTCTTTGATAAACCATGTACAATCAATCACTCCTCTGCGAAAGCGCGTGTTTCACAAGATGAGTCGAGAGCTTCTCATACCATGCTCTTGGGGCTTGATGGAGCCCGTAGAGAGCCTTATCTAGATTGTAAACTCTGTCTCGATGAAATGGATCCTCAAATCCTTCGGGTTGACTGACATACACTGTCTCCCGAAATTCACCATGAAAGAATGCACTCTTTACATCTAGTTGATAAACATTGATCTTCATGTAAGATGCATAGGCTAGGAAGATACGGATTGCTTCTATTCTTTCCACAGGTCCAAACACTTCATTGTAATCAATACCCTCGACTTGTCGAAATCCTTGAACTACAAGTCGAGCCTTGTTTCTGATTATGACCCCTTGGTCATCTTTCTTACACTTCAAGACCCATTTGGTGCCAATCACCTTTGCACCTTTTGGTCTGTCCACCAGTGTCCATACTCCTAGTTTCTTGAATTTAAGGAGTTCTTCTTGCATGGCACTGACCCATGTCTCATCGTTTAGAGTTTCACTTACATATTTTGGCTCAAATTAAGACAAAAAACATCGATACGCACCATCGTGAAGATATCCTTTTTCCATTACCGAGGTATAATCCATTGAGTATAGCTGATTTCTAGTCTGTACTCCTAATCGAACATCTCCGATGAAATTTTCCAAAGGATGATAAACATTTAGTCGTGATCCAGGAGTGGTGGGAACAACTACCTTATTATTTAGATTGTGAACACCAGGTTCAGTATCTAAGGCAGTGGGAGTGTGAGGTTCCGAAGTGTTAGAGGCATCAACATCAAATGCTTGTGTACTTGTAGTAGTAGGAACCTGTTCCTCCTGATCCACCTGATCATTTTCCATGTCTTCATCTTCAGAGGAGGAGTCACTTACCTCAAGTGCTCCCCTTGAAGAACTAGAAGACTCACCTTGTGAAGCTGAGGTTGTCGAGTCCAGTGATGGTGTTGATGGTGTGTTTAACACATCGTACATCATTTTGGTCGATAACTTATCCTCGGGAGGGGAGAGAGGGATGTTGAAGGACTTAAAGAATCCATCATAGTCGAAAAAGAATGAGGGTCCTTTTTCCATAAAGGGGGTGGTGTATCTCTGTACGTCAACGTTGCACCACACTTCTACTTGACCCGTTGAGTTATTATAAACTCTCTTATTCGGTATGTTGTATCCTAGGAAAATCCCTTCTTCGGCCTTCTCGCAGAACTTCCCTGACTGAGTTTTCTTCAGCAGCATACATGGTGCACCAAATGGTTTGAGGTACTCAAGATTTGGTTTACATCGCTGGATCAACTCATAGCACGTTTTACCATGACGTTTGACCACCAAGACTCGATTGAAGGTGTAACATGCATTAGCTACTGCCTCGTTCCAAAATTGGATAGGCAGTTTCGAGTCTGCTAGCATCGTCCGGGCTGTTTTTATCAAGCTTCCATTCTTTCTCTCAACAACTCCATTAATTTGAGGAGTGTCGGCAGATGTGAACTGGTGCACAATTCCTTTTTCTTTGTAGACTACCTCCATCCACTGGTTCTTGAACTCGGTACCATTGTTTGAGCGAACTTGCCTACCTTCAGCTTGTAGAGTGACTCCAATGTAGTTACTAGCTTCTTTGAATGATTCAAATGTCTCTGATTTGGATTTCAAAAATATCACCCAAGAAAATTTTGAGTAATCATCCGTAACTACATAGCACTACAAATCGCCAGCAATGCTCTTTGTACTAACTGGCCCAAACAGGTCCATGTGAAGAAGCTCAAGAGGTAGGTCAATTGAGTGAACTTTCTTTGCCTGATGAGACTTCTTTGTCTGTTTCCCTTTCTTACACGTGACACAAAAATCTGGTAATTGGAAGTTCTAACATTTACTCCATGCACTAGATCATTCTGGATTAAGTGATTCATATTCCGTGGATTAATGTGTCCCGTTCTCCTATGCCAGGAGATGGAGTCTTTCTCTGTTTCCTTTGACAAGAAGCATTGTACATTTTGATCGGTTGTGGAGGCCTTTGATAGGTCCAAGACATATAAATCGTTATATCTTGAAGCTGACATTAAGACTTGGTCCTCCAGGATAACATAGTCCTTTTTCAGAACATAGCACTTCGTGTTGTCAAATACAACCTTGAATTCTTTGTCACATACCTAGGAGACAGAAAGTAAGTTATTTTGAAGTTGTTGAACATAGTTTATCTTATCAAACTTAACTTTCTGGTTTCCACTTCGCCTTGTGCAGTGATATATCCTCCTTTATTTGCAGCATATCCTCCTTTATTTGCAGCAAATGAAATGTGTCCCCCTTTAATTTGTTTGACATTAGAAGGAGAGACAGGTTCCCAGTCATGTGCCTTGATGCCCCGCTATCAACAATCCAGGTATTTGTAGTAGCACTATAGCGGACACCCTGCACATTCAAAGGAAATGATTTGTTTAGGTTAGGGACCCAAGCCTTAACTAGCTTGGGTGACCCAGAGGAATCACACATCATGAACTCAACCCACTGTCCCTTTGAGGGTGGGGGCAGATCATTCTTCTTCTTGTTCTCATTATCAAACACTTGACTAGACTTTTCCTTCCATAAGCCAGTTTTGTGTAACGCCTATTTGTGATAAACAGACGACTGGCTTACAGTTTGAACTCTAGATTCATTACTTCTTTTTGGTGGAGTAATAGAACTCCTTTTCGAAGAAGTTTGTTGAGTATCATAAAGGTCAATTTTCTTTCTTGGGGTTTGATAATAAGGACAATTAGAAGCAATGTGTCCATTCTTTCTACAATTGTAGCATGATCTACTTTCTACATGTTGGTGGAACTGTTTTTGTGGGGAAGTGTGTGACATAGGTGTGACTTTAGTTTGTTTGGGTTTGGACACTTCTTGTTTAGATGTTTTTGCTTCTTTAACAAAATTCATTGTTTGAACATTTTTAACATCTTTACCCTTTTGTTTATTTGGATGATGACATGGAGCACGTGGTTGGTTAACTGGTTTAGTCATTTGGGTTCAGAAATAGACATGTTTGAACTCGACTTCACATTAACCTTTTCAAATTGTTCATCCAAATTTACAATAGGCATCTTACCTTTTGATTTCAAAGTGGCCTCCTTCTGTTTAGTGACAGATTCCATCGCTTTACTCGTGGAATTTGGATCACTAACTAGAGGAGTGGACACCACATGATCCTTGATTGGATTGTTATTTACTAGTCTACATTTAGCATTTAATATGATCTCATGTGGTGGTGGAACCACTTTGTAACCCAAACCCTCCCCGTTGTTTCGTTCATTCACTAAGTGCTGGACGATGTGAGAAGAGTTGGTCCAATTGTGCAGTTTTTGTTTTAAAGAGTTGACTTCGACTTCCAAAACTATTTTTTCTTTCTTAGTTTCTTCCAGGGAGTTTAAATAGAACTTTATATCATTTGCTTGGTTAACAGCAACAACCTCGATTTCCCTTAGTTGTTTATTTAAAAGTTCTATTTTCTCTTTATAACTATGCTCATTTTGTTTTAAAATACGATTAGCTTCTGTGCACAGTTGTAAGTCATTTACTAAGCTATCATTATGGTCTAATAACCTAGAAAATTTTAAATCTATATTTTCTCTAAATTTGTTACATTCATTACAAGCATGTTTTTCAAAGAGTTGGTCTTTTGTACTTACCTGTGAAGACTCGGTTGAATCTACCATCAATAAAGAGTTTGACTCCTCAGATGCTGGAGATACTGAACATGTCGTTCTGAGATCCTCTTCATACAGGTGATTGACCACAATTGCAGTATCTTCATTATTTGGCATCACTAGTTCCACTACGATTTCACCTTCGCTTGCAAATCCGTCATCCAATCCCTCAACACAAGCAATGTTGGATTCACCCGGAGAAACAATATGAAAAGTCCAATCTTGCCCTTCATCGTCTTGTGCAGTCAAGGCCTTAGTTTCCTTGGTTGACGAGGCAGCTCCATTCGTGGATTTGTCTTGACGATTGAAGGTTGAGAATGGATTACCATTACCTGTCTTCTTGGGCTTAACACATTCACGTTTAAATTGCCCCTTCTCTCCACAGTTAAAACAGGTAACTTTGGTTTTGTCAAAACCAAAGGTAGTGTCTTTTGTGGCTACCAAGTTCTGTCCAGTCCTTTTCACAAACTTCTTTGCCCTCTGGAAAACACTAGCCAATGCCCACTTGATATCCATTCTTTCGAGTTCAGTTTCATCCACCTGCTCGTAATCTTCATTTGCAAGATGGTAGTTTCCAATTTTCCCAGCAACTAGGCCATCATAGGAATGAACAACCACTGCTAATAGGTCCATGTGCTCTTTAGCAACCTCCACAGTAATATTACCGAGATTCTCGGTCTTCAACTTCATAGCATTTGCTTCAGTTACTATATATTGGGTGCAAGATGACCATGACGTTTCAGATCCTGAAGTAGTGGCTTGGGAAGGAGCTGTTGAACTAGACACAAATACCATATGAAGTGGTGCTCCTGAACTTGTTGGATGGGAGATGAGTTATAAAGTGACGGGTTCTGATCATATGATCCTTTCTGAGACCTGTACTTCATCCTTAATTCTTCCTCTCTCAGCTTCATAATGAAATCATTAATATCCAACTTCGCCAGTATATCATTCTGTCTCAAATTTGACACAAACGAGACCCACTTCTCTGGCAAGCCATTTGCAAAACTTGACACCTTATCTTCCATAGATGTGGTTACCCCGTGAGTGTGTAGCTCACTCATCAAGTGTTAGAATTGGTCAATAATGTCATCCAGGCTCTCTTTCCCTATTGAAGAGAAGTTATCAAACTCCTTCTTCAGAGCCTTTGCCTGTAACGCTTTCAATGTTGCATTCCCGTCATACCGTTTTTCCAGAGCCTCCCATAACTTCTTTACCTGTTTGTTCTCAAAAAACTGATAGAATATGTCCTTAGGGATCGACTGAGTCAACAAAGCATACACCTTCTTTTCAGCAATGTATTTCACCTTCTGGCTATCAGTCATGCCGCCCAAAGTAAGTTTAACACCATCAGCACCAACCGGCTTGCTATAACCTGTCTCGATTGATTCCCACAGATTAGGATCAACTCCATTTAGATATATCTTGAAACTTTGCTTCCATTATGGGTAATCGTCTAACGTTATGAGTTTACAGAGTACTAACTGATTCTGCGCGTATACCAGATCAAATAGTGCGGAATCCTATTTGATTGGTGATCCAATCAGTGAGAACGCAGTTCTAATCAATCTAACGTTATAAGTTTAGGGGACTTATTATGATTCCCAATTTCATTTTTCAGAAGTAAAAGCTTCTGGATCCGTGAGTCCCTACCGGCAGTTAACGCTGAGTATTGATCTTCCATCTCTATAAACTTTGAACTTCAAAATGAGACTTATTCACTCGTGCGAATGGAGAGGTACGAATGGGTCAATCGTGTGATTGAACAAAATGCGGATGAGTCAATCGTGTGATTGGACAAATGCGGATGGACAATGCGAATGGGATTGTTTAGTCTTACGAATGGATGGACGACTGAGTTCAATCGTTCGTATGGGAGGTGCGATTGAGTTCAGTCGTGCGATCGAGTCAATCATGCGACTGAAGGCTGCTGGTTTTGAAAATTCGATGGTTTTTGGTACTTTGACACAAAAATACGATTTTTCACGAACCCTAATCTGCCGTAAGCCGAAAAACATGAACTTTTAGATCTGGAGACGTCGAAAACACTGTTTTGCTCAAAAGATGGTGTTTTTGAATGAAAAACGTGATTTTACATCGAAACCGATCGAATCACACACAAAATCAAGAGCCAAAGCTCTGATACCACTTGTTAGGAGGACCGTGTACGTACGGAGTACTAAGTGATTCTACACGTATACCAGATCAAATAGTGCAGAATCCTATTTGATTGGCGATCCAATCAGGGAGAATGCAGTTCAGATTAATCTAATGATTAAAGAAACGTTAAGAACGATTAGAACAAGATCAACTATGATCCATGAACTTAGAACAAGTTTTCTTGAGTCTCTAGATGGCTAGGGTACGATTATGTGCGTAGGTATTCGAATTGTTGTGTTTGCCACGAATTAGGTGGTATTTATAGGTTAGAATTTTCCAATCGTACGACTGAACCATTAGCATGGTTTAGTCGTGCGACTGAATCATGCGATTGATCCATCCGCACGATTGAAGGTTCAGTCATGCGACTGAGTCAATCTTATGTCTTAATCGTGCGACTGATCTAGTCTCCTGGGTAAGTCATGCGACTGAGTAAATCTTATGTCTCAATCGTGCGACTGATCTAGTCTCCTAGTCTCCTGGTTCACTCGTGCGATTGGTCTATTAGCATGAAGTATTCATGCATATGGTCCATTAGCATGGTCCATTCACATGAGGACTTCATACGATTAAGTTTGAACACGTTTCTCAATCATTATTGACTAAGAATTATGTACAACACCCACAAACCTATATAGTTAGTTCAATATAATTTATCACACAATAAACAATGAAACATTAAACATTAGAAGCATCAATCACATATTGTATTTCATTCATACCCATTCATTACATATATGTAAGACATGATAGACATTTACATTAAGTTTCTAAACTAGGTACATATGTATCAACAAAATGATTAAGGGGTATATAGGGTATATATTACTTTTATATTTTGGAAACAACTAAATTCCTTAAATCTCTCTTTTTCTTTTTTTTTATCTCTAAAAAATCAACACAATATTATATTTATTAAAAATCAAATTAATTCATCCAAAAAACCAAGAATATGTTAGAAGAGCAGATGTAACTTTCTATAAATTTATGTCAATTGTGTTCTTGCTTACGTATACGTAAACATGTTCAAATATGTGTTTACGTATATACAAATATGTTTACGTATACATAAACATGTTTACATATATGCTTACATATTAAACATGTCTACGAATATCATTACGTATGTAAGCATGCTTACGTATATGTAAGTATGTATGTTGTATGTTAATCTGCTTACATACATATAATCACAGATGTAATGTGCTTACATATATATAACTTAACAAAGATGAAGATAAAATAATAATAATAATAATAATAATAATAATAATAATAATAATAATAATAATAATAATATAATAATAATAATAATAATAATAATAATAATAATAATAATAAAACGTAAATAAAAAAAAGTTACCTGATTCAGTGTCCTTGTCTTCAGTTATTTCTCCTTCATTTTCTCGCAAATATCCTGGTTGATCTATGACTACTTTTCTCACATATACTCTTATTGATTTGATAACTTTTACAAAACATATCTATTATTTGTTATGTAGATGTAACTTTTCATATTTTTTTTCACCATCTTTATTAATTCATCATCTTCTAAAATGCATGTGTATCCCAATATATTCTATCTTTATTTCTGTCTTTATTTTTATTAATACATTCAACTTTCCAGTAAACAAAAAAAACCATGTCATGGTGCATATATGTATCTGATGAGGTTATATACATGTAACCTGGATACATATATGTATCCTACTCGAATACCCATTTTTCATCTGATTCAACATCATCTTTATCTTCATTTTAGTTACATATACGTAACCACATTCATTATCATCATCATTGTCGTCACCTTCATCTTGACATTACCGTAAAATAATTGTCATTTACTTGATTGATTGTAACTCACAGTTGAATATAAAGCTTTGCTTAAGATACGAGATTACAAGTGAGATCTTACAAACTAATTTGTAAAAACTGATATTATTGAAGAATTTTCATAATTGCACATAAACTCAAACTTACAACAACACATAATTGTTTCTTATTTGTCTACTACATACCTGATGCATTAGAAACTATCTTTGTAAGTCCTCAAATTTCTCATATCCTTTTTTTCTCTTAAAGCAAACATAATATCTTCAAACTATCTCTGATGGTGATCACATTAACAAGAAGAAATGAATTTTGAGGAGCATCAATCTGTTTTAAGGATTGAAGTGGTCGAAGAAAGTAATATTTTATATGATAATCATAGTTTTTCCTTAATGAATGAGAGAGAGAGACTTATTTTTTTGAGAATGTGAAACAGAGCATAAGTTTAGATAGTTTCCAAATGATCAATTTACTATAATAACCGTCTAATTAAAGAAAAAAAGAAAAAATCTAATTGATTCATAATGATTTTCTTGGTTTTTTTATAAAATAATGGTTTTCTCTTGATCCCTCCTCTATATGTATATATATAATATGAAAAACAATTTTAAAAATCTATGTTCTCTGAGTGAGTGAGCATTGGACGGAAGTTCATCCTGCCCCTCCTCAGGATCGGCTTGATCCTAGCTAAACTCGAGTACCAATCGGGCAATATTCAAGGTTTCTGGTTTGATATTATGGTGGTGTATCTATATCCACAATGATGAACTGTTGCCTAACGGGTAGCATGATGATGTTGTTGTAGCTTTACTTGTCGTTGTCTTCTCTGATTTCTAACAAACTCGTTTGGTCCAATATCAATCATAATACTAATGTTCACCCTCAAACTGTTTCCTAATCAAACTGGTTTCTCCCCAAAACTAGTTTTGACTTTGTTGACCTAGAATTGGTCCGGTTGTGAACCATATGTTGGTCTAACCCGCCTTGTGTCACTTTACGAACTACTGAATTTAAAATGATTCATTAAGGCATTATAGTTTAAATACGCCCATGAAATACTAATGATGGAAGCGTTTCATTAGACCCATATTAGTTTAAAATAAACCCATGAACCACTAAGTTAGGATGACCCTTGAGGCCTGGATCCCTGGAGTCACAAAACTTATATTAGTTTGGTTAATCAATTAAATGTACAAACTCGTTAAAAGCGTATTTATGGCGATGGTAAGAAAGTGTAGATTTAGGAGTAGGTTTGGTGCGTTTTTGAGTTGGTCATTTAAAAAAATATCCTAAATCACTTTACAATTGAAATTATCGCCCTTGCCTTGATTGGAGGATCTGATGACACGGGAAAGAGGCAACATCTTAGGGGCCCCAAACTGTCAACCAAAATAGGGCATGGTATGGGTTTTAGGTTGAAATTAACGAGTAAGAATACGATCCATATATATATTCATGACAAAGATCATATACTCTAACCCGAACACATTTAACATTGTCACGACCATGTAACATGTTTACCTGAACGAATCATTAGACCAAAACGGGATGTGTTTGTAAACATGTTGTCTGATTAGGGTGCAATTAATGTCATAAACAGGCTGATATATTTCAATAAAGTTGTAATCATGTTAAATAAATCATAAATAGTTCAACTTATAAATTACATATTTTTATTCTTCTAAATTTATCTTTATATATGTTGGTGGGTCGACCATTAATTTGCAACCCAATTTGAGTGCAACTACATTTAAAATCAAATTACTATTCTTTTTTCATTTTTTCTCATGTCAAGAATTATTATGGCACGGATGCTTTATCATACTTGTTTTAATGTGTTATGCAAAGAGTAACCACAAATTACCATGAAAGCAAGTCGATAAAAGAAGCGACTGACCCACCAATGAATGCTGTCGTGCGTTTTGATCGTATCATATACTTGATAGGTAGGGATATACACTAAACAATTATAGTATCATATTAACCAAGAGGATGATGGAAAGGGTATGGGTTACACACTTACACCCATGTTACATGTCACATTTGATCCATTTAACCGGACCACTACATGAGAATGGATAAAACTCACATACATCCCTTCTACTTCTTATGTATCTCTCACAATGAAGACAAACGTGGTCCATGAAGCATGTAGATAGTAGAGTCGAAAATTTAATAAAAACAATAAGAATAAAAGATTCTTAAATCTAAAATATGTTTGATAAATTAAATTGATGTATTATATATATTTTTCACATGTTCGTATATAATTTTTTAAACTTGGTGTATTCATGCAAGTAGTCATCAACACGTCGGTCTTTACACTTTCTTTAAAATCTAGACGTAAGTAAATTCATATTCATATATGAATATAGTCATGTAAGGATTTTAGAACTTAATATATATATATATATATATATATATATATATATAGCATGTGTATATAAAGCTTTATATGAGATTAAAAAATATTTAATGTATACAGGTAATCAGGTGCGACTATCAAAAAGAGATGGATCTAAAGACCCAAATAAAAAATTAATCCAAAGATGCTATAAAATTAACAAAATTATACTAGATGAATTGAACATTTGTTATTTTATTTTTGAAAATAAGATAATTATATATATCATGTTATTTTTCTTTTTGAACCGCCAACTAATAAAGCCCAGCTACCCTGGGTCCCCAATGGCAAAAAGACATCTCATACACCTATAAGCACAAACAACACTTGGTAGCCCAATCCCACTAACCATCAATTTTGGAAAAAATCAGTCACCCGAAGGCCCATTACGAGAAAACTCGGCTTGCCAACAACATTTTACTCCGGTAGGACTCGAACTCACAACCCTATCCTAGATGAAGTCATGAGATTACCACTCAAACAAATGGTCGGTGATTTATATATATATATATATATATATATATATATATATATATATATATATATATATATATATATATATATATATATATATCATGTTCTAAACTTACAGAATCACATTTTATTTCAAAACACAAATTTTTAATATATAATATACAATGATCTTCGAACATGATTCGTAAAATATATGATTTATAAGTTTTGAAAGAGATATATGAAATATTCTTTTAAAAATAGAATCATAATCTTGAGTTCATCCTATCAAACTACTGACACCTAATATCATATAACTGCTCTATATTAATCAAATGGTTGTAAAATTGTTTATAGTATCTAAGTTACTCACATTTTTAGTGATTATATTGAACTAACCCATGTATATTATGTATACAAAGAAACGTAACAAATTATTACAGTTTTTAGGCATTAGCCCTTGACCTGGTGGCGAACAAGCTACCAAGACAATCGCAAGGGCATTCCCCCTTGACCTTTGCTTTTCATTTTTACAAAATAACAACTTTGACAATGTATAATTTGTAACCCAAATATCACATTTTTTATCTTGTTATCTGGTAACCTTTAAATTAAAAAAAAAACATCTAAATGTTACAATATTAACAATATAAAAGCAAATGACATTTCCTATGGTGAATGAATAAAAATAATTCAAAATGTTACGGTGATGCTTAAACTTCAAACTGTTTCTTTTGTTGTAGATAATTATTTAACTGTAAGAGTATGCTTAACATAATTAGTGACTAATACTTTATCTTTAAAAATGTATCAATATTTGTAACATCCGGTTATTCTTTTAAAAGAAGAATAATAAATGAAGAATAAAAGAAGGAAACATCAATAAACCCAAGTGCTAGGGTTAAGAATGTAAATGGGGATAAAAGTACAAAAGTTGGTGTAAAGGTGGGTATGGCCGCCCACTCTCACTTCCCATCACCCTTTTTCACTTCGGATTAGAGAGAAAGAGCAGAAACACTCTCGGTTGAAGAAGAAGAAGAAGAAGAGAATTGAATTCAAGATAAAAATTCGGAGTTTTAAGTGTTCATGTTGGGTTTTTTTGTCTCGGTTACATGCTTATGTGCTTATATGCTTGTGTGTGTGTCCGTGTGTGTGTGTTTTGGTGTGTTTCTAAGTGTTTTAACTCATTTGCAAGCGGGTTAGAAGGAAGAAACACCCAAGTTGCACCAGGTGAGTTCTAGACCCCGGTTTTACTTGTTTTAAACTCTCTTGGGGCTGAAAATGTATTAAAACGATTTTCAAATGTTTATGTATGTTTAGACGTATGTATTATGCATGTTGGATGATGATTCTTGGATGCTTATAGGTTGTTCATGTTTAGAATAGCCTAGGTAAGCTTAGAACAGATAGGTTTGATGATTGGGTTCAAAAACATCCTAGAAACATGTTGTACAGAAGGTTCATGCGCCTAGATAAGGCTCATGCCCCTAAGAATGCCTGAGAAGAATTTAAGTGTAACCAATGCGCCTGAACAGTAGTCCATGCGCCTAGAAATATTAGTCGGACGACCAAGTGTAGGGCCATGCACCCCAATAGTACCCATGCGTCTGAACATTCCCTTGCGCCTAAGTTTCCATACGCTCGAATAAACCCATGCGTCTAAGTGTCCATGCGACCGAATGGGTCATACGCCCGAATAGTGTCAATGCGCCTGAATGGTTCATGCGCCTAAGTGTTAAAACAGCTGAGTGTTGGCTGATGCGCTTGTATAGTGATGAAGCGCCTAAACAGGGCCCATGATCCCAAATAGTGTCTAAGCGCCCAACACTTATAATTTATTACAGAATTCTTGGGAGTTTGTGCTCTTAGGGTTTTGACCAAGGTTTGTCTAGGGTATATTAATGATGGGTTTCATGCATGATTATGATTGTTTTATGATTGCCTTATGATTGTTCCTTATTATTATTGTTATTATTATTACTTATAGTGTGTGACTTTACGTGGTATGTTTATTATCGTAACATAAAGTATATTGTAATAATAAAGAGGAAGAGCAATAAAGAAGAGAAGAGGAACATTAATAAATGTTAACAAGTCTTGCAAGCTTACAGGAGGTACACGACCATGTTGTCGTTAGCTCAACTGTGCTGCGGGTTAGCTACCCTATTATGCACACAGGGCCAGTCAATTGAGATTGGCAGGACCTTTGCAGCGTGTCCTAGGTGATTGGGCCGGCCTTGTATATGGTAAACAGAACCCTTTTGAGGGATATAGATGGCCCATCACCAGTTTTCACCGCGCATACAGTTTAGGGTATTGCTCCTTGGTCCATACAGATAGTGAAAGATAAAGATAAAAGAATACAGAGTAAACAAAGCATACTGTAAAGAGAACAAACAGTACATGTTCATATAGTTAATGCGTGCTCGCATACAAAGTACAAAGTTGTATTTCACAGAAAGAGTATTTTTCATATACAACATACAGAAAGTATTTTATTACTTTTAAAACTAGAACTCACTCAGCAATATTGACTTTTATACATTTTCAGTTGGCAGGTAATTATTGTTGAGGATGGCACGAGGGTGAAGCTACTCGGCAAGAAAAGACTGACATCCATTCGTATTTCATATTGCTGTTGTTTTGTAATGTAGTTAAATAATTCTTTTGTAATTAGTCAAATAATAATGTATTGCACAACAACAGTGTTTTAAAAAGAAATGAATGGCTTTTGTTTGAGTTTGTGTATTTATAATATATAATGTATTAAATATTATGATTGACCAAGTGTGAGGTATCCGATAACGGGATCTTACAACATTACTATTCTTGGTGTTATGAACTTAAGATGTAAGACTTTTGACGTGATTAAAAGGTTCTTCTGACACTTTAGAAATTTGCTTGTAATTATGATCTTATCTCTTACTTAAATTTAGGTTAGGTCAAGTGGCCAACATGATTATAAATAAATCTAACAATATGGGCGTGTGCCAACACGTGTGATCTTCCCACACATGTGCCGTTGACCATTCACTTGTGGCCCACCCAAATCTCCCTCAATTACGCAAAACATATACTCCACCGTCCAAAAAATATATATATATTTCATTTCTTAATAGCGCTATATTTTTTTTGTAAAATACAAAGATCAAATCCAATTCATTTAGATATTATTTAATCATTTTCTTTTTCATTCTATATGATTTAATTATTATTAGACCGGTAGTCTATTAATAAGAGCTAAATACTATTTAGAAAAAAAATATCGTTTAAATTTTTGCTTTAAGTAATTTGAAGTTAGTATGGTAGAGAGTATGAGTTATGAGTGTGTAAATTGCTATTACTATTTTCTTTTTCTTTCTGTCAACATATCTGAATTTGATATATTTATTCTTTATAAACTTTAGTAATTTGTGTATTACACGAATTAAATAAATATGATATTAAATAAAATAATATAAAATTTTTTAATAGTTATATAAAATATTTTAAGATAAGATATAAAAAATTATGTACGATCGAATACTATAAATAATAGAAAATGATATCTACTTTTAAACTTTTAAACATATTTTGTATGTTCAAAAAGAAAATTACATATTTTGTTTCAAAACAAACAGTTTATCTTTAATACTTTCCTCATTAAACTCCCAATTTTAATATTTTTAATAAAAAGTTTATTCTTTTAAAATATTAATATTAAAATATTTATATTTTTAAAAAAGTTTCATTTTTTAGAAATATATTAAAATTATTTTCCTTTATAATAACATTAATAAAACATATTTTTATAATTTATTAAAAAACCTATTTGTAATCTAAATAAATAAGATTATTAGTAATTAATGTAATTATTTAATAGAAGAGAAAAACATGAAACTTTTTTAAGAATAAATGTGATACTAGCATATTATTTATAGTTACTTTTTTGTTAGAGTAAAAAGTATTATTTTAAATCATGATTTTTATGTAAATAGATGCTTGTGAAGAATCTAAAGCAAGCTTAATGTTTAAAAAGTATTATTCGAAATCATGATTTTTATATATAGCAGTGACTTTGATTGAGAGCGGTGGTGCTTAGAAACACCCGGAGTTTAAAAGAACGTACTCTATTGAACGGGAATTTGATGGATAATTAAGACAAGAGTAGAAAAGTAAAAAACTAAAGCAACATTATCAAAATAACAAATTGACAAAATGAATTTACAAGAATAACCTTTGACTTGAGAAATGTCCAAAATATTTCACAAATCAGATTATGAAAAATATCAAATGCATGTGATATCGTCAGCTTTTACTGACTAATGATACCAATGTATGTGGTATTGTTAGGGTATCATTGAAAATAAAAATAATAAATGTATCGTTGGTCAGTGATACAACATCCATATGTATCACTTAGAAAAAATATTAAAAAATATAGTTGTATCTCCAATCAGCGATACATATACCCCTTAGATGTTAAAAATATTAAAAATATTTTAATTGTTATTTATAACTTGAGTAATTTTAATTTGCGTAATTATAATCACAACTTGTGTAACTATAAATATAACTTTCGTAATTATCCACTTTATATGTGTAATTATGATGCGTATGAAATTACCCTCTCTCAAAAGACAAGTGTCACTCCCTGGTGACTTTGTAAGATTCACATTTTGTGTACTTTGTATAGTAACCTATATATATATATATACATATATATACATATATATCTATATATACATATATATATATATATACATATATATATATATATATGTATATAGATATATATATGTATATATGTATATATGTGTATATATATATATGTAGAGATTAATGAAGAGGTTGATGCAACCTAAGGTGCTGTTTGTTTTTTTTGCAGGAAAACGTCTGCAGTCTGTGGACCACATCTGCAGACATCTGCAGCAGAAGAGGTGGACCAAACGTCTGCAGTCTGTAAGAAAAAGACTGTTTGATTTTTTAAAACCTGCAGACTGCTAAAATATGATGTAATTAAAGTAAACCAATTTTGTGAAACTTAAAAAGGTACTTTAATATTAAAATATAATAAAAGTCATACAAATACATTAAAATAACTACAATAATATTCATAAAACCATACAAATACATTTTATTTAAATCGTTTATTCGATATTCTGCATTAACTGCTCAGCAATTTCATCTCGTAACTGAGTCATATATTCCCGATCTGATGAGGTACCATGTCCTTGAACATCATTTTCATCAGCATCAACATGACGATTTTCAAAGGACACATTGGGTTGATCGTATTGTGTAAAAAAGTCATCGCTGAAACATTCTTTCCTTATAAAATTATGTAGCGCGAAACATGCAATGGTAATGTTCCTTTGTGTAACCATCGGGAATGGTGCCATCCTCTTTAATATAGGGAATCGTGCTTTCAATACTCCAAACGAACGCTCAATAACGTTTCGTAGTTTTGCATGTGCATGGTTAAATTTTTCTTTATTTGTCAATACACGATTTCTACAAAAATCTCCAAGCCAATACCTAACATTACGATATGGAGCCATAAATCCCCGTATGTGTGCGTAAGCGGCATCACAAAGATAATATTTATCTGTAATATATATAAATAATTAGAAAATTAAAGTAGTACACAATTATTTAACAAACAATTAAAAGTACCTGGTGGTGGTAACGGAAATGGAGCATTTGTATCTGATAACGCCTCTGATAATATTCTAGAATCATGTGCGACCCCTTCCCAGCCAGCCACAATGAACGTAAAAATCATGTTAAAGTCACAAATTGCTAATACGTTTTGATAACAATCCCCCTTTCCCCTGCCTCTATATAAATCTTGTTTGTCAGCAGGGACAACAGCATATATCAAAGTTCCATTAAGTGCACCCACCGCTCCTTTGAAAATCCGTCGTAATCTTTTGTTATGTCCCGGAACTGTTTTTAACGATCCCGCATTCGGATGACCCTAAAGTGAAAGTAAAACATTTTATCAGTTTATGTTTAAAGGTATTTATTAAAAACTTTATATATATAAACATACCTTTTTAAATTCTTCCCATTCCTCGTTGGTTAAGCTAAAAGTGTTTGTTTGAGGGTTGTATATGTTGCCTGTTTTGTTTTTTAAATACACCCACCCTATGTATTTGGCTTTAAGATTATCGTATGCATTCTTCATTTGTTTTTGCGTTAAATCCAAGCCAAATCTCTCCTTAAGCACTTTTCCTAAGTTATTCCATGACTCTTTGTGCATACTCAATCCTTTTCTACCCAACTTGTTTACCTCTTCTATGCAAGTCTCTATTAAGCATTTTTGTTGCTCAATCGATCATTGTTGTTTCTCTCCCATATCTATTAATCATAAAACACAAGCATGATAACCATAATCATGTGAACTATCAAGCAGTTGCAGTTTTAAAAAGGATGTGGCAATAATTAATTTTTATAAAACACAATTCATGCTTGAAAGGTATTTTGTTCTTAATTTTCAAGCAGTTGCAGTTTTAAAACATTGTTCATAAAACACAATTCAACATTCAAATTTTCAAGCAGTTTCAGTGGCTGTTCATAAACAATATTTATTAGTACAAACATATAAACCACAAATGAAAATCATCTCATAAACCCCAATCATACTTTTATGTCAAGCATCATATCTATGCAATGTAGATCAATTTTTTGAGTTACATTTTGTAAGAACATCAAAATAGCACTGTCATAATAAGGCTATGATCTGATAGTATGCATCGTGTGCTCTGACTTATTTGAGTTTCCATTTCAAAACCAATTAACTCCAGAAAGAAATCATGCTTGATATCTAATGATCTTCATAAGGTATTTAGCAATGGGGCCTAACAATCTACTATTCTAAATCTACCAATCTTAACTTTGCATTGGCTAGTGTGAATTGATGAAAATCAGGCAAAATGAATACTTGCACAGATGTATGAGCAGGATTAACCAACAGTGTATTATTAGGGAGACAACTAATAACTCGAACTTCAACTCAACTCAAACAAATAAAAAGCAATATCGGACAACAAATTCAATACACAGACAGAGACAGAGGCGCAATTGACCTTAATTATGCTTTTAAGAGGGTGGAGGGCGGTGGCGCTAGAGGGGCAGGAGGTTTTGCGGAGGGCGGAGGGCGGTGGCGCTGGAGGAGAATCGAGCGCCGGAGGGCGGTGGCGCTAGAGGGGCAGGAGGTTTTGCGGCGGCAGGAGGGGCGGCAGGAGGGCGGTGGCGCTGGAGGAGAATCGAGCGCTGGAGGGCGGTGGTGCTAGAGGGGCAGGAGGTTTTGCGGCGGCAGGAGGGGCGGCAGGAGGGCGGTGGCGCTGGAGGAGAATCGAGCGCTGGAGGGCGGTGGCGCTAGAGGGGCAGGAGGTTTTGCGGCGACAGGAGGGGCGGCAGGAGGGCGGCGACGCCGGATGGTGGAGAGAACGAACGGGAACAGTGAAGAGGAGAGGAGCTGGTTGTGTTGTGTGTGTGATTAGGGCTCAAAAATCTTTTATGTGAAGAGAGGAGAAGAGGTTCATAAAATGTCTTCCCATCTAAAGACTAGTGTCCATGTCTGCCCCATGAAGAGCTCAGGAAGACATTTTTAAATGAAATGTCTTCCGAAATCAAACAGTCTGCGCTATTAAAATCTCTTCCCGCGTCTGCGTGTGCGCAGACGAAGAGGTGGGGAAGAGCTTTTTATAAAAGACAAACACCTCCTAAACATCTTTATTCTCTCTTCCATGCTGCACAAGTGCATTGAAGTGGATCACACTTAGTTCTTACTATGACATTTTCAGGCGCATGAGCCTTATCTAGGCGCATGGACCTTCTGTTCGTCATGTTTCTAGTATGTTTTCAACCCAATCATCAAATCCATCTGTTCTAAGCTTAATGTGGCTATTCTAAACATGAATAACCTATCAGCATTCAAGAATCACATTCATTTATGCACAAAACATACGGGCATACATACTCTAACATTTGAAAACCTTTTACATACATTTTCAGCCCCAAAGATGTTTGAAAACAAGTAAAAACCGGGGTCTAGAACTCACCTGATGCAACTTGGGTGTTTCTTCCTTTCTAACCTGCTTGAAAATGAGTTCAAACACCTAAAAACAACACCACACATGCACACCCGAGCACAAACACAAACACATAAGCACATAAGCATGTAACCAGGATAAAACCCGTCATAAACATGTAAAAACCACGAATTCTTAACTTGAATTCGTTCACTTCTTCTTCTTCTTCCACAAACCGAGAGTTCTCTTTTGCTTTCTCTCTCAAGAACCGAAGAAATGGTGATGTGAAGTGAGGGTGGGCGGCCATGCCCACCTTTACACCAACTTTTCAAAGTTTTGTTCTTTTGGACACTTTTGGTCCCTCCACTTGGACCTTATAGCTTTTCTTTCTTTTATTCATTATTTCTTGTCTTTTAGAAAAATAACCGGGTGTTACAAGTCCACCCTCCTTATATAGGTTTCGTCCCCGAAACCTGTTATTCCTCAAACAGACAAGGATAATGCTGCCTCATCTCCTCCTCAGTCTCCCATGTAGACTCGGACCCCTTCCTGTGCTTCCATTGTACACGCACAAGAGGAACCACTTTATTTCTTAGCCTTTTTTCTTTACGATCAATGATCGCCACTGGTTGCTCCACATAATTAAGCTTCTTATCAACTTCAATGTCCTCCAATGGAACAATCATGTCTTCATCGGCTAAGCACTTTCTCAAATGAGATACATGGAATGTCGGGTGAATTTCACTTAACTCATCTGGCAACTCCAATCTATAGGTCATTTTTCCTACACGAGCAATGATACGGAAAGGGCCTATATACCTTGGGCTCAACTTGCCCCGCTTCTTGAATCGGATAATACCCTTCCAAGGTGAGACCTTCAACATAACCCGGTCACCCACCTGGAACTCAATTGGTCTACGTCGTTTATCGGCATACGACTTCTGTCTATCTTTGGCTGCCTTCATGAAGGCCTTAATCTTTTCGAGCTTCTCAGTCGTAGCCTCGATTACCTCGACGCTTCCCAACTCTTTCTGACCAATGTCACCCCAACAAACGGGTGTTCTGCATCTCCTACCATATAGCATCTCGTATGGTGGCATACTAATGCTGGCATGATAACTATTGTTGTATGAGAAAATCAGCTAACGGTAAGTGGTCATCCTAACTTCCTCCAAAGTCCATCACACATGCCCGAAGCATGTCTTCCAATGTCTGAATGGTCCTTTCCGACTGACCATCAGTTTGGGGATGATAAGCCGTGCAAATATGTAGCCTCGTCCCCATGGCATCGTGGAATTTCTTCTAGAATTTAGATGTAAACCGGGTGTCGCGATCAGACACAATGGACACCGGTACACCATGACGAGTTACAATTTCCTTGATGAACAGGTCAGCCAACCTCTCGGATGAATATGTCTCACGGATCGGTAGGAAGTGAACACTCTTCGTCAAGCGGTCAACAATCACCCATATGGCATCGTACCCCTTCGGAGTACGTGGTATCTTTGTGATGAAGTACATGGTGACGTGCTCCCACTTCCATTCCGGTATATCCAAAGGTTGGATCTTCCCATACGGCTTCTGATGTTCCGCCGTCACTTGCAAGCAAGTAAGGCACTTACTCACATACTCCGCCACGTCACGTTTCATACCCGCCACCAATAATCTTTCTTCATGTCTTGATACATCTTTGTGGCACCAGGATGAATGGAGTATCGAGTCTTGTGAGCTTCATCCATAATCCTCACACGTAGATCCCCGAAACGAGGAATCCACACCCGTCCAAATCGAGTTTTAACACCAAGTGTGTTTTTACTCAATTCCCCAACCAGACCTCTCATTCTTTCAGAGTTTAGATGATCTTCTTTTAATGCCTCATCCTGAAACTCCTTGACTTGCTTCATTATATCAGAGGTCATGATTAGTTGGTATGCTTTCACACGAATCGGCTCGGGCCTCTCCTTCCGGCTAAGAGCATCGGCCACCACGTTGGCTTTGCCTGGATGGTAATGGATTTCGCAATCATAATCCTTTTTAAGCTCCAACCATCGCCTCTGCCGCATGTTCAAATCTTTTTGCACGAAGAAATACTTCAAGCTCTTGTGGTCCGTGAAAATGGTGCACTTCGTTCCGTACAGATAGTGCCTCCAAATCTTTAGTGCAAAGACCACAGCTACTAGCTCCAGGTCATGAGTAGGGTAGTTAACCTCATGAACTTTCAACTGTCGGGATGCATAGGCTATAAGCTTCCCTCTTTGCATTAATACACACCCCAACCCCAAGTAAGAAGCATTTGAGTATACTACTAAATCCTCGCTTCCTTCAGGTAACGACAAGACAGGAGCTCGAGTCAACCTACCTTTAACTCCTCGAACGCCTGTTCTTGAGCTTGACCCCACGTAAACTTTACATCCTTCGAGTCAACTTGGTTAGGGGAGAAGCGATCTAGAAAAGTCCTGAATGAACCTTGATAATAACCCGCCAACCCCAAGAAACTACGAATCTCGGATGGCGTCCTTGGAGACTTCCATTGCATCACAGCCTCCACCTTAGCAGATCTACATAATCCCCTCTGGGTTTATCACGTGACCTAAAAATTGAACTTCGTGTAACCAGAACGCACATTTGGAGAATTTGGCATACAACTTCTCCCTTCTTAAGGTCTCTAACACACTCCTGAATGTGATCGGCATGCTCCTCCTTGCTCCTTGAATAAGTCAGGATATCATCAATAAACACAATCACTGATTATCTAACATTGGCCGACACACTCGATTCATCAAGTCCATAAAAGCAGCTGGCACTGGTCAGACCAAAGACATAACAAGAATTCGTAGTGACCGTAGCGCGTGCGAAAAGCTGTTTAGGAATATCCTACTCCTTTACCTTCAGCTGATGGTAACCAGATCGAAGATCTATCCTTGAAAACCAACTGGCACATTGGAGCTAATCAAAAAGATCATCTATCCTGGTAGGGGTAGCGGTTCTTCACTGTTACTTGTTCAGCTCTCGTAGTCAATACACACATCCTCATACTTACCCTTCCTTCTTCACGAATAGACGACAGAGCACCCCAGGGAGAGATACTCGGTCTAAATGAACCCCCTTATCGAGCAGCTCTTGCAAATGTTCCATGAGTTCTTTCATTTCTGTGGGGAGCTAATCGATACGGTTGACTTTGGCAACGGGTTGAGCAGAGTATCAAGTCAATTTGGAACTCAATCTCTCGATCCGGTGGCACACCGGGTAAGTCTTCGAGAATACCATCCACAAACACGTGCCGCACAACTGGTATCACAGATAGTTGCGGTGTTGGCACGTCCACATCCTTACGTAGGCCAAGTAGGCCAAGTAGAACAACTTGAAAGATTTGATTTGCCCAAGATACATATTAAATTGATGTGGCTAGTGTGATATGATCCAAGTCGGGTCATACCCAATACCAAGCCAACAAACACCGATAAATATTTATTCGTTGATAAGATCCATACAATAAATATTAGCACCAATTTTAGAAACCGGCTTTTCTAAATCATTGCTTTTGTAAATGAACAAGATTATATATATATATATATATAATTTATTCATATGGATTATTTGTTTCATTGCTTAAATTGTTAAACAATGACATATAAGAGGTGTGAGTTCTATAAAATTAAATAGTTAATTTTATAAAGGGTAGAATGCAAGTATTTTTTTTAATAATTTGAATTAAGAGGGAAAGACCAAGGGAGCCTAATTTCGGCCACCCCTTGAGTCTTGGGATTCCCTTTTGTTTGTCCAAGACATGCAATAACTACACACTTCACTCTTGCATTTTTCACTCTCTCACACACACATAACAACAAAAGAGAAATCCTCTCTACCTTCTCTCTAGAAAACGGTTTTTAGTAAGAAAGGGGCTGATTTTCAGCCTTTAATCTTAGTGTTCTTGGCTGAAAATCAAGAGTTCAAGAGGGTTCTTGAAGGTGGTGTTGCATAACCTAGCAAAGAAGGTGTTTGAAGAAGCTTGGGGTACAACCTCTTGAGGACTTCTAGCTTGAAGTTTCAGCCTTACATTCATCTCCTTTCATCTCATATAATTCGTTTTGGAGAAGCTACAAAGGTTGTAGTTTTATATCTTATGCTTTATCTTACTATATGCACTGTGTATAAAGATCCATGGTTTGGGTTCTTTGTTAAATGGTTTTAACAACTATCTTCTTAACATGTTTTAAAATATAATATCCGCTGAGTTTTCATATAATCTATGATATATGAGCTTTGATAAACATGTTGGACCCCTTACAATGGCATCAAGAGCCACTTATACATATGCATACATATATTACTTCACTAGTTCACGGTTTTTGGGTGCTTAACACCTCAAATCCGTGAGTTAGTGGGCTGTTTGTGCCCCCCTTTTGATGTTTTAAAGATCTTACTTTATGCATATAATGATCTTTAAAAATCTAGATCATAAGATGTTTATTAGTTTGGACTAAACCCATGTGTTCTTGGTTAATGTTGGCCAAGAAAATGGGTTAAAAGGGGCTGCCAAACCGTGTCTTATGATATGTTTTATATGTTGTTTGTTGTTTATGCATAACAAAGCCTTGACCATATTGATTGATTGTTTGATTGGTTGTTTAGTTATATTCATTTGGGCATGTAAATTTTATTTTGGGTTTCAAGTTTTGTTTTGTAATCTATTCATTCATATGATTTGTAATAAATAGATTAGAGTTTTTCTTTACTAGAAACATGTATTAGGATACATAATTTTATAAAGGATGCTCAAGATCAAGACTTGAAAAGAAGATAAGACAAGAGGATGCTTGAAGATGTGGATTCAAGTGGGAGTCCCTTTGATCAACCATGTGTCATGATTCTTAACCCTTAGGACAAGACCTTTGACACACTTGTTTTTGCTAAACAAGTGTGCTCAACTTAGTATGCTTTGTTATGCATATATGATGTTTGTTGTATGTTTGGTTGATTGCATATGATGATGTTTGTTTTGATTATTTGGATGTGATTAACAAACCGTCTACTAAAACAAACTATAAACAAGAAAATGGTTCTCAAATCATTAAGCAAAATAGAATGGTTCTATAAAAGGAATTAATGGTTTGTAAAATAAAATGAGTTTTATTTAAAAGAATCGATAGAGTACCATATGGTTGAATGCATACAATCATATGATACATAGACTTTTCTAAAACAGAATTGTATCATTTTAAATCCCTTTGAAAACAAGTTAAGCACCATCTTTTTACACAACACTTAGGTTACTTGCAAACTCTTAGTGGGATAAAGGTCACCTAACCACTTTGAGGGAACTTGTGACTTGAGGTGAGAATACCATGTTTGTGGGATAAAGGTCACCTAACCACTCATGTAGTAAACTCACACGTGTGTGTAAGTAGGACGACTTGATTTATAAAATATATTGAATGGATCACCTAAAATGTGTTTTATAAAAGGTGTTGATGGGGTAAACATGCCGTTATAAACAAAAGATGTTCAAACGATCCCATACCACTAGAGTTGCAATAGGTTGCAATTGTCATTTATGACTACCTTGTTTATTTAAATAATGGGATAAAGGTCACCTAACCAATTTAAATATAACGTTGGATTCTAAAATTTTATTTATTAATAAGTCTATGAGACATAAAGGGTTTAATAAATAAAATAAATATATCAATGATTACTAAAATGGACTTTGTAAAATCTTGTAGATGGCCGACAACAACGCTAATAGTGATGTACCTAACCAAAACAACTTATCTCTTAGGGCGATCCTTCAAAGGGATCGTCTAACGCCTAACAACTTCATGGATTGGTACCGCAGCTTGAGAATTGTTCTCAAGCAAGAAAAGCGGGCCTACATTCTTGATGATCCCATCCCTGATGAACCTAGCGAGGAGGATGTGGAGGCCTATAATAATTGGGTAAAGTATGTAGAGGACTCCGTCCAAGTCTCTTGCCTTATGTTGGCAATATGACACCTGAACTCCAAAAGGAGTATGAGCTCCATGGAGCTTATGACATGATCACTCAGTTGCGGAAACGTTCCAGCAACAAGCTAGTGGGAGCGCTTTGAAACGGTTCGAGCGCTTCATGCATGTCGGATGGGAAACCCAATCAGTTTCATCTTATGTTCTTAAGATGAAAAGCCACATCGACCGCCTTCAAAGGCTAAATTGTCCTGTCTCAAAAGAATTGGCCACGGATTTGATCCTTAATGGCCTAACTAAAAGGTTTGAGGCATTCGTCATGAATTACAACATGAACGGATGGGACAAGAGCATAAATGAACTTCATTCGATGCTCAAATCAGCTGAGGCGGGAATGGTAAAAGGGTTTTACCCGTTCTCACCATTAATGAAGGTGGGAGAAGAAAAAGGTCTCTACCCCCTCCTAAGGCAAATGTTGCCAAAGGAAAGGGGCACGTTAAAGGGAGGGGAAGATGGTTTTTAGGGCGGAACCTCCGAAGCCCAAGGAGAAGAAGCAAAAGGTTGCTGTAAACGACCCATGCTTCAAATGTGGTGAGATAGACATTGATGAGAAATTGTCCAGTCTATCTCAAAGAGTTGAGAGAGAAGAGGGATGCGGGGCAAACCTCAGGTATAATTTATATGATACATGTTGAGCTAAATGTTATTTCTTCTAACACATGGGTATTAGATACCGGATGTGAACTCACATTTGCAATTTGTTGCAGGGGTTCAAAAGAAATGAACATTATGCAAAAGGGGAAATAAGTCTCTTCATGGGCAATGGTGCAAAGGTTCACAGGAAGCCCAAGGAGACTACATTTTGAAGCTTCCAAGTGGTTTGGAAGTTATTTTATATAATGTATTATATGCTCCTAGTTGACTAGGAACATAATTTCTGTTTCCCGTTTAAGACAATATGATTATGATTTCAAGTTTGTTGACAATGATATTCATGTTTCTTTAAATCATGTATTTTATTTTAAGGCTATACCTTGTAATGGTATTTATGAATTGTTCATGAAAACACAACATTGATAGCTCAATATACCAAGCAACCACCAAAAGACTCAAACAAGATTTGAGTGATACCTACCTTTGGCATTGTCGTCTTGGTCATATAAACAAGAAACGTATACAAACACTTCAAAAGAATGGTCTTTTAAACACAAATGAATGTGATTCATTTGATGTATGTGAATCTTGTTTACAAGGAAAAATGACTAAGGCACCCTTTAGTGGTACTAACGAAAGGGCAAAAGATTTATTAGGTATCATACATTCAGATGTATGTGGTCCTTTTAAGCCAATGACTAGGAATGGTGAAAGATACTTCATTACCTTTACCGACGATTATAGTCGCTATGGATATGTGTATTTATTAAGACACAAAGATGAAGCTTTTGAAATGTTCAAAAACTTCAAGAATGAAGTAGAAAATCAACTCAACAAGTCAATTAAAGTTCTCCGCACCGATAGAGGTGGTGAATACTTAAGTGATATTTTTCAAGATCATCTTAGGAGTTGTGGGATCATCTCACAACTCACTCCACCTGGAACACCGCAACATAATGGTGTGTCTGAGAGGAGGAATCGAACCTTATGGATATGTTCGATCTATGATGGCTAGAAGCACATGCCTCTATCATTTTGGGGTTTCGCTTTGCTCTCAGTGGCCGTATTCTGAATATGGCCCCAACCAAAAAGGTGGAAAAGACACTTTTGAGATATGGCATGGAAGAGTTCCATCCCTATCATACTTAAGGGTCTGGGGTTGTGAGGCTTATGTTAAGACACCCACCCCAAACAAATTAGATGTCCGATCCACCAAGTGTATCTTTGTTGGATATCCTAGAGATTCTATGGGATATATTTCTATAATCCACTGGAACAAAAGGTATTTGTTGCCAGAAAGGGTGAGTTCTTAGAAGCAAGTTCCTTATGGAAGGAGCTAGCAGTAGAACAGTGGATCTTGAAGAGGATCAAAAACTGCAAGAACCACAGCCCGATGCACGTTTGGTTGAAACTAGCACTCAACATGAGGATGTTGAGGATGATCAGGCGGTTGATCAATACACACAAAACGTTCGCAGAAGTGGTAGAACTAGTAATCCACCTGAAAGATACGGATTTTTCATGGATGGATGCTATGTGGTAGATTCAGATGAACCAACCACATATCATGATGTAGTGTCCAATTTGGATTGTGACAAATGGCTTGAAGCCATGAACGTTGAGATGAATCCATGTATGACAATCAAGTTTGGGAACTTGTTATGCCGCCTCTTAATTCCAAAGTAGTTGGAAGTAAGTGGGTTTTCAAGAAGAAAACCGATATGCATGGAAACTTGGATACTTACAAAGCTAGACTTGTAGCAAAGGTTTCACTCAAACTCAAGGGGTTGATTATGATGAACCTTCTCACCTGTTGCAATGCTTAAGTCTATTAGGATATTGTTTGCCATAGCAGCTCATTATGATTATGAGATTTGGCAAATGGATGTCAAAACTGCTTTCCTAAATGGATATCTTGAGGAAGATGTCTATATGGTTCAGCCTGAAGGTTTTGTCGATCCAAAACATCCTAACAAAGTATGCAAGTTAAAGAAATCAATCTATGGATTGAAACAAGCATCGAGAAGTTGGAATCACCGTTTTGATGATGAAGTAAAGAAATTTGGCTTCATCAAAAACGCTGACGAGGCTTGTGTGTATAAAAAGGCTAGTGGGAGCACAATAACCTTCCTAGTATTGTATGTTGATGACATACTACTATTTGGAAATGACATTCCAACCTTGGAAGGCGTAAAAACCTGGCTTGGAAGTTGTTTTTTCATCAAGGATCTTGGTGAAGCCACCTATATTCTGGGAATAAAGATCTATAGGGATAGATCAAGGCGGTTAATTGGTTTGAATCAAAGTGCATACATTGACAAAATCTTGAAAAGGTTCAAGATGGAAAACTCTAAGAAAGGTACCGTACCTATTCAAAGAGGGACAATATTGAGTACGACTCAATGTCCAAGCTCCAAGGAGGAGCAAACTAGGATGAAGGCGATCCCATATGCATCTGCTATAGGATCCATCATGTATGCAATGATATGCACTAGACCAGACGTGTCATGCGCTTTAAGCATGAAAAGTAGATACCAGCAAAATCCTGGTGATAGTCATTGGATGGCTGTCAAAAACATTCTGAAGTACCTAAGGAGGACTAAGGACATGTTCTTGATCTACGGGTCTGGTGAAGAGGAACTCGTTGTAAGAGGTTACACGGATGCGAGTTTCCAAACCATCGATGATTCACGATCTCAATCGGGGTACATTTTTATTCTAAGGGGGAGCTATTTCTTGGAAAAGCTCAAAGCAAGAAGTCGTAGCGTTGTCCACTACAGAGTCAGAATACGTCGCCGCTTCAATGGCAGCACAGGAAGCTGCATGGCTGAAGAAATTCATAGCCGATCTAGGGGTAGTCCCTTCCATTCAGGATCCCCTAGAGATCTTTTGTGACAACGAGGGCGATTGCTCAAATCAAGGAACCTCGTGCTCATCAAAAGACTCGGCACATTGAACGGAGATTCAACTACATAAGGGATGAAGTTGAAAAAGGAAAGATATGTATTCGCAAAGTCCACACTGATAAAAACGTTGCGGATCCACTCACAAAGCTCCTTGAAAAGGCAAAGCATGAGGGTCATGTTTGTGCCATGGGACTTAGATATTCAAGTGACTGGATTGATGTTGTATTTTTATTTGGATATTAGAACTTATGTTATTTGACTTAATTATATGGTTATAATTTTCATTTGTTCTTCTATTTTAGCATCTTTAAATCCATGAATAATAAGTTATTCTAAACGTCCGTAGTCGATCATACTTGTGGGACAACTATGAATGCAAGACTATAATGAACTTGGATTGGTTGATGTTCATAAGGTATGAATATAAAGCAAGAGGTTGTACCAAGGTTCATTGATATCTATGGGATATAGATGTTGGACTGACCCGCACTCAATTATTTCTGCATGGAATCTTTGTGATTAGTCATAAGAGATATTGAGTAAAGGCGAATATCATTGTATCCTCAGACCTGAGATACATATTGGATCTTGATATTCACCAAGTGTTGTACTTTGACTTAGTTCTTTGCTGTTCTGAAAAATTGGCAGTACATAAGGCTGAGTTCAGGTATAATATGAGGTTTGTGAGAGACGTATGTAGTCAAGATGGAATTTGTTCCTCTTATTCGTTGAGAGTTAGATGTCTAAGGCCTGTTAAAGTTAAATCATTGGAGAATGACAATTCTGTGTCTCTTGGATTTAACATGACATCTGTAACAAAAGGATAGATGAATAAGTCACCTAAGACATATTCAAGTAAGTCACTTGAAAAGGATGATGTTATTGAATGGCACTTAGTCATATACATTAGGGGTAGCAAACCGTTGCTAGGCGTTATTTGCTGCTTGCATCAATCTTCTATGAATCTTGTGCAAGTGGGAGATTGAAAGATTTGATTTGCCCAAGATACATATTAATTGATGTGGCTAGTGTGATATGATCCAAGTCGGGTCATACCCAATAACAAGCCAAACAAACACCGTAAAATATTTATTCGTTGATAAGATCATACAATTAATATTAGCACCAATTTAGAAACGGCTTTTCTAAATCATTGCTTTTGTAATGAACAAGATTATATATATATACATATAATTTATTCATATGGGATTATTTGTTTCATTGCTTAAATTGGTTAAACAATGACATATAATAGTGTGTGAGTTCTATAAAATTAAATAGTTTAATTTTATAAAAGGGTAGAATGCAAGTTTTTTTTTTAATAATTTGAATTAAGAGGGAAGACAAGGGAGCCTATTTTCGGCCACCCCTTGAGTCTTGGGATTCCCTTTTTGTTGTTCCAAGACATGCAATTACTACACACTTCACTCTTGCATTTTTCACTCTCTCACACACACATAACAACAAAAGAGAAAAATCCTCTCTACCTTCTCTCTAGAAAACGGTTTTTAGTAAGAAGGGGCTGATTTTCAGCCTTTAATCTTAGTGTTCTTGGCTGAAAATCAAGAGTTCAAGAGGGTTCTTGAAGGTGGTGTTGCATAACCTAGCAAAGAAGGTGTTTGAAGAAGCTTGGGGTACAACCTCTTGAGGACTTCTAGCTTGAAGTTTCAGCCTTACATTCATCTCCTTTCATCTCATATAATTCGTTTTGGAGAAGCTACAAAGGTTGTAGTTTTATATCTTATGCTTTATCTTACTATATGCATTGTGTATAAAGATCCATGGGTTGGGGTTCTTTGTTAAATGGGTTTACAACTATCTTCTTAACATGTTTTAAAATATAATATCCGCTGCGTTTTTCATATAATCTATATATTGAGCTTTGATAACATGTTGGAACCCCTTACACTACATCCACGCCTTATGCTCTTTCCCGCCACCGCCATCAAAATCACTTTTGGAATCATTGTGACGCGGTCTCCATAAATCATAACCAAACTCCCATCAGACGCAACCAATCGAATCATCTTCTTGCGACATACTGTTTGCTTCATAGGTTGCTAACCAGTCCATCCCTAGTACTACATCAAATCCACCTAGGGTATCACGTGTAACCTAGCAGCAAACTATGGCCTTCTAGTTCTATGGCACAGTCCTCTATCACATCAGTATTCTAGTGGACTTACCAATAGCAGTTTCTACATCGAATGATGCACTGACCTTTCTACTAACAACAGGCAACTTAGCGCAGAAGGTAGTAGAAATAAACTCCTACTAGCACCAGAATCAAACAATATGGCACAAGTTTGGTTCACTAGAAACATACCGGACACAACATCGGGATCAGCTCTAGCTTCCTCCCGGTTCATGATGTAAGCTCTAGCACCTGCCCTCTGCCATCCTTCATCCGGTTTCTTCTTCTTGCCCCGGAGCTTTCTGCCCTCGGCTTCTTACAGTCTCTAGCGATGTGGCCAGGCTGACCACACCTGAAGCATACGTTCATCCCCATTCTGCACTCACCAGTATGCTCCATTCCACATTTGTCACACCTCCTCAACCCTGATCCAGATGTGACCACACGTCGATCACCCAACTTTGCCACCTTCTTGTTTGGAGCAGTTCTACCACATCCAAACCGTTTCCCATTCCAGTTCCGACTACCACCATCCTTCTTATCCACCTCACCACCACCACCTCGCGCTCATCGTATAATCTGCCAGCCAAGTCAACTGCCAACCTGAAAGTACTCGGCCGGGCGACAATCATATGCCAACGGATATCCGCCGGCAACCCCTGGATGTATCTTTTAATCTTTCGTGACAATGGTGTCACTTGATCGGGCACCAATCGTGCCATTTCATTAATCTGGTGGTGTATTGCTGGTGTGTCATCGTTCCAGCCTCTAGCTGCAGGAAATCTCTTTCTACCTTGTCCATCTCTCTATGAGGACAAAATTCCTCGATCACTAGCTTCTTCAGTTCAGGCCATCTCATTTTTCCAATGGCCCTGCTACCCTTGGCTTGGACAATGTTGTCCCACCAGCACAAGGCCGAGTCCACAAAGGAGTGGGTAGTGAATTTCACCTTCTGATCCTCACGGCACTCACTGATATCAAGGACAACCTCCATCTTCCTTACCCACCGGTGAGTAGCTGCCACAGTGTCGTTTCTGTCGAAAGTAGGGGGCTTGCATCTCATAAATGCCCCATAGTTACAACCTCGAGTCGCCTCCAGCACAGGCTCCTCTTCTTCCTCCTCCTCATCATCAGAGAGAATCGTTTCCGACTCTGGTTGATCTCGTCCTCCCGAGGACCTCTTTCTTCTTTTCTTTCCCCATCCCTCACGACCTTTATCACTTCGGTCACCACAGACGGTAGAATCGTCTGCATGACCTGGTGAACCTCTTCCACCACAACCTCCTTTACTGAGGCCCTCAGGTTAGCACTCTCATCTCCGGCCTCCGAATGAGGGGTTTTTGGTTCTTCATGAACTGCTTTCTCGACTCTGGGTCTCCCTCTATTGGGTTGCGGAGCAGCACCGTGACCTCCACCACGAGAGGCCTTTGAAGATCTACCTCCAGCCATCCTCTATAAGCACACTATAAGATTCAAACACTAACACGGTCATTCAAGGTAATACTCAGTTTATGTCAAGTATAGTAAGTCCCTAATTACAATGGCCAGTTGTGATTAGCTACTTACTTTACTCTTCATACCCCAAGCATCTCCTATCCTGACTTAATCAGTATCTAAATCTACTAAGAGCACATAATCAAATAGCATGTGCACATAATACCAGTTAATCATTAGGAAAAGACATACCTGATGGCACGTAGCTACTCGGGCTGACATCCATCCATTTGTCCCATTTTCAGTTTAAGTTTAGGTTTTAAAAGTTTATTTAACCCAATCTCTTAAACTTTGGCTCTAATACCAACTTGTAAGGCCCCGTTCCCGGAAACCTCACAGTTGGTCAATCATAGCAATTAAAACATTAAACATTACAATTAAACAAGCTTAAGCAACGGAAATAATTTATCAAAAGCCATTCACTTCATTTAAAACACTATTGTTAAGCAATACATCATCATTGACTGTTTACAAAAGACTTGTTTATATGCATTACAAAACAACAGCAACACAGAGTACGAATGGATGTCAGACTTTTCCCGCTGAGTAGCTTCATCCTTGTGCCATCCTCAGCAATAATTACCTGCCAACTGAAAATGTATAAAAGTCAGCGTTGTTGAGTGAGCTCTAGTTTTATAAGTAATTAAACACTTTCTATATGTTGTATATGAAAATACTCTTTTCTGTAAAATACAACTCTGTACTGTAAATGCGAGCACACATCAACTATATGAACAAATATTGTTCGTTCACTTTACTGTAGGCCTTGTCTGTTCTATAAACTTTTATCTTTATGTTTCACTTTCTGTATGGACCAGTGAGCAATATGCGCGATGGAAAATGGGTGATGTGTCATCTATATCCCTCGAAAGGGTCAACTGTATCGCTCGAAAGGGACAACTATATCCCTCGAAAGGGTCAACTAGATCCCCTGAAAAGATCAACTGTATCCCTTGAAAGGGTTCTGTGTACGATGTACAAGGCCAACCCAATCACCCAGGACACGCTGCAAAGGTCCCGCCAATGTCAATTGATTGACCCTGTGTGCATAATAGGGTAGCTAACTCGCATCACAGTTGAGCTAATGACAACATGGTCGTGTACCTCATGTAAGTTTGCAAGACTTATTAACATTTTCATTAATGTTCCTCTTCTTTCTTTATTGCTCTTTCACTTTATTATTACGATATACTTTATGTTACGATAATAATATACCACGTAAAGTCACATACTATAAGTAATAATAATAATAGCAATAACAATGATAAGGAACAATCATAAGCAATCATATCATGCATGAAACAACATCATTAATAAGCCCTTAGTCAACCTCGATCCAAACCTTAAGGCACAGACTCCCCGAAAAATTCTATAAAAATTTCTAAGTCTTAGGCGCATGGAAACTATTTGGGCGCATGAGCCCTATTCGAATGTTTCATCACTATGTAGGCGCATCAGCCAACAATTAAGCATTTTCACTTTAGGCGCATGAACTATTCAGGCGCATGGGCACTATTTGTTCGCATGAACACTTAGACGCATGAGTAATTCAGGCGCATGGACACTTAGGCGCATGGGCCACTTGGGCATGGGCACTATTGGGGCGCATGGCCCTACACTTAGTCGTCCAGCTACCATTTCTAGACGCATGGGCCACTGTTCAGATGCATGGGCTATACTTTATCGTTTCTAAGGTAATCTTAGGCGCATGGGCTACTGTTTGGGCGCATGGATCACACTTAATTCTTACTATGACATTTTCAGGCGCATGAGCCTTATCTAGGCACATGGACCTTCTGTTCGTCATGTTTCTAGTATGTTTTCAACCCAATCATCAAATCCATCTGTTCTAAGCTTAATGTGGCTATTCTAAACATGAATAACCTATCAACATTCAAGAATCACATTCATTCATGCACAAAACATATGGGCATACATACTTAAACATTTGAAAACCTTTTACATATATTTTCAGCCCCAAAGATGTTTGAAAACAAGTAAAAACCGGGGTCTAGAACTCACCTGATGCAACTTGGGTGTTTCTTCATTTCTAACCTGCTTGAAAATGAGTTTAAACACCTAAAAACAACACCACACACGCACACCCGAGCACAAACACAAACACAAACACATAAGCACATAAGCATGTAACCGGGATAAAACCCGTCATAAACATGTAAAAACCACGAATTCTTAACTTGAATTCGTTCACTTCTTCTTCTTCTTCCACAAACCAAGAGTTCTCTTATGCTTTCTCTCTCTAGAACCGAAGAAATGGTGATGTGAAGTGAGGGTGGGCGGCCATGCCCACCTTTACACCAACTTTTCAAAGTTTTGTCCTTTTGAACACTTTTGGTCCCTCCACTTGAACCTTACATCTTTTCTTTCTTTTATTCATTATTTCTTGTCTTTTAGAAAAATAACCGGGTGTTACAATATGTATATATGTATGTATGTATATACGCATATACATATATATATATATATAATATATGTATATATGTATATATGTATATATGTATATATGTGTATATGTGTATGTATGTAGATATGTAAATATGTACATATGTAGATTGTAGATATGTAGATATGTACATATGTAAATATGTACATATGAGATATGTACATATGTACATATGTATATATATGTATATATGTATTTTGAAAGAAAGACGGGAAAAAAGTTAAGAAGGCATGGGAGAGTTACATGTATCAATTAACATTTTTATTTATTACTATAGAGATATTTCACTACGTAAATTTTTTATTACTTTCTTACTTTTATACTTTTTCTTATTTTATTGATCATCATGGCATGAATTTTCTATAAGGTACTTATTTGTACATATGTTTATGCCTATTTGTATTTTTTGGTTGAATGCACATGTAAATACAACCAATAAAGTTAGTTAACATGTAAGGCCACGTTCCCGGGATGCTTACAGCTGGTCGATCATCGCACATAAAACATAAATTTATATTAACTTAAATAATCATTGCAGTAGAAACATTAAAACGACGTTTTATTTCATTATAAAAGCTTTTGCAAAATATACATCGTTATCGCATTACAAAATACATGTTGCATTACATCACAAAAGCATTATAAAAATGGATGCCATCCAAAAAGAGCCAAGTAGCCGCCCAGTGCCATTCTCAACAATCATTACCTGCCAACTGGAAACACATAAAAGTCAGTGTTGCTGAGTGAGTTCTAGTTTTAAAATAAAACATACTTTACTTTCATTCAAAACTGTTCTTTACTTTCTTTCAAATCATACTATACTGTCGTACATGATCACACATCGTACGTACACATGGATAATAACATTATTATCTTCTTTATTGTTCATCACATCTTTCTTTATCTCTTTAACTCTTTCCGGATCAGTGTCATCAGCTATACCCCAAACGTATGCGCACAGCGGTACTGGACCGAAGATCATAAATTAATTCCATAATGCACATAGCCTGGCACCAGCACCGGGGCAAGCGACAAAGATCTCAACTATATACTACACCCCAAACGTATGCACAAAGCGGGTACTGGCCGAAGATCATAAATGACATCCGTAACGCACAAAGCCTGGCACTAGCACCGGGGTGAGTAATCACTATAAACCATGTACTATAACACTGGTCAGTCACAAAGACTGGACCCCTGCGTGTATCCTTAAGGGTTAGCTAAACCACACACTTGAGCTTACGACATTTTAGAGCCATGCACCTCCGTACATTTTGCTTGCAAGACTTTCATTACTTTCTCTTTCATTAATGCATGCATTCTATCATTATGTTCCTCTTTTCATTATCTTTCACTTTACGTTACATAATACTTTATCATTCCTTTCACAACTATAACACGTAAAGCCACTGGAAAGATAAACATACATAACAGGAACATAAATATAATCATACAAAACATCGCCATACAAGGCACCATCATACATGCATAACATACATCATACATACCATCATGCATAAGCATCAATCATACATCATACATACTATGTCCATCACATCATCTATGACTTCAAAAAGTCAACTTACTATGCCCCCGGGATCATCCCAAGTCAAAGCCTATTTTACACTTTTTCCCAAAAATCAGAAAATAATCTAAGTCTTTAGGCGCATGGGCACTATGCAGGCGCATGAGAACTATACAGGCGCATGGCCTTTCAGACACACGAGGAACAGTTAGGCGCATGGGGAACTTTCAGGCGCATTAGCACTATTGGGGCGCATTAGCACTATTGGGGCGCATTAGCACTATTGGGGCGCATGAGCAACACTTAGTCTAATCTGGGCAATTCTAGGCGCATGAGCACTATGCAGGCGTATGAGCTATCTAGGCATATGAACACTTAGTTAATTTCAGTCTATTTCTATGCGCATGAGTACTATTCGGGCGCATGAGGTTTTGAGCGCATGGGACACTTAGGCAGTTATTTCAGTTGGGCGCATGAGCTACATTTTGGGCGCATGGGCAGACTATATCACACTTAAACATCATAATTCAGTCTTCAAACACCACCTATCATGTTCTAAGCTTAAATCATACATTCTAAGCCTTAGAAACATAATCATAACGACATGAAACATATACCTAGCCCAAAATCAAACCCCACCCGAAATCACACACATAAACACATACGGGTACAAAACCCAACTTAATAAAACGTTCATATATGCATTTCCAGCCCCAAAGTAGTTAAAAACATTTAAAAGAGGGATCCTAGAACTTACCTTAGCAGCCTCTTCGGGTAAGACTTCCTTCAAACCCGTTTGCTACAAGTTCACACCTAGAAACCCACCAAAAACACACACAACCAAACATACAAACACACATAAGCATGTAACCGAGGATAAAACTAGTCAAGAACATCATAAACACACGAATTCTTACCTTGAATTCGAACCTTTCTTCCTGTTCTTCTTTAAAACCCAAAAGCTCTGCACTTTCTCTCTCTAGAATCCGTAAGCAGAAAGGTGATGTGCAAGAAGTGGGCAGCCATCACCTTTACTTACCAATTTTTCAAAGTTTTGTCCTTTTGACACCTTTAGTCCCTCCACTTGGGCTTTATTTCATTTCTTTTCTTTTCCTTCACTTTATTCTCTTTTACTAACTTTAAAAGAAATAACCAGGTGTTACATAACATGTAACTGCAATAGGTCCAAAACAAACTTTTTCCCGCCATGTAGCATGAAAATTCCTAGTATATACAAGACACAAACGTCTATGTAAATCACAAATATATAATTTGCTATCTGATTGATATGCTAAAGCTTCTCATGGGTTCCATATTGAACATAAGGGTTCGGAATCGAAACTCAACCATAACCCGATAAGAAATAATTTACGAGTGGAAACAAAGCCTATAACTACACATGTTTATTTGTACAAGTTTATTGGGGCGATGGTTAGTCTTGTGGTTCTGAAAGTTTTCGACCCATGACTTGCACACTCCTAAAAGCCAATGCTAAATTTACTTATGTAATTGCCAAAATGGTGTGAACTATGTACAAGTTTATGGTTAGTCTTGTGGTTCTGAAAGTTTTCGACCCATGACTTGATGACTTTCCTTCTCCATCTTCATCTATGCAGAAGTCGTGGCAGGTTCTTTTAGGGTGTGAACTACCTTTGGAGAGGACTCTTGGTACTAGAGTTTAAGCTTTTGTCTTCAATCTTAACCACCTCATGTCTTTGAAGTTTCGGAAGACTTCACTTTTGGTTTCGGAAGATGTTGGTCTTGGCTTCGAAAGATTCTACTCTTAGAATATTTCCAGTGCATGGTGTAAAACTTCCGAAGCATTTCTACTCTGTACTTCGATGCATGAATGCTGGAAAAACTTTGAATGTTTTAGGTGTATGAGTCTTACATAAAACATTACACTTCCTTTTATAAATATAATTTAATACCCTATTCTTTTGGTGTCTTAACACTAGTGGTTTGTGTGTGCAAATCAGATTAAAGATTACTGGTACATTAGAGTTAGAAATCTCATCCTTCTAAGGACGTTTTCATTTGGATCAATATTGGTGGGAAATTCAATGCTAGGTTTTCTAAGCAATGTTTTATGATCCTCAATGATTTAACAAAAGATGTAACAAATTCTTTAAGTAGTAAAAGATAATCTAAACATACCAAATTGAAAAATTGAAAAGAAATAAAAGGAAACAATGTTTGACAAGATCTAGTATAAATGTTCCCTTGTCACCGTTCAATTTAAAACCCTGTTCACTATACTATTCATCCTCCATGTCCATACCTCTATTTGTTCCTTTTATAATTCCAACAAATAAAGACATAATCTTTTTATTAATGATATTTTGACTTTGACTATTTGAACTTTTAAACAATCATATTTTTATTCTAAGTTTGTATTTAGTGGTAATAAATCATTGTTTTTCTACACAAAATCTTGGTGAGTTTACAAAAATTTGTCATTTTTAAAACTGTTTATTAATGCAACATATTATGTTTATAAAAATATTACTAGCTCTAATGACAAACTGGAATACATGTATATGAAAACACATATAAAAAGATCTTAAAGTTTTGTATATTTCATTATGGATATTGTGCAACGGGCACAATCAAGGAAGTATGAATATGGACCCAGACACTTTGTTTTAGTTTGAGAGACAAGACGAGTAACTCATATTAACGAGAATGCCAAAGATAAAAATATCCGATTATAAAAGAACCGTATAATCATACACTAAAAACACAAGAATGGCGGAGTTGTCTACGTAAACATGTTATTTATATAATTATATTTATCCAGACAACTTTTAGTATCATAAAACTATTATATAATACTAATTATCAACTCGATTATGTATCATAGATTGTATTATGTGTATAGTGACAGCTTTTTTTAATCTTAACCTTTTTTTATTTTAATCCAATATTTTTATATATTTTAATTTAACTCTAATGTTTTTTTTACCTTAAATTTTGGTCCTCTATATTTTATATTTTAAACATTTTCGTCTTTTGATCAAAATTTTGTAAGTTAATACGTTGAAACGTGCATATGTGATTCAACTCATCAAACGAACATCAATTGATGATAACGACAAATTTTGATGTTATTTAAGCTAAAATTGACTACATCTTGGTCTTTCTACGTGCAGGCCTAATAATGCACCAACCATAATTATCTCCTCTCTCACTATTATCTTTGGCATTGCCGTCTACGTTTGTACATTATCCGCATCTAGTACTACAGAAGAACTGAATGAACATAAACAAGGCATTGTTCATGTTTGCTTGTTAAGAAATAAATTTGTTTATGAGTTGTTCAAGAATACTTACTGATCGAGATTCGTTGTTCATGTTCGCTCTTAAGAAAATGCATATGTTCATGAACACTTACCAAACATAAATAAATATAAACAAAAGCAAACGATTCATATACATGACGAATATAAAAAATCTTATAAACACAAACGAATACAAATGATTATAGATTTAAATTAGAATAATATTTACATTTTTATTACAAACGTTACACAAAATCACTTAAAAATAAATAATTACTTAATATAAATATTAAAATATTTGATATAATAGTTATAAAAATAACTAACACAAAAATCTTCCTCTTCTTACTCTAATAAAAAAGTAATTGGTGTGCCACTTGTCACCATCATATTCATTCTCATCAAATTTTTCTTGCTTCTCTCTCCTATTAAATAACCATATGAATTATTACTAATAATATTATCTATTTATTTTAACATTATAATTAGCTTTTTAATAAAAATAAAAAAAAGAACTTTTTTATTAATTCTATTTCTATAGAGATAGTTTTTTAGAAAATATTTTTTTTTCAAAAAAATAAAACTACTTTTATGTAATATTTCAAAATTGGTTTTTTAAAGTAAACTTTTTATTAAACAAAAATAATTAAAATAAGGAGCTATAGTAAGAAAACTTTAAAAATAATTTTTTTAAAATGTATTTTAAAACAAAATATTTAATTTATCTTTAAAAAAATAAAATAAAATTTCATATTATTGTTTTATTACTAATAGTTGTTACTCGTATATAATTTCAATCATATGATGTTTTAGTTTATTATTTTATAATTAATAAATTTTTATTCTATTTAATATTTTATTTATTCACACGGGGTTACTAAAACTAGTTAAGAAACGAATACATTAATAAACATAAACAAACACATTATCGAATGTTTACGAACAGACATTAATGGATATAAACAAACACATTATCGAACGTTCACAAACATAATTAAACCAACACGGCTTGTGTTTATGTTCGTTTGTTTAACTAAACAAACAAAATTTTCTTGTTCATGTTAGTTCATTTACTAAATAAACGAACATAAACAAACTTCTTGCCGAACGGTTCACGAACTGTTTGTTGAATCGTTTATGTCCTATTTGCATAAATATATTTGTAACAAGTTATTTTGTTTCTCATATAATATAGTTTTACATCTTAGTGATCTCAACACATACTTGAACATTTAATATAAGATGTGATTTAAACTAGAGTTGAATATGTGACATGATCCGAGGAAAATAGTTAGCTTCCGGGCTATGGTTTCTAACCCATTCAATAAATTGATTTTCGTCAGGTTGACCAGCTTAATATGTTTAATGAAGAATGTGTACTTGTTTAATATTAGACAGAAGTATATTTTTATAAGGACAACCAACCTATTTAACCCACTTGTTACAACCCGTTAACCGTTTTATGACCCGATGACAATTTTATTATAACCCATTTACAACCTGCCAATCCATCAACCGTTTGAATTGTGTAGATAAACGGATTACACCTCACTTTCTGTTGGGCAATTTCATTTGTATATATTTTTAGATAAATTTACTTAACCCTTTAAATTAATAATATCATATTACTTTTTGTTAAACACTAAAATTCTTATATGCTCGTTGCATAATATCATAAATTTCCATAGAAATGAAACCAATTTGATTGTAACAGCATGTATCACTTGATAAACAAAACGAACATTATGCACCTAGATGAATCCATCAAGCAGTTTGGTGAAGGAAACATGATGCAGATCTCTGTTGAGATTCTGGGAGGCAAAACTGCAGCACCCATTTCTTCTCCTGCAAAACACAACGCGGTTCTTATTATAATATAATCGTTAAGATAAGATTAGAGCTTCTTAATAAGCACTTAAACCCAAGTAATAAAGTACTAGTGGTGGTTTATGATCAGTTTATGGTTCCACATAGTCTGAAATCGAAATATGACACGCTTAAGAGATATAAATATAAAGATTTTGCTGGATTTGTGTCAGAACTAACATGGGTTTTGTTTCTAAATTGTTGTAGCAAATCTTAAACAAATTGAATCAAACTTAGAATCTTTCATGGAAGTTTTCAACTGTCCCTCTGCTAAAGAACATGACAGCTAATAGATTATAATGTGAGGATTGGCAGTATGTTCAATTGGACAAGAAACACCAAGGAAGCTGCTGCATTCATTGTTAAGCAATTCTTGTAATTAATTATGAAGTTAGTGTCCTTCAAATCTATTGATCATTGTAAATTACTAAATTATGGAAGCGTACGGTCATTTAATTAGTCTCGTGAACTCTGCAAATATATAAATATCAAAATGTATCAAAACGCATCTTTAAAAGGGTCGTTGAGTTCAGCAATGTCTTTAAGATTTAGAAGTGCTTTTGGTGTTTAGAGGTACCAAATTAGTGATTGATGAAGTTTAAGGAAGTTAGAATATAATAGCCTGAACAAGGTTACCAGTCTCAGAAGCGTTTAGAATATAATAGCCTGAACAAGGTACTCGTCTCAGAAGCATTATTGGACTGACGAGTAATCGACTTATAAAGGGCATCCTAAACATCCAACATGTTACTAAAGACCGAATAAGCACAATTTCTTTTTTCGCATTTAAGGCCCCAAGATTAGATGCGTGCCCATGACCAAAGGAGTCATATAGGACTGTGCAAGAAACCAAGTTACACAAACACAGAAACCCACTCCTTATCATCAAACAAAGTTGGGATATATTTATTGGACATGGGTATACATGCCCAAAGTGTCTTGGAGGCAAAGATTGATGACCAGAGGCCAATCTATAAGGGGTGTTAGTATGTGTATGCATATACTACAAAACTATTAACTCTTTGTAGGTCAAATGCAGTGCACAAAGCCCCCGCATGCACGTGTCCAGGGATGTAGGGTCACTTTTAGCCTAATATACATATTCTTACACTGTATTTCAGCAAGTGATTGTTTCTAGGACTCAACCTCATGACCTTCGGGTCACATGACAACAACCTTATCATTGCTTCAAAATTCACCTCTCTATTAACTTTTTGATGATAATAATAAATAATTTTAATAATATTATAATGGTAGTCCACAAGATTCACTCTTAAGGGCATATAAATCTGCTAAAATGAAGGGGCAGGGAGTCAAACCACCGACCCCACTTGGGGCTGGGGCTTAATCCATCAATACATTTATGGGTTCTATTGTCCTATTTATATAGCCACTACCCACATCCCCAAACCATACAACCATTCATCTCTAACTTCAAAAAGCTCTCAGCTTTTGTCAAGAAACTCACAAAGAAACATGGGTTATTGGTCTGCTGAAAATGCAACTGAAGCATACATAAAAACCATGAAAATGGTAAGTTCATTCACCTCTTAAACCATTCACACCAAAGGTTGATACTTGATAATTGATACTGCAAATTGCAGTGAAAACTAACATTCATCATTGAATTTGAATATTATTCAGGGTAAGAGAGCAAACGAACCAGATGTAGCAGAGTTCATCTCAGCGATTGCAGCAGGAAACAACGCTCAGCTAATGGTGGTAGCCTGTGCAGCCACAGCAGGGCTAACCACACTGGGCCTCATTGCGGCATCTCATCAAACAGGTGGTAGGCTTGTATGCATCGTCAAAGGGATCGAAGAACTTCAATCCTCCAAACAAACCCTCAAATCAAACGCCCATCAGATCGAATTTGTAGTCGGAAACGCTCAATCTTTACTCTCAAACGAATACAAATCAGCCGATTTCGTGGTGATCGACTGCAATTTGGAGAATCATGAAGGGGTTCTTCGAGCGATTCAAGACAAGAGGAGAAGAGTAAGATTGTGTTGGGGTATAACGCGTATTGGAAAGATTCATGGGTGTGGAGCAGATCAAACAGCCATATGTTGCCCATTGGTGAAGGGTTGTTGTTGATGCGAGTCGCCGGAGAATCTGACGACGGTGGTCGGAAGAACGGTGGTCACGTCGGAGGTGGCGGACGGCGGAGCCATTGGGTGGTTAAAGTGGATAAATGCACAGGTGAAGAGCATGTTTTTAGGGTGAAATCAGCAGGTGGTGGTGGTGGTGTTAAAGCTTGAGGTTTTGGCAATGGTGGTGCTTTGTTGCAGGTGTTCATCGTGAGTGATTTCAAATGTACATAATTGTATTGTAGCTTGTTCGTGATCGTCTTCTGGGTGTTGAATATATCACCGGAAAGATTAGTGATTTGTATTAAACATCGGTTACGAGATTTGCCTGAATCTTACAAGTTGATGGCATCATTATAGTTTCAACTAACGATGGATATTAACGTCAAAATTCGTGAACCAAAGTACACACAATGAAAATAACCACGTTCACTCAAAATCGAATTTTGTAGGGATCGTTGGCGGTTAGCAACTTAAATTTGGACTATTTTACCGTTCGTTATATTTTACATATGAAATTTCAGAAGAATCAAATTCTTATGTATGTTTAGTATACAAATATTTACTAAAATAAAAATCTTTAAAATGATCTAGCAGGTCGACCCCAACTAGAGCTCTACCCTTGGATTCCAATACCAAGGCCCCTGTCTATGGACCCTGGCCGAGGGAGTGTGGCTCCGTTAGAATTGTTTAGGGGATACACCCATAAAGGGATTTTATATATTAGAGATCACAATAAACTCATACAAACAAACGTATACTACGCAACTCCTAGCTTTTTTAATGGATTTATAATCATATTGGTCAATGATTTGTGCGCTGACCGCTGAGGCTTGAAATCATAAATATTTGCCTAGAAACCATTGAAACGGAAAATGTGTTATATGGCCTTGAAAGGTTATATGAAAATCGCTCATAAACTTATCTATATCTACTTTTAAACTACATTAACTACTACTCAATGTCATATAAAAATTAATAATCAGTTTTCTCCGATAAGTTGAATCGCAAACTGACATGAATTAATTTGTTAAGGTAAAGAAAATGCAACAAAATACACGTCTTTATATTAAATAACTAAATTAAATGAGTAATATAAAGTTTTCTAGTTCTCATCACAACTTTTTTAAGATTGTTGGCTATGTTCATAAGGTTTATTGAAACAGTTACTCCAGCCCATTTGTATTTTTTTAACCGCAAGTTTAACATAAGCAACTATAAAAAAAGAAAACTATGAAAGAAAAGGAGGAATTTCATTGAGCTTGTTTTCAAATAAGAATCTTTTTGTTTGTGGTGGCAAAATAAGCAAGCAAAGTAAGCGGTCAACATCAGGTTTAGACTTCAAGTAAGATGGACAATTTGTTAGTACTTGTCCATGTGTTCAAATCGGTATAGGTTGATCAGTAAAAACTTCTTTTATCCATCTATTTTATATTTAAAAATAAGTAACGAGTTGAATTTAAATAAATATAGATAAATTTAAATAAATGACATACTTAAAGTCTTTTGTACGGAGTGAAAGAAATATAGATGGTGACGTTATCGAAATCAGTGCATACTGGTGTATGTGAAGGGCGGCCTAAGGGGTATTATGTAGGCCCGCAAATGAATATATACAAGACCTTATTCGTGTTTGTTCATTAAAAAAACTTATCTATAAACTGTTTACGAACATTTATCAAAAGGATTTTCTTGTTTGTGTTTGTTCATTAAGAAAATGAACATATTCATAAACTGTTTACGAACACTAACCGAACATAAATGAAAACAAACAAGATTAACCGAACGCAAACAACATCTTTATAATTTCACTAAAAGTCTCTATTTTTCTCTTCTTTTTCAATAAAATAATATATTTAAAGTACACTTTTAATACTCCATGTGATTTGATTTAAATAATAATTTTCATCCAAATGTTCTTATAATTTAGTCTTCGTGATTTTCAATTTGTTTCAAAATTTGTACCCTATTGTGATATTAATTATGTTTAATTGAATGTTTGACCATAATAAACCAATCAAATTTGTTGTGAGCAAAAGTTTGTATCTTATCTTAACTACATATTGTATTGTATAATTAAACTACGTTGGAATAATACACATGCTTTTTATTTTGTAATGTGAGCAAAAGTTTGTATCTTACTTTTACTACATATTGTATAGTATAATTAAATTATATTGCATATGACACTAGCATAAAAAATATTTTTTATTTGTAACATTAACCTACCCAATCAACTTACGAATATAAAATTAGTTTAAATTTTACTATCACTGTATGTGATATTGGATATATATTGACTTGATAATTATGAATAATGAAGATTAAGCCTCTCAACATTGCAACGGAGGCGTGATATACCGTGTTAATTAGCACCAACAACACAGTATCGTTAATGATCATCAACGTGTATTGAAAAAGAAATGAAAAATGAAAAACAACAAAACCGAACAAAAAGTACAGATAAAAACATTTACCATGCAGGCAAACGTAATACATAAAAAACAATCAATAAGTCAATTTATAACCAACACGCTACAACAGGGCCATTAAATGAAGAAAAAATAAGTGTAAAAACGTTAAACCATACATAAACACTACGTCGTGAACACTGATAAAACTTAGACCAAAACGTAAACTAAAAAATATATATAAAATATGAAAGAATATGAGACTAAAGTAGAAAATCATAAAATGTTAGGCTAAATTGTAAAAATATAAAAGTAAATGGTTAAACTATAAAAGTCAAAAATTAAAAATAAAAGTCAAAAAATAAAAATAAAAGTAAAAAACAAGATAAGTACAACCAACTAAAGCATATAATACAAATTATTAGGCACGCTAAAGTTGGTAATATATATATATATAATATATATATATATATATATATATATAATATATATATTATATATATATATATATAGATATATATATATATATATATAATATATATATATATATATATATATAAATATATATGTATATACATATATATATATATATAACATATATGTATATACATATATAATATATATATATAAACATATATGTATATATATACATATATATATATATATATATAAACATATATATATATATATGTATGTATATATATGTTTATATATATATACATATATATATATGTATATATATATATATGTATATATATATATATGCTTATATATATTATATACATATATATGTATACACATATATATATATATACATATATATGTATATATATACATATATATATACGTTTATATGTATATATATATATACACACGTATATATACATATATATATATATATACACTATATATATACATACATATATATGTATATATATACACGTATATGTATATATATACATATATACGTATATATACGTGTATATATATACATATATGTATATATATACGTGTATATATATGTATATATTACGTGTATATATATATGTAATATATACATATATGTATATATATACGTGTATATATATACATATATGTATATATATACATATATGTATATATATATATATATGTATATATATATAAACATATATATATATATACACATAATATATGTATATATTATATATATGTAGATACATGTGTCCCTAGTTTTTATCTTAATGTAATATGTTTGTAGTGTCTTACACATATGTAATGGTTGGGTACTTAATGAAATGCAAATGTTTGGTTATGTTTATCATGTTTAATATTTCATTAATGAGTTGCTTAACGCATATTGAATTTATTAGATAGGTTTGTGGTTGTTTGAACTAGTATAAATAATGTAATAATATTGAATACATTCAAACTTAATAAAATGAAGTTCTCATGCGTCCGAATGGACCATGCGCCCGAACAGTGGTCATGCGTCCGAATGGCCATACGACTAAGTGTCCATGCGCATAAATGGTCCATACGCCTGAACAACTTCATGCGAATGACTCAGTCGCATGACTAAACCAGGAGATTGGATCAGTCGTATGATTGAAACATGAGATTGGCTCAGTCGCACGACTGAACACTCAGTCGTGCGAATGGATCAACCGCATGACTCAATCGCACGACTGAACCATGCTAATGGTTCAGTCGCCTGAACGAGAAACCTAAACCTATAAATACCACTTAAATCGTGGAAAAACCAGAGACACTTCGAATATCTTGAAACCCAGACATACCCTAGCCGTCAACATGGATTACCGGAGAAATGGGCTTCCTTTGTCTCAAATCTCAGACAGAATGGTATGCTAACGAAGTTAGATATCAATGACTTCATTATGAAACTGAGAGAGGAAGAGCTAAGGATGAAGTATAGAGCCCAAAAGTCTAACTATGATCAGAATCCAGCGCTTTACAACGCGACTCCTCAGGCCAAGACATCTGAAGCACCACTGCAGAATGCCTTTGTGTCAAGCTCAGCTGGTCTAGCTCAAGCTTCTACTTCGTGGACAGAAACATCAGGGTCGTCTGGTACCCAACATATGATACCCGAAGTCATGGCAGCAAAGCTGAAGACCGAAAACTTCAAAAATGTGACAGTTGAGGTGGCTAAAGAGCACATGGATCTTTTAGCTGTTGTAGTCCACTCTTATGATGGACTAATTGCTGGAAAGATTGGGAACTGTCATCTGGCTGATGAGGACTACGAGCAGGTGGACGAGACGGAGTTGGAACGGATGGATATTATGTGGGCCTTAGCGAGTGCTGTCCGACAAGCTAAGAAGTTTGTCAAAAAGACCGGACAGAACTTGGTTGCAAGTAAGGACACAACCTTTGGCTTCGATAAATCAAAGGTGACCTGTTTCAACTGTGGTAAGAAAGGGCACTTCAAAAGAGAGTGTGTGAATCCAAAGAAGACTGGCAATTGGAATCCTTTCTCCACCTTCAATCATCAGGAGAAACCCATTAGCAGTCCTACTTCATCAAGCAAGGATCCTAAAGCATTGACTGCAAACGAGGATGAAGGACAGGACTGGAGCTTTTGGTTTATCTCACCAGGAGAATCTAATATTGCTAGTGTGGAGGATATCGATGATGACTCGGCCAGTGAAGGAGATATAGCAGTGGAACTTGCGATGTCAACATCAGAAGAAACTGCACCAGTGGTCACCTACCTGCCTGAAGAAAGGAGTACTATGACAACGTCAGAATCACCAGCTCCAAAAACATCAGATTCTGAATTGATGGCTGATTCCTTAGAAACCGCTCAGGTAAGTACTACTGACCAACTTTTTAATAATCATGCTTGTTCTGATTGTAATAAATTTAGGTAAAGCATTGACAAAAAATTTGCTAGGTTATTAGATCATAATGATAACTTAGTAAAGGACCTAGAACTATGCATTGAGGCTAACAAAGTTTTAAAACAAAATGAGCATAGTTATAAAGGAAAGATAGACCTTTTAAACAAACAGCTTAGGGAAACAGAAGTTGTAGCCTTTAACCAAGCTAATGACATTAGGTACTATCTTAACTCCCTAAAAGACACTAAGAAGCAAAAAGCAGTTTTAGAAGTAGAAGTTAATTCCCTAAAACAAAAACTGCATAGTTGGACTAGTTCTTCACACATATTCCAAAACTTAGTGAGAGAAAGAAACAATGGGGAGGGATTGGGTTATAAAGTGGTTCCACCACCACATGAGATCTTGATGAACACAAAATGTAAGCCAATTAGTGACAATCCAATCAAGGATCATGTGGTGTCTACTCCTCTTGTAAGTGATCCAGATTCCATATGTTCATCAAATGAATCTGGCACTAAACAAAAGGAGGCCACTTCAAAGGCAAAAGGTAAAATGCCTTGTGTTAATATAGAAAAAGAGTTTGAAAAGGTTAGTATTAAGTCTGGTTCAAAAACTGTCAAATCTGAAACTAAAAGGACCAATAATGCTAACCAATCACGTGCATCATATCAAAGTCCAGTTAATAGAAGAGAAAAGGATGTTAAAACTGTTAAAGCAATTAACTTTGTTAAATTAGACAAAACATCTAAACAATCAGAGATGAAACCCAAACGATGTAAGGTCACCGAGTGTCACATACATCTCCATAAAAACAGTTAAATCATAAAGTTGAAAGCAGAGCTTGCTATAGTTGTGGAGAGTATGGACACATTGCGTCTTATTGTCCTTACTATCAGACACCGAGGAGGAAAGTTGAACTCCTTGAACAAAAACCTAGCTCTTTTAAAAGGAACTCAGTGATGCCACCTAAAAGAGATAGTGATCCTAAAGTTCAACACATTAGCCAGTCGTCTGTTTATCATAAACAGGCCTTACACAAAGCTGGTCTATGGAAGGAGAAATCAACCTCATTGTCTGATAATAAGAACAAAAAGACATCTGAGCTTCCCTCACCCTCGAATGGTCAATGGGTAACATTTATGATGTGTGATGCCTCTGGGAAACCCAAGCCAGTGAAGGCTTGGGTTCCTAACCTGAAATAATGTTTTCAAATTGAATGTGCAGGGTGTTCGCTATAGTGCTGAGACCAACACGTGGATCATAGACAGCGGAGCATCCAGGCACATGGCAGGGAACAGGACACTCCTATCAAACGTCAAACAGATAAAAGGAGGTCACATTTCGTTTGCTGGAAACAAAGGTAGGTACATCACAGCTCAAGGGGAAGTAGGTAATCAGAAAGTGAAGTTTGACAAGGTAAACTACATTCAACAACTTCAGAATAACTTGCTTTTTGTTTCTCAAATTTGTGATAAAGACTTTACGGTAGTGTTTGACAACAAGAAGTGCTATGTCCTGAAGAAGGACTACGTCATCCTGGAGGATCAAGTATTAATTTCTGCCTCAAGATATAAGGACCTTTATGTCTTGGATCTATCGAAGGCCTCCACAACGGATCACGAAGTTCACTACTTCTTGTCAAAAGCTACTGAGAAGGAATCCATCTCCTGGCATAGGAGAATGAGACACATTAATCCACGAAAGATGAATCACTTGATCCAGAATGATCTAGTGAGAGGAGTTAACGTCAAAAACTTCCAACTTCAGGATTTCTATGTTGCGTGCAAGAAGGGAAAACAGACGAAGAAGTCTCATAAGGAAAAAAAAGTACACTCTATCGAACTTCCTCTTGAACTTCTTCACATGGATCTGTTTGGTCTAGTCAGTACAAGAAGCATTGCGGGTGACTTCTACTGCTATGTAGTTACCGATGACTACTCAAGATTCACTTGGGTGATGTTTTTGAAATCCAAAGCAGAAAAATTTGAGTCATTCAAAGAGTTAGTAACTACTCTGGAGTCCCTATACAAGTTGAAGGTACGTCAAGTGCGCTCAGATAACGGAACCAAGTTCAAGAATTAATGGATGGAGGCTTACTACAAGGAAAAGGGAATTGTGCATCAGTTCACTTCTGCCTACACTCCTCAGATGAACGGCATTACTGAAAGAAAGAATCACAGCTTGATAGAGACGGCACGGACAATGCTAGCAGACTCAAAACTGCCTATCCAATTTTGGAATGAAGCAGTTGCAAATGCATGTTATACATTAAATAGAGTTCTGGTAGTCAAACGCCATAGGAAGACGTGCTACGAGCTACTACAACGACATACACAAAATCTAGAGTATCTTGAGCCATTTGGCGCTCCGTGCACCCTATTGAAGAAGACTCAGGAAGGGAAATTCAGTGAAAAGGCTGATGAAGGTATCTTTCTAGGATACAACATACTGAACAAGAGGGTCTACAACAACTCGACGGGTCAGGTAGAAGTATGGTGTAATGTTGATGTTCAGAGATACAAAAGGACCCGCCTTCTTCTTTGACTATGATGGATTCTTGAAGTCCTTCAACATACTACTCTCCACTTCTGATGACGAGTTAGCTACAAATATGATGTATGATGTTCTAAACACACCAGCTCAGGAATCTACATCATCTGGCCTACAAGGCGATTCATCTACCAACTCAGGGGGAGCACTTGCAGATAGTGACTCTTCCTCTGATGAAGAAACTGTGAAGACTGATCAGAACAATCAGGAGCAACAGGTTCCTCCTACCGATAGTCCACAAGCATCTAACATTGATGCCTCTGCATCTTCGTAACCTCAGACTCCTACTACCTTAGATACTGAACCGAATGTTCATAATCTTGATTCTGAGGTAGTTGTTCCAATCAGTTTGAGCCAAAGTATGTTAGTAAAGCCCTGAATGATGAGGCATGGGTGAGTGCCATGCAAGAAGAACTTCTTCAATTCAAGAAGTTAGGTGTATGGACTCTGGTGGATAGACCTAAAGGTGCTAAGGTCATTGGCACAAAATGGGTCTTGAAATGCAAGAAAGATAATCAAGGCGTGATCATCAGAAACAAGGCTCAACTTGTTGTCCAAGGATTTCGACAAGTCGAGGGCATTGACTACAATGAAGTGTTTAAACCCGTGGCAAGAATGGAAGCAATCCGCATCTTCCTTGCCTATGCACCTTATATGAAGATTAAAGTTTATCAACTTGATGCGAAGAGTGCATTCCTTCATGGTGAAATCAGAGAGACAGTGTACGTCAGTGAACCCGAGGGATTTGAGGATCCATATCATCGGGACAGAGTTTACAAACTCGACAATGCTCTATATGGGCTTCATCAAGCTCCCAAAGCCTGGTATGAGAAACTCTCGACTCACCTTGTGAAACACGGTTTTCGCAGAGGTGTCATTGACTGTACACTGTTCATAAAAGAAAAGGATGGAGATTTACAGCTTGTTCAAATCTATGTCGATGACATAATCTTTGGTTCAAAGAACGAAGATCTATGTAAAGAGTTTGAAGCAGTAATGAAGGCTGAGTTTGAGATGAGTGCCATGGGAGAAATGAAATTCTTTCTCGGGTTACAGGTGGATCAGACACCAAAAGGGATTTTCCTACATCAGACAAAGTATGTAGGAGATATCCTCAGTCAGTTTGACATGGAGAATGCTTCCGCAGCTGGGACTCCACTTGCTACAAACCATGAAGTAGCACCCAACGAGAATGGTGATCTGGTAGGTGCCACTATGTACCGAGGTATGATTGGATCTCTCATGCACCTCACTACCTCAAGACCTGATATCATGTACGCGACGTGCTTATGTTCAAGATATCAGGCAAAGCCAAAAGTTAACCATCTAATAGGGGTCAAAAGGATCTTTCGTTATCTGAAGGGTACTCCAACACTTGGGTTGTGGTATCCTCATGATGATGACTTCGAGCTGACAGCGTATAGTGACTTGGATTACGGTGGCTGTAAGATGAACTACAAGTCTACATCAGTGGGATGTCAATTCTTTGGGAGGAGATTAGTGACATGGCAGTGTAAGAAGCAGACCTCGGTTGCTTTGTCAACCTGTGAAGCCGAATACGTTGCTGCTACAAGTTGCTGTTCACAAATCATATGGATTCAACAACAAATGTGGGACTACTGTTTGAAATTCTCTTCTACTCCTATTTTTGTTGATAACTCTGCTGCGATGCAGTAACTAAAAATCTAGTCCAACATCCTATGACCAAACACATCGGTATAAAATATCACTTTATACGTGACTGCTTTGAAAAGAACTTAATCGATGTGATTAAAATAAATACTGATTTTCAACGCGCTGACTTGTATACAAAGGCTTTTGACAAACCACGTTTTCTATATCTGTTAGAGGTCAACGGCGTTAAAAAGAAAAGTGATGTAATTCCCGATGATGATCATGTGTAGTCCGATGAGTCTTGTCCTTTTTAATTTTTATTATCTTTATTTACTTGTTTAATCAGTTTAATTACATTAATGTTTTTCGATCGCCTATTAAAATCCTAAAAAGCGTAAATCGATTACGGTTTTAGAATTTTAGGGGGAGAATAGGTCAGTTAGTAACAATAACAAAAAAATGAGGGAGAATGAGAGGCTGGCTGATAGAAAGTAGATCGTATCTGTGACACCGATTCAATGACTTTGAAAAATGATAGTACACAGGTACAAATCACTTGGGACTTTAAAAGTTTAAATAAAATAAGATGCGAAGTTCAAAGTATAAGTCTGTGTAGTCTGAGCAATATAAAAGGAAAAATGATAGTAAGACTAGCTACTACTAGGTAACACAAAGAAAGTAGACCTAGAGGTTGTTAGACCACAGATGATATGTCAGTAGATTTAACACAATAGACGATTAGACCTTATTGGTGATCCCAAGAACAAACTAAGTTGTTCAACAAGCTGTGGGTTAACATCTTATCCCTGGTTAACACAATCAACAAATTCCAATAAGGGGTGATGAGCAGAATAAACAACACAAATGTGTGCGTAAGACCAAAATATGAGCAAAAGCAATCAAACTAATAACTTATGTTGTTGGTGAGAACTATGTAAAGAGATAAAAAATGCTCAAATAAGAAGATAGGTTATGTGCCTCTTTGCTGTGCGGTAGCACTGACCTGAGGATAAGTATAATCTATATATTCTAGACTTCATTGTTGTTTGCCCCCTCTCTGCTGTGCGGTGGTGCTGACCTGAGGCTTGGCTTCTCTCTGAAAGTTCTAAGAATAGTTTGTTCTTGAAAATTACCCTGAGACCGCTCAAAATCTCCTGAGGAATGTTGATTACCATATAAGTGTAGGATCCACAAATGCCTATTGAAATAATTAAACCTAGACTATCACCAATCTGTGTTAAAAGTCTATGTATGGATTTAAGAGGACCACTATACTGACAATCATCATGGCTACAATTCTTGAAAGTCCAAATCAAATGGGATCTAATAGTACTAGTATGATTTCCTAAACTTGCTAAGAACTATAGATGAAAAACAAGAATTGAGCATCAAAATGTGTTGATAACATGTCCCAAATGATTTGACTTGCCTATATGATTCCAATTTGAATTGGTCCAGTTATGGTCAAAAGTAATTGAAGATGCCTATTCCGGAACCGAATCCATTAGATATCTATCTTAGGATTTATACCTTACACAAAAAGTCAAAACCAAGTTTAGTTTTGTATTTCAGTTTAAGTCTTTTATTTTATTTCAATTTAGTCAATTCAATTTGTTTATATCGGACTATGTCATGGAACTCAGTAAGGGAGTTAATCATCTAAAAGGGTCACGTCTGAGGTGACCACACGTGTTTTCAAAGGTAAAATTAGTCATGTCTGAGGTGAAAGGATCACGTCTGAGGTGGTCAAAAGTTTTTCAAGTTAAAATGATCATGTCTGAGATGATCAAATGCACATAAAGTTTATTCAAAAGCTAAAAGGGGTTAAGTGAGAAATGGTCATAAAGTCAAAATTGTGAGTATGCTCCAATCGCACGACTGGACCATGGGTATGGACCTACTGTGCGAATGGACCATACTCATGCACTAAACAGCCGAATGGCACATGAGTATGGGCCATTCACCCAAATGGATTATCAGAATGAACCATTTGACCGAATGAAAGGGTGCGAATGAGCCAGTTGCCCGACTGAAGTCCAGTCGGCCGACTGAATGTAGTCGACTGAGCCAATCGCACGACTAAGGTCCATTCGCCCGAATGAACCGAGCGAATGGGTCGAGTCGGTTGAATGAAATCAGATTCAGTATAAATAGGGCCACAGTCGATCGCATTCGACTCATCACCCCTTAATCACCCTCATATCGCACAGACTACCATTACGCTACCCAAATTTCCTTAGACCAAAAATTCTGATTTCTGTTGATCTTCTGACATTTGTGAGTAATTATACAGGTACAATGGGTTGGAATCTCACGAAAATCTGATAGAATGGTGCCCTAATTTTAGAATGTTGACCCACACAAGAACCGAACCACTTAATGGACTAATAAGCTAACTTAAGTATGTAATATGTTAATATTAATGTTATTAGGTTATTAGTTATGTGATTGCGAGTCGAATGAACCAAAACATGACGTCTAACTCTGAGTTTTGGTCCGAATTCATACTTCTGTTGATTAAACAGTGGGTCATGCGAATGGACACACGGATGAACTTCAATTGTGCGATTGAGTGGTTCAAATGACTCATTCGGCTGAATGAGTGATGCAAATGAGCTCAGTCGGCCGACTAAACCATTCACCTACTCATTCACCAATTGAACTCAATCGCATGTTAATCACCCGATTGAATCCAGTCGCATGACAGGACAACCGACGGAATCCAGTCGCATGGTTCAATCACATGAATGAACCAGAATGAATTCAACCAATTTAATTAGAACTGATTTGTGTCATGTGGTTAACTAATGTTTATGTGCTTTGTGTTACAGATTGATGGCAGACAGATGGTCCATCAACCCTAAGCACAACATCTGTGCACACTTGGACTCCACAACTCGGAATGGTGCCGAGTTTGCAGGGATCATCGCTTTCCTCAAGCGATCAAGGATCCACACGGCGATATCTACACCATGCACCCCTTACAAGTCTATACAACAGGCCTTCTGGGAGAATGCATTGGTTGACTGATCACCTGAGCCGTACTACATAAGGAGTTCCATCTTTGGTTTGGACATAGAGATCACGACTGAAGACATTCAGCGTGTACTTGGGTTGGGAGATGATACAGACCACCCCACCAGACTTCACCCATTGACGGTGAGAGGGTGCTTCATGAGGATAAAGTACGCTGGGGATATCAACGCAGGGGTGCTCAACAAGAGCAACATGTGCCCCCAGTACAAGTACTTGGCACACGTCATCCTCAAGTGCCTGGCGTCGCGAAGGGGTGGGTTTGATGACCTATCAGACCAGATTCAAAATGCCTACGTGGCACTAGTGCTGAACCACCCTTTCAGCATTTCTAGAATGATCTTCTCCTATTTGATAGAGAACTTAGAGGCGAAGGGAAAAGAGGGTTTTGGCATGTACCCTAGGTTCTTACAGATGATCTTTGATGAGAAGCTGCCCACACTGCCAAGGAGAGCCACGACACTATGGCATTAGAGATTATGGATGATACGACGTTGGGTGTATGAAGGTTTACCGGGGAAAGCAGGTCAAGCCCCCAGTAAAGAGACTCATAGGCCATCTGGCCAAGGTGGACTACGTGGCGCCGGGGAGGCGTAAATGGCGCCACGTAGATAGTGATTCGGATGTCAAGCAGCTAGAGCTACCTGAAGACGACTCCGACGATGACGACAACGGTGATGGTGGAGATGCAGGGCCCACTCAACCGAGGCCCCCACTGCTGATATAGCATCTCCAGCACCCACCCAAGGGGAGACAGAGGCTGCAGGGTTCCATCAGGATTTCCAACTTAATGAGGAAGAGGAGTCGGACGAGGAGCCTCTGACTCGAACAGTGGGCAGTAAGGTTTTTGGCACCGAGCGAGGGCTCCGGGCGGTTGGTGAACGCCTTGGCGAGTCGGGAGAGGCTGACACTGATCCTACTTATGCTCCCGATCATCCAAGTAGTGTTCCAGGGGGAGCATCCACCTCGAGGGGATCGAAGAAGAAAATGATGGCTCAGCCCCACGGGTTGACGAAGAAGAATAGGAGGATGATCTTCATAACCACCACCAATACTACCACCTCTTCCACCACTCCACCCACTACTACCATCCCATCCACTACACCACCACCTTCATCTATACCACCCCCAATCTTCACCATCCCACCACCACCTTCATCTATACCACCCCCAATCTTCACCATCCCACCACCACCTTCATCTATACCACCCCCAATCTTCACCATCCTACCACCACCTTCATCTATACCACCCCCAATCTTCACCACTACCACCACTAGCCATCATGCCAGACCGTCATCATACCCCTCCTATCCATTTGGGTCCTCTCTACCTCCTAGTGGGGTAGAGGAACATCTCTCAGCACTTAACCGTATGGTGCTGAAGCTGTTGGCTGCCGATGACGAGAAGACTGCTCAGATCCGCCAGCTAGTAGACCTTACTGCTGCCCAATCTATGCAGATATCTCAGTAGGCATAGTTGATAGAGCAACAAGCATAGCAGATGGCTGCACAGAGCATAGAGATGTCCCAACTCCAAGCACAACATGCCCAATCAGCTAAAAGGATAGAGGAGTTGGAGACTACCAACAAGACAATTATGCTAAGGCTCAAAGGATCGAAGGACGAGCCGTTAAAGATCAAAGAGGGAGATGGAAACGATGGTGATGATGATGACAGTGATGATGATGATGATGATGATGATGATGGTGACGATCACGGAGATGATACAGATGCTGGTGATGATGCTGATGATGTTGATGATGATGATGAGGATGCATCTGCTGCGGGTGCCACATCTACAAGTGAAAGGAGGACAAAACAAGCTCAAGATCAAGGCGCCTCCACTTCAGCCCCGTCAGCAGAGGAGCATATGATACAAGACAAGAGTAATACTTAGATGTTTATGTTATTTAAATCATATGTATTTGAATCTTGTATCTAATTAATGTAATGAATGTTTATATTTAATGTTGATGTTTTCTGTTTTGATTATTCACTAATGATTGTTGTGTTACATGTTTTAAATCAAGCAAATCTAAACTTCCAGAGAGATGAGTATGATGTTGCTCCCCTCCAATAGATCAAGACTCAGCTCACGATGATTCTTGATCTGCAGGTTATTGTCATGAGATCAGTGAATTACACTCCTGAAGAAGGAGAGATAATTCATGATCTCACAGACGAGCAACTTGTAGAAATCTTTCGACTCAATCCAGATGAGATCGTGAAAGATGCTCCAACAGTCCAAGTTGAAAGTGACGATGAGCTCCACGACGTTAATAAGATCGAGATAGAAGATGTTACAGATCAACACTATCCGGAGTACACTGACATTGAAGGTAATGTCGTTCCCAATCTGGGAGACAACCTCGTTAGTGAAACTTTTGAGACTCTGGATAGAATGGAAGCAGAGTCAGACATGAAAGAAGACACAACCCAAGTATCTGAAGCTAAAGTTAATATCAAAAAGACTGAGTGGGATGCTTGCTTTGAAGAAATAAGAGGCCAATGCGGTGCTTCAACATCAACTGCCTACACCAAGCTGTATAAAGTGAAGAAACACAAAAGGTGTCGGGCAGAATAATAACATGGGTGTATTTTGAAGATCTCAATATTTATGCAGTTAAACGTGAGAAAGGGATTGAGTATTTTAGGTTCCCACATGACCTGAAGACTCTTCTTGGATTTGAGCTGAACCAGTTAGCAAAGTTAAAATTGCTATACGCTGACCCAAGGAAAATGTCAGGCTGGTTTGAGACTGCTCTAAAAGAGAGTACCACACCAGATGGGTCAACTTCAAACCTCAACATCCAACGAGGTATCTCAGACGGTCTGAGGTTGATCCCATAACTGGAAAACCAAAAAATAATGCTGAAGTGGAGTCCTCCACGCACAATGTCAAAGATCCCTCTAAGGGAGATGCCACAGGAGTTGACTCCACACTTCAAATGGTGGTACTATGATTGGAGGACAGGAGAGGCAGTAATAGTGTTAAATAAGGATGGTGTTATGGAAACCATTAGGGTGTTTGACCCTATGTGGCTTACAAACTTGTCTGCAGATGATGTTTATACATCGTACAAGTGGCCATTATTCTATGAATATCAAGATATCATACAAGCTTTACAATTTCAGAATGTTATAAGACTCTGTTTTGCTTTTGAGATACACGCCGGAGTCACTAGAGAAGAGAAGTACAAGAAGTTCGAGGAACTTATGAAGGATGTAAGACATTAGATGAAACTAGGTCCAAGGGGGATTTTGTAGATACATCTGTCCCTAGTTTCTGATCTTAATGTAATATGTTTGTAGTGTCTTACACATATGTAATGGTTGGGTACTTAATGAAATGCAAATGTTTGGTTACGTTTATCATGTTTAATATTTCATTAATGAGTTGTTTAACGCATATGAATTGACTATATAGGTTTGTGGTTGTTTGAACTAGTATAAATAATAATAATATTGAATACATTCAAACTTAGTAAAATGAAGTTCTCATGCGTCCGAGTGGACCATGCGCCCCAACAGTGGTCATGCGTCCGAATGGCCATGCGACTATGTGTCCATGCGCCTAAATGGTCCATACGCCTGAACAACTTCATGCGAATGCCTCAGTCACATGACTGAACCAGGAGACTGGATCAGTCGTATGATTGAAATATGAGATTGGCTCAATGGCATGACTGAACATTCAGTCGTGTGAATGGATCAACCGCATGACTGAACGATGCTAATGGTTCAGTCGCCCGAATGAGAAACCCAAACCTATAAATACCACTTAAATCGTAGAAAAACCAGAGACACTTCGAATATCTTGATACCCAGACATACCCTAGCCGTCCAGAGACCTCTAGAAACCTGTTCCGACTTCAAAGAAGGTAGTAGATCGATTGCTAATCGTTCTTAACGTTGAGATTCATTTTTAATTGATTCTACGTGCGTTCTTACTGATTGGATCGCCAATCAAATAAGATTCCGCACTATTTGATTCGGTATACGCGTAAATCTGTTAGTATTCGTCGAGTACATGATCCGTAACAATATATATACACATATATATATATATATACACATACATATATATATATATATACATACACATATATATATACATATATATATATATATACATATACATATATATATATATCATATACATATATATATATATATATATATATATATGTCATGAAATATCATGAATTGTTAGATGTGATTTTTTAAATCCTAGAAAGTAAAATTATTTACTAGCTGACTACTAAATATTTACCTATCAAAAAGTACATATATTTGTAGTATAAAACTACCTTCATGACAATGAGAAAGATACACCATATTAAATAGAATTCAAGAATTAAATATTTTTTCTCATCTCTCTTTACAATTCTCTTTAAACTCTTTAAGTTGTTATAATAATCTTGTTATAGTTATAAGTTAATTATAACACGTTATCAACACGAGAGCTCTTACGCTTTAATCAAGAAGATCAATAAAGCACAAAGCCATCCATCAAGCAAGGTAAACACTTCATTAGTGATAATCTATAAAATATTATATGGAGAAGATAAATAAGATAAATAAAAAAATATAAAGAAGATCTTATTATGGACCATGGACTACTAACAAACTAACTTTTATTTATGTATCTAACTTTTGATTATGCAACTAGCATTTTATTTTATGTCTACTAACTTTTACTTATGCATTTAAATTATTATTTATGCATCTAAATTTTAATTATACAACTAACATTTTTTTAATTATACAACTAACATTTCTATTTATGTCAACTAATTTTTATGCAACTAACACTTTAAATTATGTTTATTGATGTTTATTCGTACTAACATCTTAAACTTATCTTAACTTTCTTATTCTCTCTTACTTTTATATATACACACACATATGATGGTTATATAGCCATTATAAACGATTATATAACCGTTGTAAATAATTAAATAACAATTGTAAACAATTATAATTTTTACTATAAATTGACCACCATCAAATCTATTTTTGTTACTATAAACAGATTACTTCTTTTCTCAAGTTTATCCGAATTAATTTTTCAAAGATGATCCACCCAGTTTTGATGATCATTATAATGATCATTATAAATCTTACCCTCATTGTTAAACTCCCACTTGAACAATTAAAGTTTTCTTATTTTTGTATATGTTTATAGCTTTACCGCTCTATTGTATCACAATGTTTATTGATATATATGGATTCTAATAATTATCTTTTTATTTGCTTACTCCTTGTTTAGCAAAACAAAAATGTCAAACATTTCAAAAATTGAATTTCTGGCACTAAATATCAGTGGAGAAAACTATATGCCATGCATGGCTCATGTAAAAAGACACCTTAAATCTATGGGTGTATTAGAGACTATACAAGAGGGGAATACTTGCTCAAAACAAGATAAAGCTAAGGCTGATGTCTTTTTACACAATACATTGATGAAATGTTGCGATTTGAATACTCAAATTGTGATGATCCATATGATTTATGGAAAGGCTTACAAAACAGGTTTGATCATCAAAAGGAAGTTTTACTTCCTGTTGCTAGAGATGAATGGAACAAACTAAGGTTCCAAGACTTTAAAAATATGAATGAGCACGTCTATGTTGTATTCAAAATATGCTCAACTCTTTGATTTTGTGGGCATATAGTTACTGAGGAGGATATGCTAGAGAAAACTCTGTCCACATTTCATTCATCGAATATGAATTTGCAAAACCATTACGAATTGCTAAACTTTAAGAAATTTTCTGATCTAACTTCATATCACCTTATAGCAGAGAAAAACAACGAGCTATTAAAGAAAAATCATCAAGCTCGCCTATTGGTTCACTAGCAATCCCAGAAGTCAATGCTATTAATAGTAATGAAAACAATAAAATCTGGACGTAAATGGAAATAAGGTCGTGCTCGTGGCCATTTAGATAAAATTCATTTAATGATCGTAATCATCCATACAAATGGAACACCAATTACCGAGGTAATTCTCGTTGCCGTGGTCATGGTCATGGACAATGAACTACCAATTTCAACCACCAAAACAAGTTTAAAAATTAATTTGGTACTTTTCAAAATTATGCTAGTTTATGTTTTAGATGTGGTAGTACAAACCATTGGTTAAAAGCAAGTCGCACTGCTCCATAACTATGTGAATTATATATCAAGCATCCCTTAAAGGAAAAGAGAAAGAAGTGAACCATGTGGATAAATTTGATGACATCAACGTTGAGCTAAATACCTCAGATTTTATTGGTGATTTGGAACTTTGAAAGATATGTTGCTAGATTATAATAATTGTAAGCAACAATTATGTAAAGCTGTTGTTTAAGTACCTTTTAGTTATGTTTAGTTATTTTTCTTTTTATGTATTGTATTAAGTATATGAATGAAGTTCTTATTGAAAAAATGACTTATTATATGCTTATTATTTGTCCTTATATTTGAAGATATAAAAAAATTGACTCTTATTGGAGCACAAGGTCAAACAAATGAAGGATATATATGTATAGCAGATAGTGGAGCTATGCACACTATACTTAGATCTAGGAAATATTTTAATGAAATAAATCTAACAAAGGGAACCATTGATACAATATCAGGTCCCACAGATTTGATAGAAAGAGTTGGAAAGGCTAAATTAGTATTACCAAATGGTATAAAACTTTTAAAAGAAAATACTTTATTTTCCTCAAGATCTGTAAGGCCCCGTTCCCGGGATGCTTAGTTGACCAATCATTGCTCATAAAACATATAATTACATTAACTTGAAATAAACGTTGCAGCAGAAACATTCAAAATCTGACATTTCTTTTCATGATAAAAGCTTTTTCAAAATAATACAACATTCGTTACACAATTTCATTTGTTCGCATTACAATGCAAAAACATTAAACAACAGAATGCCATCCAAAATGCAAAGTAGCTGCCCCGCGTCATCGTTAGCAATGCTTACTTGCCAACTGGAAAATGCATAAAAAGTCAGCGTTGCTGAGTGAGTTCTAGTTTTAAAATAAAACATAATTTACTTTCATTAAAACCGTTCTTTACTTTTGCAAGTGGTCACACATCATACGTACACATGGATAATATCATTATTATCTTCTTCATTCGTTGGTTCATTCCGTACATTCGTTATTACATCTTTACTTTCATTTGGACCAATGCCATGTGCTTCACCCCACCGTCATGCATAAAGCCAGTACTGGGCTTGAGGTCTTTCATAGACCCCGAACATTGTGCACAAAGGTGACTCCAGTACCTACGGTAAGCAGCAAGGGTCCCATACATATGGTCAATCACAAGGATTAGACCCTTGTGTGCATCCTCATGGGGTATTTAACCCGCACATAGTTGAGCTGACACCCCTCATTGGGTGTGAACCTCCATATATATGATTAATCACACGGATCAAGCCCTAGTGTGCATCCTTCTAGGGTAGCTAACCCGCACACCGTTGAGCTAACACCCTTCATTGGGTGTGAACCTCCATACATTGCTTGCAAGCCTTTCATACTTTCATTCATTCATTAATGCATGCATTCATTCATTTCGTTTCTCTTTTCATCATCTTCCACTTTACGTTACATAATACTTTCATTTCATTTATTAACATTCAACGTAAAGCCATGGGAAAATAATCATACATAATAAGGAACATCAACATACATAGTCAACATCATCATACAGGGCATCATACATACATAACATACATCATATATACCATCATGCATAAGCATCAATCATACATCATAACATCATCAAACAATGCCCATCACATCATCTATGACCTCAAAAGTCAGCTTACATGAACCCCCGAGAACCTCCCAAGTCAAAGCCTATATTTCACTTTTTCTCCAAAAAGTCAGAAAATATTCTAAGTGTTCATCCGCATTTCCCCTTTTTGTTCATCCCCGTTTCTTTTTGTTCATTCGCATTTCTTTTACTCATCCGTATTTTTCATCCGCATTGACTTTACTCATCCGTATTTGTCAATGCTCATCCGCATTTGTTCATCTGTATTGACTTTACTCATCCGCATTTGTCAATGCTCATCCACATTTTTCAATGCTCATCCACATTTGTACATCCGTATTGACTTTACTCATCTGCATTTGTTAATTCGCATGACTTACTCATCCACATTTGTTCATTCGCATGACTTACTCATCCGTATTTGTCAATGCTCATCCGCATTTGTTCATTCGCATGAACGTACTCATCCGCATTGACTTTCTCATCCGCATTGACTTTCTCATCCGCATTGACTTTCCCATCCGCATTGAATTTCTCATCCGCATTTCTTACTCATCCGCATTTTTCATCTGCATTTCTCACATTTAAGCAGTTTTTCTAAACTTAGGCATATGAACTACTGTTTGGGCGCATGAGCAGCCTAGGTCACACCTAACATCAGATTCAGTCCCCAATCCTCATCTATCATGTTCTAAGCTTAAATCTTACCATCTAAGCCTTAGGAACACAACCATAATATGATCAAGCATGAACATAGTCCAACATCACACCATACCCGCAACATACACACATTCATACATACGGGTAGAAAACCTAGTTTTATAAGAACATACATTCATGCATTTCCAGCCCCAAAATCAGTTAAAACATGTAAAAGAGGGGTTCTAGAACTCACCTTTGCAGCTCTTGAGTATGGCTTCTTCCAAACTCGTTTGCAATTGAATTCAACTGCCTAGAAACCTATTAAAAACACACAACCGAACACATACAACATACATGAGCACGCAACCGAGGATGTAACCGGTTAAGAACACCATAAAACCATGAATTCTTACCTTCAATTTGAATTCTTTCTTGTTTTTCTCTCTAAAACCGAGAGTTCTATTGCGCCTTGCTACTTTCTCTCTCTAATTCCAATGATTTGGGTGTGTAAGAAGAGAGTGGGTGGCCATGCCCACTTTACACCCACTTTCAAACCTTTTTGTCCTTTTGACACTTTTTACCCCTCAACATGAGTAAAATATATTTTCTTTCTTTTTCTTCACTTTGTTCTTTCTTTATTTGACTTAAAAAAAATAACCGGGTGTTACAAGTCCACCCCCTTATATAGGTTTCGTCCCTGATACCTGTTATTCCTCAAATAATTGTGGGTAATGCTGTCGCATCTCTTATTCAGTCTCCCACGTAGACTCGGATCCCTTCTTGTGCTTCCACTATACACGCACAAGAGGAACCACTTTATTTCTCAACCTCATCTCTTTTCGATCAATGATCGCCACTGGTTGCTCCACGTAATTGAGTCGTTTTCTACCTCAATATCCTCTAGTGGTATAGTCATATCTTCATCTGCTAAACACTTTTTGAGATGAGATACATGGAATGTCAGGTGAATTCCACTTAACTCATCTGGTAACTCCAATCTATAGGCCACCTCTCCTACTCTAGCAATGATTCGAAAAGGCCCTATGTATCTCAGGCTCAACTTGCCCTGCTTTCTAAACCGAATGATACCCTTCCAAGGTGAGACTTTCAACATAACTCTGTCACCCACCTGGAACTCAATCGGTCTACGTCATTTATCAGCATAAGACTTCTGTCTATCTTTGGTTGCCTTCATGAAGGCTTTGATCTTTTCAAGCTTCTCAGTCGTAGCCTCGATCACCTCAACGCTTGCTAACTCTTTCTGACCAATATCCCCAACACATGGGTGTTTGACATCTTCTACCGTATAGCATCTCATAAGGGGGCATACCAATGCTGGCATGATAACTGTTGTTATATGAGAACTCAGCTAACGGTAAGTGGTCATCCCAACTTCCTCCAAAATTGATGACACATGCACGAAGCATATCCTCCAGCGTCTGAATGGTCCTTTCCAACTAACCATCCATTTGAGGATGATAAGCCATGCTAATATGTAGTCTCGTCCCACGCATCGTGGAATTTCTTCCAAAATTTGGATGTAAACGAGTGTCGTGATAAGACACAATAGACATCGGTACACCATGACAAGTACAATCTCTTTAATGAATAGATCCACCAACCTCTCAGATGAATATGTCTCACGAATCGGTAGGAAGTGAGCACTCTTTGTCAAATGGTCGACAATCACCCATATAGCATCATACCCTTTCAAGGTACGCGGTAGTTTGGTAATGAAGTCCATAGTGATATGTTCCCACTTCCACTCCGGTGTATCCAAAGGTTGGATCTTCCCATACGACTTCTAATGCTCGGCCTTCACTTGTATACAAGTAAGGCATTTATTCACATACTCTACCACATCACGCTTCATACCCGGCCACCAATAATCTTTCTTCATGTCTTGGTACATCTTTGTAGCACGGGATGAATAGAGTATCGAGTCTTATGAACTTCATCCATAAACTTCATACGTAGATACCCATAACGAGGAATTCACATCCGCCTGAATCTGGTCTTAACACCAAGTATGTTATCACCCAATTCCGAAATTAGACCTCTCATTCTTTCGGAGTTAAGATGATCTTCTTTCAATGCCTCATCTTGAAACTCTTTGACTTGCTTCATCACATCAGAGTTCATGATCAACTAATAAGCTCTCACCCGAATCGGCTCGGGTCTCTCTTTTCGGCTAAGGGCTTCCACCACCACGTTGGCTTTGCCCGGATGGTAGTGGATCTCGCAATCGTAATCTTTTATAAGCTCCAACCATCTCCTCTACTTCATGTTCAGGTCCTTCTACTCGAAGAAGTACTTCAAGCTCTTATGGTTGGTGAATATGGTGCACTTGGTAGCGTATAGGTAGTGCCTCCAAATTTTTAACGCGAAAACCATAGCTTCTAGCTCCAAATCATGGGTAGGGTAATTGATCTCATGGACCTTCAACTGTCGGGATGCATAGGCTATAACCCGTCCTCTCTGCATTAACACACACCCCAACCCCGAGTAGGAAGAATTAGAATAAACCACCAGATCTTAACTTCCATCGGGTAATGACAGAACAGGAGCTTGAGTCAACCTCGCCTTTAATTCCTCGAACACCTTCTCTTGAGCTTGACCCCATACGAACTTTACATCTTTCCGGGTCAACTTGGTCAGTGGAGAAGCGATCTTAGAGAAGTCTTGAATGAATCTTCTATAATAGCCCGCCAAACCCAAGAAACTACGAATCTCGGATGGCGCCTTTGGAGACTTCCATTGCATCACCGCCTCCACCTTTGCTGGATCCACCATAATCCCCTCGGGATTCACTACATGACCCGAAAACTAAACTTCGCACAACCAGAACGCGCACTTGGAGAATTTAGCATACAGTTGCTCCCTTCTCAATGTCTCCAACACCTCCCAAATATGACCGCCATGCTCCTCCTCACTCTTGGAATAAATCAAGATATCATCGGTAAACGCAATCACTGATTTATCCAACATCGACCGACACACTCGATTCATCAGATCCATAAAAGTAGCTGGTACATTGGTAAACCCAAATGACATAACTAGGAACTCGTAATGATCATAACACATGCGAAAAGCTATTTTAGGAATATCCTGCTCTATCACCTTTAATTGATGGTAGCCCAATCGAAGATCTTTCCTTGAGAACCAATTGGCACCTTGAAGCTGATGAAACAAATCATCAATTCTCAGTAAGGGGTATGTTCTTTATTGTCAACTTATTAAGCTCACGGTAGTCAATACACATCATCATGCTACCGTCTTTCTTTTTCACAAATAACATCGGAGCACCCAAAGGAGAGATACTCAGTCTAATATAACTCTTATCAAGCAGCTCTTGCAATTGCTCCATCAACTCTTTCATCTCAGTCGGAGCCAAACGATACGGTGCCTTGGCAACAGGTTGGGCACATGGTATCAAATCAATCTGAAACCCGATCTCTTGGTCTGGTGGCACTCCTGGTAAGTTGTCTGAGAACACGTCTGGAAAGTCACACACAACTGGTACATCGGACAATTGTGGTGTTGTGTTTCCACATCCTTCACATAGGCCAAGTAGGTGCTACATCCACGCCTCATGCACTTTCCCGCCACCGCCATTGAGATTACCTTCGAGATTGCCATGACTCGATCACCATAAACTGTCACCATACTCCCGTCGGGCACTGTTAAATGAATCATCTTCTTGTGACACACAATGTTCGCCTTGTAGTCCGCTAACCAATCCATCCCAAGAACCATATCGAAACCACCTAAGGTCATCACGAATGGTCTAGGAGGAAACTTGTGACCTTCCAATTCCATATCACATTCTTCTATCATCTCAGAAATCCTAGTAGACTTACCTATGAAAGTTTCTACATCAAAGGGTGCATCTATATTCTTACTACTAACAGGCAATTTAGCACGGAAAGCAGCAGAAATGAAACTTTTACTAGCACCAGAATCAAATAACACAGAAGCTAAAGTTTGGTTTACTAGAAACGTACCTGATACAACATCAGGGTCCATCCTAGCCTCCTCCTGCGTCATTGTAAATGCTCTGGCGCTCGCCCTCGGTCCTTCACCTCCGATCTTCTTCACCCCAGAACCCTCAACCCTCAGCTTCTTACAGTCCCTACTCATGTGGTCCTCCGCGCCACAGTTGAAACATCTCCCTTCTTTGCATTCCCTCGCCATATGACCAGGCTTCCCACACTTGAAGCACACATTTGATCCCCACCTACACTTAACACTATGCTCCTTCCCACATTTGCTGCATCTTTTTACTCCAGCACCGAATGTGATCACACGGTGCTCATCTACCCATGCCTTCTTGTTACTTGTCGGGGCACCACCCCAACCAAACCTTTTTCCATTCCAATTCCGATAACCACCACCTTTCTTGCTCCTATAGTCACCACCACAGTTCTTTCATCATACAATCTCCCTGCCAGATCAACCGCCGACCTAAACATGCTCGGTCGGGCAACGATCATGTGCCTACGGATATCCACCGGCAAGCCCTGAATGTACTTCTTAATCTTTCGTGACAAAGGTGTCACCTGATCTGGCACTATTCGTGCCATTTCGTTGAATTTAGTGGTGTATTGTTAATGTGTCATGGTTCCTGCTTCCAGCTGCAGGAATTCCCTTTCCACCTTATCCATTTCCCTATGAGGATAGAACTCCTCAATCACCAACTTTTTCAGCTCAGACCACCTCATTCTCCCAATTGCCCGACTACCCTCGGCTTGGACTATATTTTCCCACCAACACGAAGGTGAGTCCACAAGCGAGTGGGTAGCATATTTCACCTTCTGGTCTTCTCGGCACTCGCTGATATTCAGAACAATTTCCCTCACCCATCGGTGAGCAGCAACAGCAGTGCCATTACCATCAAAAGTAAGGGGCTTAAACCTTTGAAATGTCCCGTAGTTACAGCCTCGTGCCGCCTCCAGCGTGGGCTCTTCTTCTTCCTCTTCTTCTTTGTCATCATATAGAATCGTCTCAGTTTCGAGCTGTCTTCTTTCGCCTCTAGGTCTACTTCTTTCCTTCCTCTCCCCCTCCCGTACAACTTTAATCACTTCAGTCACTACAGACGGTAAGATTGTCTGCATGACCTGATACACCTCTTCAACCATAGCCTCCTTCACCAAGGCCCTAAGTTATCACTCTCATCACCGCCCTCCGGATGAGGGGTCTCGGGTTCTTCATGAACCACCTTTTTGACTCTAGGCCTTCCTTTTTTGGATCACGGTTCAGCACCACATCCACCATGACCTCCACCCCACGAAGCTTTAGATGATCTACCACCAGCCATCCTCTAACACACACTATAAGATTCAAACACCAACACGACCATTGAAGGAAACAACTCAGTTTATGTCAAGTATAGTAAGTCCCTAATTACAGTGGCCAGTTGTGATTAGCCACTTACTTTACTCTTCATACCCCAAGCACTACCTATCCTGACTACATCAGTATCTAAATATACAAACAACACATAACTATATAACATGCACGTGTAATACCGGTTAACTTTAAGAAAATACCTTATGGCACGTAGCTAATCGGACTAGCATCCCTTCCCTTTCCGTCCCATTTTAGTTTAAGTTAAGGTTTATTTTGAAAATTTACCCGTTACACTTAAACTTTGACTCTGATACCAACTTGTAAGGCCCCATTCCCGGGACGCTTACAGCTGGCCAATCATTGCTCATAAAACATATAATTACATTAACTTGAAATAAACATTGCAGCGAAAACATTCAAAAATTGACATTTTATTTTACGATAAAAGCTTTTTCAAAATAATACAACATTCGTTATACAATTTCATTTGTTCATATTACAATGCAAAAACATTAAACAACAGAATGCCATCCAAACTGGCAAGTAGCTGCCCCGCGCCATCCTCAGCAATGCTCACCTGCCAACTGGAAAATGCATAAAAAGTCAACGTTGCTGAGTGAGTTCTAGTTTTAAATTAAAACATCCTTTACTTTCATTAAAACCATTCTTTACTTTTGCAAGTGGTCACACATCATACGTACACATGGATAATATCATTATAATCTTCATCATTCGTTCGTTCATTCCGTACATTCGTTACTACATCTTTACTTTCATTCGGACCAATTCCATGTGCTTCACCCCACCGTCATGCATAAAGCCGGTATGGGCCTGAGGTCTTTCATAGACCCCGAAAATTATGCATGAAGGTGACTCCAGTACCTAGGGTAATCAGCAAGGGTCCCATATATATAGTCAATCACAAGGATTAAACCCCTGTGTGCATCCTAATGGGGTATTTAACCTGCACACATTTGAGCTGACATCCCTCATTGGTGTGAACCTCCATACATATGCGTATTCACATGGATCAAGCCTCAGTGTGCATCCTTCTGGGGTAGCTAACCCGCACACGATTGAGCTAACACCCTTCATTGGGTGTGAACCTCCATACATATTCTTGCAAGCCTTTCATACTTTCATTCATTCATTAATGCTTGCATTTATTCATTTCATTCCTCTTTTCAATATTTTCCACTTTACGTTACATAATGCTTTCATTTCATTTATTAACATTCAACGTAAAGCCATGGAAAAATAATCATACATAACAAGGAACATCAACATAGATAGTCAACATCATCATACATGGCATCATACATACATACCATCATGCATAAGCATCAATCATACATCATAACATCATCATACAATGCCCATCACATCATCTATGACCTTAAAAGTCAGCTTACATGAACCCCGGGAACCTCCCAAGTCAAAGTCCACATTTCACTTTTTCCCCAAAAAGTTAGAAAATATTCTAAGTGTTCATCCGCATTTCCCTTTTGTTCATCCGCATTTCTTTTTGTTCATTCGCATTTCTTTTACTCATCCGCATTTGTTCATCCGCATTGACTTTACTCATCCGCATTTGTCAATGCTCATCCGCATTGGTTCATCCACATTGACTTTACTCAACCACATTTGTCAATGCTCATCCGTATTTGTTCATCCGCATTGACTTTACTCATCCACATTTGTTCATTCGCATACTTACTCATCCGCATTTCTTCATTCGTATGACTTACTCATCCGCATTTGTCAATGCTTATCCGCATTTATTCATTCGCATGAACTTACTCATCCGCATTGACTTTCTCATCCGCATTGAATTTCTCATCCGCATTGACTTTCTCATCCGCATTAACTTTCCCATCCGCATTGACTTGCTCATCTGCATTTCTTACTCATTTCATTTGTCATCCGCATTTCTCACACTTAAGCAGTTTTTCTAAACTTAGGCGTATGAACTACTTTTTGGGTGCATGAGCAGCCCATGTCACATGTAACATCAGATTCAGTCCCCAAACCTCATCTATCATGTTCTAAGCTTAAATCTTACATTCTAATCCTTGGGAACACAATCATGACATATACACATTCATCCATACAGGTATAAAACCTAGTTTTTTAAAAACATGCATTCATGCATTTCCAGCCCCAAAATCAGTTAAAACATGTAAAAGAGGGGTTCTAGAACTCACTTTTGCAACTCTTGAGTATGGCTTCTTCCAAACTTGTTTCCAATTGAGTTCAACCGCCTAGAAACCCACTAAAAACACACAACCGAACACACACAACATACATGAGCACGCAACCGAGGATGTAACCAGTTAAGAACACCATAAAACCATGAATTATTATCTTGAATTCGAATTCTTTCTTGTTCTTCTTTCTAAAACTGAGAGTTCTGCCGCTCCTTGCTACTTTCTCTCTCTAATTTCCGATGATTTGGGTGTGTAAGAAGAGAGTGGGCGGCCATGCCCACTTTACACCCACTTTCAAACCTTTTTGTCCTTTTGACACTTTTTACCCCTCAACTTGGGTAAAATATCTTTTCTTTCTTTTTCTTCACTTTGTTCTTCTTTCTTTGACTTAAAAAAACCGGGTGTTACAAGATCAACGAGAAAGTTATTAAGTTTCAAAAACATTTATCGTAATGGATATGGTACTCGGTCAATCACCGCTGAAAATGAAAAATATTTGTATATCATGAGCAAAAGTCACATATTAGGAAAACTACCAATGCTCCATTTTGGTTTGCATTACACACATATTAATGTGACACAAGCACACATGGCAGTTAAATAAAACTTTTATGATCTTGAGATATTCAAGTTATGGAATGATAGATTAGGCCATCCAAGGTCTACAATGATGAAAAGAATAACTGAAAATACACATGGACATCCATTGAAAGATCAAAAGATTTCATAATCAAATAAAATACCACCGTGTACATCTTTCTCTCTTGGGAAGCTAATTACTAGACCTTCACCATTGAAAGTTGAAAAGGAATTACCTATGTTTCTTGAAAGAATTCAAAGTGATATATGTGTACCAATCCATCCATCATGTGGACCATTTTAATACTTTATGGTTTTAATAGATGCATAAAGCAGATGGTGTCATGTCTCTTTATTATCAACTCGTAATGTAGCATTTGCTAAATTCCTTGCTCAAATAATTAAATTACGAGCACATTTTCCTGATTATACAGTTAAAAGAGTGAGACTTGATAATGCAGGTGAATTTACATCAAATGCTTTTAATGATTACTACATGTCTGTTGGGATTGTTGTTGAACAGCTTGTTGCTCATGTACATTCACAAAATGGTTTAACTGAGTCATTAATCAAACGTCTGCAATTAATAGATAGACCATTAATTATGAGAACAAGACTTCCTGCATCTACAGGGGTTATGCAATTTTACATGCTGGATCATTAATTCGTATAACGCCAAGTGCAAATCATAAATACTCTCCTTTACAACTTGTTTCTGGACATGTGCCAAATATTTCCCACCTTAGAATTTTTGGATGTGCGGTGTATGTTCATATTGCACCATCGCAACGCACAAAAATGGGTCCTCAAAGAAGGTTGGGAATATATGTTGGATATGAAAAAACTTCCATTATAAAATATCTTCAGCCTTTAACGGGTGATGAATTTATGACATGTTTTGCTGATTGCCACTTTAATGAGGAAAATTTCTTAGCATTAGGGGGAGAAAAGAAAAAAGAACAAAATGACGTGTCATGTTCTGAGCCTCTTTGTTGCATTTTGATCCAAGGACAAAACAATGTGATCCAAGGACAAAACTAAGGTTTCAAGACTTTAAAAAGTGAATGTGTACGTCTCAACTGTATTCAAAATATGCTCAACTCTTTGATTTTGTGGGCATATAGTTACTGGGGATGATATGCTAGAGAAAACACTGTCCACATTTCATGCACCAAATATGAGTTTGCAAAACCAGTAAAAATTGCTAAACTTTAAGAAATTTTCTGATTTAAGTTCATATATCCTTGTAGCTATTGATGAAAAACCGTCAAGTTCGCCCTACTAGTTCACTAGCAATCCTAGAAGTCAATGCTATAAATAGTAATGATAACAAAAAATTTGGATGTAAATGGGAACAAGGTCGTGGTCGTGGCCATTTTGATAAAATTCATTTAATGATCGTAATCATCCTTACAAATGGAACAATAATTAATGAGGTAATCCTCTTTGCCGTGGTCATGGATGTGGTCGTGGTAATGGACAATAAACTACCAATTTCAATCACCAAAACAAGTTTAAAAATTAAGTTGGTAATTCTCAAAATTATGCTAGTTATGTTTTAGATGTGATAGTACAAACCATTGGTCAAAAGCTTGTCGCACTGCTCCACATCTATGTGAACTATATCAAGCATCCCTTAAAGTAAAAGAGAAAGAAGTGAACCATGTGGATAAATTTGATGACATCGACATTGAGCTAAATACCTTAGATTTTATCAATGATTTGGAACTTTGAAAATATGTGTTTCTAGATTATAATAAATTGTATGCAACAATTATGTAATTCTGTTGTTTAAGTACCTTTTAGTTATGTTTAGTTAATTTTCTTTTCATGTATGGTTATAACTATATGAATGAAGTTCTTGTTGAAAAAAAGGACTTATTATATGCTTATTATTTGTCCTTATATTGAAGATATAAAAAAATTGACTCTTATTGGAGCACAAGGCCAAACAAATGAAGGTGATATATGTATAGCAGATAGTGAGCTACGCACACTATACTTAGATCCAGGAAATATTTTTATGAAATAAAACCATCAAAGGGAATCATTGATACAATATCAGGTCCTACAAACTTGATAGAAGGAGTTGGAAAGGCTAAATTAGTATTACCAAATGGTACAAAGCTTATAATAGAAAATGCTTTATTTTCTTCAAGATCACCGAGAAAATTATTAAGTTTTAAAAACAATTATCATAATGGATATGATACTCGGTCAATGACCATTGAAAAGGAAAAATATTTGTATATCATGAGCAAAAGTCACATATTAGAAAAACTACCAATGCTCCATTTTGGTTTGCATTACACACATATTAATGTGCCATAAGCACACATGCCAGTTAAAGAGAACTTTTCTAATCTTGAAATATTCAAGTTATGAAATGATAGATTAGGCCATCCAGGGTCTACAATGATGAAAAGTATAACTGAAAGTACACATGGACATCCATTGAAAGATCAAAAGATTTCACAATCAAATAAAATACCTCTGTGTACATCTTGCTCTATTGGGAAGCTAATTACTAGACCTTCACTATTGAAAGTAGAAAAGGAATTACCTATGTTTCTTGAAAGAATTCAAGGTGATATATATGGACCAATCCATCCATCATGTGGACCTTTTAAATACTTTATGGTTTATATAGATGTATCAAGCAGACGGTCTCATGTCTCTTTATTATCAACTCGTAATGTAATATTTGCCAAATTCCTTGCTCAAATTATTAAATTACGGGCACATTTCCCTGATTATATAGTTTAGGAGCTTAATGTAAAATATCTATCATGTCTTACATATATGTTATTGAATGGGTATGAATGAAATACAATGTGTGGCTGATGCTTATAATGTTTAATATTTCATTGTTTGTTGTGTAATAAAGTATATTGTCCTAACTATATAGGTTTGAGGTTGTTGAACATAATTCTTAGTCAATAATGATAGAGAAACATGTTCAAACTTAATCATGTGAAGTTCTCATGCGAATGGACCATGCTAATAGACCATGCTAATGGACCATACGCATGAATACTTCATGCTAATGGACCAGTCGCACAACTGAACCAGGAGACTGGATCAGTCGCACGATTGAGACATAAGATTGACTCAGTCGCACGACTGAATCTTCAGTCGTGCGTATAAATCAATCGCATGATTCAGTCTCACGACTGAGCCATGCTAATGGTTCAGTCGTACGATTGACAAACCCTAACCTATAAATACCACCTAATTCTTGAAAAAATATAACAATTTGAATACCTACGCACATAATCGTTCCCTAGCCATCCAGAGACTCAAGAAAACTATTCCAAGTTTATAGATTGCAGTTGATCATTCTCTAATCATTCTTAACATTTCATAATCGTTAGATTGATCTAAACTGTGTTCTCCTTGATTGGATCACCAATCAAATAGGATTCAGCACTATTTGAGTTGGTATACACGTAGAATCAGTTAGTACTCTATACGTAAACAGTCCTAACAAGTGGTATTAGAGCTTTGGCTCTTGATTTTGCATGTGATTCAATCGTTTTGGTGTAAAAATCACACTTTTTCATTCAAAAATACCATCTTTTTTAGTAAAACAATGTTTTCAGCGTCTACAGATCTAAAAGTTCACATTTTTTGGCTTACGGCAAATTAGGGTTCATGAAAAATCGTATTTTTGTGTCAAAGTACCAAAAACCTTCGAATTTTCAAATCCAGCAGCCCCAGTCGCACGAATTGCTCAATCACACGACTGAACTCAATCGCACCTCCCATACGCACGATTGAACTCAGTCGCCCATCCATTCGTACGACTGAACACCCCATTCGCATTATCCATCCGCACTTGTTCAATCGCATGATTGATTCAACCGCATTGGTTCAATCGCACGATTGATTCATCCGCATTAGTCTATCCGCACGATTTACCCAATCGCATCTCTCCATTCGCACCGGTGAAACAGTTTTGTTCTAACACTCAAAGTTTAAAGAAATGGAAGATTAGTACTCTGTGTTTACTGCAGGTAGGGACTCGTGTATCCAGAACTTGTTACTTCTGGAAAATGAGATTGGGAATCACAATAAGCCTCCTAAGCTTATCACGTTAGATGATTACCCACAATGGAAGCAAAGGTTCAAAATTTATCTAAATAGTATTGATCCCAATCTGTGGGAATCAATCGAGACTGGTTATAGTATGCCGGTTGGTGCTGATGGCGTCAAACTTACTCTGGACGGCATGACTGATAGCCAGAAGGTGAAATACAATGCTGAGAAAAAGGTGTATGCTCTGTTGACTCAGTCGATACCTAAGGATTGACTCAGTCGATACCTAAGGATATATTCCACCAACTTTTTGAGAATAAACAGGCAAAGAAATTATGGGAGGCTCTGGAAAAATGATACGACGGGAATGCATCGTTAAAAGCTCTAAAGGCAAAGGCTTTGAAGAAGGAGTTCGATAACTTCTCATCAATGGTTAAGGAGAGTTTGGATGATGTCATAGACCAATTCTACCATTTAATGAGTGAGCTGCACACTCATGGGGTTACAATGTCAATAGAAGATAAGGTATCAAGCTTTGCCAATGGTTTTCCAGAGGTGTGGGACTCGTTTGTGTCTAATTTGAGACAGAACAATTTACTAGCAAAATTAGACATAAACGACTTCATCCTGAAACTGAGGGAGGAGGAACTGAGGATGAAATACAGGTCTCAGAAAGGATCTTACGATTAGAACCCGTCTCTGTATAATTCAACTTCCATATCCAAAAGCTCTGGAGCACCACTTCAAACTGCATTGGTGTCAAGTTCAGCAGCTCCTCCCTAAGCCACTACTTTAGGATCTGAAATGTCAGGGTCATCTAGCACCTAATATATAGTACCTAAATCAAATGCTACAAAGTTGAAGACCGAGAATCTCAGGAATATCACTGTGGAGGTTGCAAAGGAGCATATGGACCTCTTAGCTGCGGTTGTTCATTCTTATGATGGTTTAGTTGTAGGAAAGATCAGAAATTGCCATCTGGCTAATGAGGATTATGAGCAGGTGGACGAGAACGAATTGGGAAGAATGGACATTATGTGGGCGTTGGCAAGTGCTGTTTGAAGGGCCAAGAAGTTCGTAAAGAAGACTGCACAGAACTTGATAGCCACAAAGGATACAACTTTTGGTTTCGACAAAACCAAAGTTACCTGTTTTAATTGTGGTGAAAAGGGGAACTTCAAACGTGAATGCGTAAAGCCAAGAAGACTGGTAACGGAAATCCTTTCTCATCATTCAACCGTCAAGACAAACCCACAAGTGAAGCTGCTTCATCAAGCAAAGATACATGGAGGGCAAGATTGGACCTTTCGGTTTGTATCTCCAGGGGAATCCAACATTGCTTGTGTTAAGGGTTTGGATATCGACTCTGCAAGCGAAGCTAAAATAGCAGTGGAACTAGTGATGTCTAATAATGAAGAAACTGCAAATGTGGTCAATCACCTGAATGAAGAAAGTCTCAGAATAACATGTTCAGAATCACCAGCACCCGAACAGTTAAACTCTGCTATGATGGCTGATTCAACTGAAGATTCTTAGGTAAGTACCAAAGACCAACTGTTTGATAGTCATGCCTGTAATGAATGTAATAAATTTAGAGAAAGCATAAACTTAAAATTTGCTAGGTTATTAGATCACAATGATAGTTTAGTAAATGACTTACAATTGTGCACAGAAGTAAACCGGATTTTAAAACAAAATGAGCACTGCTATAAAGAGAAAATAGAACTATTAAATAAACAACTAAGGGAAACTGAAGTTGTTGCTTTTAATCAATCAAATGACATAAAGTTCTATTTAAACTCCCTAGAAAAAACTAAGAAAGAAAAAGCAGTTTTGGAAGTCGAAGTAAATTCATTAAGACAAAAACTGCACAGTTGGACCAGTTCTTCTCATATAGTCCAGCACTTAGTGAAAGAACGCAACAACGGGGAGGGTTTGGATTACAAAGTGGTTCCACCACCACATGAGACCTTGTTGAATGCTAAATGCAAACCAATTAATAACAACCCAATCAAGGATCATGTGGTGTCCACTCCTCTAGTTAGTGATCCATATTCCACAAGTAAATCGGTGGAATCTGTCACTAAACAAAAGGAGGCCATTTTAAAATCTAAAGGTAAAATGCCTATTGTTAATTTGGATGAGCAATTTGAAAAGGTTAAGTTAAATTCAGGTTCAAACATGTCTAATTCTGAACCCAAAAGACCAAACAACTTAACCAACCTCGTGCACCATGTCTTAGTCCAAATAAACAATAGGGTAAAGATGTTAAAAATGTTCAAACTATGAATTTTGTTCAAGAAGCTAAAAGTTCTAAACAAGAAGTGTCAAAACCCAACAGACTAAAGTTACACCTGTGTCATCCACTTCCCCACATAAATAGTTCCACTAACATGTCGAATGTAGATCATGCTACAATTGTGGAAAGTATGGACACATTGCTTCTAACTGTCCTTATTATCAAACATCAAGAAAGAAAATTGAACTTAATAACACTAAACCAAGTTCTTCTAAAAGGAGTTCTATCACTCCACCAAGAAGAATTAGTGAACATAAAGTTCAAACTGTAAGCCAGTCGTATGTTTATCACAAACAGGCCTTACAGAAAACTGGCTTATGGAAAGAAAAATCAAGTCCAATGTCTGATAATGAGCACAAGAAGAAGAATGATCTGCCATCACCCTTAAATGGACAGTGGGTAGAATTGATGATGTGTGATGCCTCTGGGTCACCTAAGCCAGTTAAGGCTTGGGTACCTAACCTAAACTAATCATTTCCTTTAAATGTACAGGGTGTCCGCTATAGTGCTTCTACAAATACCTGGATCGTTGATAGTGGGGCATCAAGGCACATGACTGGAAACCTGTCTCTCTTGTCAAATGTTAAACAAATTAAAGGAGGACATGTTTCATTTGCTGGAAATAAAGGAGGTTATATCACTACACAAGGGGAAGTGGGAAACCAGAAAGTGAAGTTTGATAAGGTAAACTATGTTCAACAACATCAAAATAATTTACTTTCTGTATCCTAGATTTGTGACAAAGAGTTCAAGGTTGTATTTGACAACAAGAAGTGCTATGTTCTGAAAAAGTACTATGTCATTCCAGAGGACCAAGTCTTAATGTCAGCTTCAAGATATAACGATTTGTATGTCTTGGACCTATCAAAATATAAAGATTTGTATGTCTTGGACCTATCAAAGGCCTCCATAACCGATCATCAAGTACAATGCTTCTTGTCAAAGACAACAGAGAAAGAATCCATCTCCTGGCATCATAGAATGGGACACATTAATCCATGGAAGATGAATTACTTGATCCAGAATGATCTAGTGCGTGGAGTAAATGTTAAGAACTTCTAATTACCAGATTTTTGTGTTGCATGTAAGAAAGGCAAACAGACAAAGAAGTATCATAAGGAAAAGAAAGTTCACTCAATTGACCAGCCTTTTGAGCTCCTTCACATGGATCTGTTTGACCCAGTTAGTACAAAGAGCATTGCCGACAACTTGTACTGCTATGTAGTTATGGATGATTACACAAGATTTTCTTGGGTGATGTTTCTGAAATCCAAATCAGAGACATTTGAATCATTCAAAGAGCTGGTAACTACATTGGAGTCACTCTACAAGCTTAAGGTAAGGCAAGTTCGCTCAGAAAACGGTATCGAGTTCAAGAACCAGTGGATGGAGGAATTATACAAAGAAAAAGGAATTGTACACCAGTTCACATCTGCCTACACTCCTCAAATGAACAGGGTTCTTGAGAGAAAGAATCAAAGCTTGATAGACAGCCCGGACGATGCTAGCACACTCGAAACTACCTATCCAATTTTGGAACGAGGTAGTAGCTAACGCATGTTATACCCTCAATCGAGTCTTAGTGGTCAAACGTCATAGTAAAACACGCTATGAGTTGCTCCAATGACGTAAACCAAATCTGGAGTACCTCAAGCCATTTGGCACACCATGTACACTGCTGAAGAAAACTCGGGCAGGGAAGTTCAGCAAGAAGGCCAAAGAAGGAATTTTCTTAGGATACAACATACCGAATAAGAGAGTTTACAACAAGTCAATGGGTCAAGTAGAAGTGTGGTGCAACGTTGATGTAGAGAGATACACCACCCCCTTGCTGGAAAAGGACCCTTGTTCTTTTTCGAATATGATGGATTCCTTAAGTCCTTCAACATCCCGCTCTCCCCTCTTGAGGATGAGTTATCAACCAGAATGATGTACGAGGTGTTAAATACACCATCACTGGACCCGCCGACCTCAACGTCACAAGGTGAGTCTTCTAGTTCTTCAGGGGGAGAACTTGAAGTAAGTGACACCTCCTCTGATGATGAAGACGTGGCAAATGATTAGGTGGATCAGGAGGAACAGGTTCCTACTACGGCAAGTACACAAGCATTCGATGTTGATGCCTCTGACACTTCGAAACCTCACACTCCCACTGCCTCAGATACCGAACTTGCTGTTCACAATCTGGATAATGAGGTAGTTGTACTGACCACTCCTGGATCACGACTAAACGTTTATCATCCTTTGGACATTGTCATTGTAGATGTTTGATCAGGAGTACAAACAAGAAATCAGCTATACTCAGTTGATTATGCCTCAGCAATGGAAAAGGGATATCTTCACAATGGTGAGTATAGCTGTTTTATGTCTCAATTTGAGCCAAAATATGTTAGTGAAGCCCTAAACGACAAGGCATGGGTGAGTTCCACGCAAGAAGAACTTCTTCAACTCAAGAAGTTAGGCATATGGACACTAGTGGATAGACCTAAAGTTGCTAAGGTCATTGGTACCAAATGGGTCTTGAAATGCAAGAAAGATGACCAAGGGGTCATAATAAGAAACAAGGCTCGACTTGTAGTTCAAGGATTTCGACAAGTCGAGGGTATTGATTACAATGACGTGTTTGCACCTGTGACTAGAATAGAAGCAATTCGTATCTTCCTAGCCTATGCATCTTACATGAAGATCAAAGTTTATCAATTAGATGTAAAGAGTGCATTCCTTCATGGTGAAATCCGGGAGACAGTGTACGTCAGTCAACCCGAAGGATTTGAGGATCCGTCTCATTGGGACAAAGTTTACAGACTAGATAAGTCTCTCTACAGGCTCCATCAAGCCCCAAGAGCATGGTATGAAAAGCTCTCGACTCATCTTGCAAAATACAACTTTCACAGAGGAGTGATTGACTGTACACTGTTCATCAAAGAAAAGGATGGAGACTTACTGCTAGTTCAGATCTACGTTGATGACATAATCTTCAGTTTCAAAAATGAAGCATTATGCAAAGAATTTAAAGCAGTAGTGAAAGCTGAATTTGAAATGAGTGCCATCGGAAAGATGAAGTTCTTTCTCGAGTTACAGGTGGATCAGACACCAAAGGGGATATTTCTACATCAGACCAAGTATGTAGGAGATATTTTCAGTCGGTTCAATATGGAGAATGCTTTGGCAGCTGGGACTCCACTGGCTACAAACCACGATGTGGCACCAGACGAAAATGGTGATCTTGTGGATGCCACCATGTACCGAGGCATGATCGGATCTCTCATGTAGCTCACTACCTCACGACCTGATATCATGTATGCGATGTGTCTCTGCTCTAGATATCAGGCGAAACTGAAAGTCAACCATCTCATAGGCGTTAAAAGGATATTTTGTTATCTGAAGGGTACTCTAACACTTGGGTTATGGTATCCTCATGATGATGACTTTGAGCTTACAGTGTATAGCGATTCAGATTATGGCGGCTGCAAAATGAACTACAAGTCAAGTTCAGCACGATGTCAATTCTTTGGGAGAAGATTAGTCATGTGGCAGTGTAAGAAGTAGACATTGGTTGCTCTGTCAACTTGTGAAGCTGAATATGTTGCTGCTGTAAGCTGCTGTTCACAAATCATCTGTATTCAACAGCAAATGCGAGACTATGGTTTGAAATTCTCTAACACTCCTATATTTGTTGATAATTCTGCTGCTATAACTGTAACTAAAAATCCGGTCCAACATCCTAAGACCAAACACATCAGAATTAAATATCACTTTATACGTGATTGTTTTGAAAAGAATTTAATCGATGTTGTTAAAGTTAATACGGACTTTCAATGCCCTGACCTCTACACAAAAGCTTTCGATAAACCAATATTCTTATATCTGTTAGAGGTCAACGGGGTGAAAAAGAAATGTGAAGTGATTCCAGAAGACGACAGTAGATTCAACACAATAGATAAGTTGACCTCATTGGTGATTTCAAGCTCAAACAAAGTTGTTCAACAAGCTCTGGGTTATCATCTTATCCCTGGTTAACACAATCAACAAAGTTCCAATAAGGGGTGATGAGCAAAATAAACACCACAAATGTGTGCGGATGACCATAAAAATGAGCAAAGCACATGAAAAATGCAAAAAACAATCAAGCTAATAACCTATGTTGTTAGTGGGATCTGTGCAAAAAGAATAGAATTGCTCAAACAAAAAGATAGGTTGTGTGCCTCTCTGCTGTGCGGTGGCACTTACCTGAAGATAAGCATAACCTAAATATTCTAGAATTCATTGTTATTTGTGCCTCTCTACTGTGCGGTGGCACTGACCTGAGGCTTAGCATCTCTTTGAAAGTGCTTAGAATAGTTTCTTCTTGTCAAAATACCCGTAGAACGCTCAAAAATCTCCTAAGGAACGTTGATTACCATATAAATATGGGATCCACAAATGCTTGTTGAAATAATTAAACCTTAATCATCACCAATGTGTGTCCAAAATCTGTGTATGGATTTAAGAGGGCAAGTATACTGACAATCATCGTGAGTTGCAACTCTTGAAAGTGAAAATCACTGTGTGCATCTTGTAGCTCTAGTATGATTTCCTAAACTTGCTAATGACTCTCGATGAAAAGAAGAATCTAGCATCAAAAGGCTTTGGTAAAATGTCCCAATGATTTGATAAAACTGTATGATTCCCTAATGAATCGTTTCAGTTATGATCAAAGTAACTTGACGCTATATTGTCCAGGAAGAAAAATCTTGTAGATACCTATCTTAGGAATTCAACCTCACACAAAAATACAAAAATATGCTTTAGAAATCACTGTGTGCATCTTGTAGCTCTAGTATGATTTCCTAAACTTGCTAATGACTCTCGATGAAAACAAGAATCTAGCATCAAAAGGCTTTGGTAAAATGTCCCAAATGATTTGATAAACCTGTATGATTCCCTAATGAATCGTTTCAGTTATGATCAAAGTAACTTGACGCTATATTGTCCAGGAAGAAAAATCTGGTAGATACTTATCTTAGGAATTCAACCTCACACAAAAATACAAAAATATGCTTTAGCTTTGTTTTATTTCTAGTTGTGTAATTTAGTTAATATCAATTAATTTAGTAGTTAAATATCTGACTACGCATCGGAAGTCAATCTGGGATTCACTCACTAAAAAGGTCACATCTGACGTAACCAATGGGGTTTTCAAATGTAAAAGGGTCACGTTTGAGGTGACAAATTGTTTTGTTGTTAAAAGGATCACGTCTGAGGTGCCAACAACTTTCTAAGTTAAAATGGTCATGTCTGAGATGATCAATGGTCAAAATGTTTTATCAATAAGTAAAAGGGCTAAGTGTATGAATGGTCATAAGGTCAAACTCATAAGTATGAGCCATTCGCATGATTGGACCATGAGTATGGACCAGTCATACGATTGGGCCATACGTATGAGCCCAATCACATGACTAAGCCACACATATGGACCAAATGTGTGATTGGACCATAAGCATGGGTCAATCCGTACGATTGGATCATCAGAATGAACTAATCGCACGAATGGTGGTGACCGAATGAGACATTCACATGACTGAAACCTAGTCGCACGACTGAAGGTGACCGACTGAGCCTCAGTGGCACGAATTAACAGTGCGATTAGGTTCAGTCGCATGACTGAAAGAAACCCTAATATAAATAAGGGGGCGTCGGTCGCAGACACTCATCACCCCCCTAATCGCTCTCTCTTCGTACGATTGTACCGTTACGCTGCCAAAATCTTGATTGACTGTTCTTGACTGATTATTGTTGCTTTTAACGATTTGTCTTAATCATACAGGTAATATGCGACGTTATCCACGCAAATGTTCATCAAATCGTGCCCTAAATCGACTTAATTTCAGCCCTAACAAGAACCGACACTTGGTTCACAAAATAAACCTGTAAAACTAAGTAAATTGCTGTAGATACATGTGTTCCTAGTTTCCAAACTTAATGTAAAATGTCTTTATTGTCTTACTCATATGTAATTGAACGGGTACTTAATGAAATACAATGTGTGGTTGTGCTTATAATGTTGAATATTTCATTGCTTGGTATGTAATAACGCTTATTGAACTAACTATATAGGTTTGTGGTTGTTTGAATAGATCTAAGTCAAATAATGATTGTGAAACATATTCAAACTTAATCATATGAAGTTCTCATGCAATTGGCCCATGCTAATGGACCATACGCATGAACAACTTCATGCTAATGAACCAGTCGTACGAATGAACCAAGAGACTGGATCAATTGCATAATTGTAATATGAGATTGGCTTAGTCGCACGATTGAATCAGTCGTGCGAATGGATCAACTGCATGACTGAATCGCACGACTGAACCATGCAAATGGTCCAGTCGCACGATTGAGAAACCCTAACCTATAAATACCACTTAAATCGTGGAAAAATTAGACACTTTGAATAATTCAATACCTAGACGTACCCTAGCCATCCAAAGACCTCTAGCAACCTGTTCCAACTTCATAAATCGCAGTAGATCGATTGGTAATCGTTCTTAACGTCTAGATTCAATCTTTAACTGATTCCACGTGTGTTTTCACTAATTGGATCACCAGTCAAATAGGATTCCGCACTATTTGATTCGGTATACGCGTAAATCTGTTAGTATTTGACCAGTACACGATCCTAACAAGTGGTATCAGAGCTTTGGCTCTAGATTTACGTGTGATTCAATCGTTTTGATATAAAAATTGTGTTTTTACACAAAAAAACACAATCTTTTGTGTCAAATCAGGTTTTAGACGTCTCCTGATCGTAAAGTTAAGTTTTTCTGGCATACAGCAATTAGGGTTAGCAAGAAATTCGTGTTTTTGCGTTCAAACACCTTAAACCTATGAATTTCCGAAATCGAGCAGGCCCAGTCGCACGATTGACTCAATCGCACAACTATGTTCATACGCATCCCCTATACGCATGATTGGACTCAGTCGCACTTCCATTCGTCCGACTGAGAAGACTATTCGCATTGTTCAACCGCATTAGTTCATTCACCTGACTGAGTCATCCGCATTGTTTCAGTCGCACGATTGAACCATCCGCATAGGTCAATCGCCTGAATAGCCCAATCACACACCTTCATTCACACTAATACAACAGTTTGGTTTAAAGTTAAAGGTAATAACAATGGAAGACCAATACTCAGCATTCACAGCAGGGAGAGACTCACGTATTCAAAACTTATTGCTACTGGAGAGTGAAGTGGGGAATCATAACATGCCCCCAAAGCTAATCACTTTCGACGAATACCCAAAATGGAAGCAGTGTTTCGAGATCTACTTAAATGGAGTAGATCCCAATCTGTGGGAGTCTATAGAGACGGGGTACATCATGCCTGTAGGAGCTGATGGTGTCAAACTCACACTTGGTGGCATGACTGATTGACAAAAGATCAAATACAATGCCGAAAAGAAAGTTTATGCTTTGCTTACACAGTCAATTCCGAAGGATATATTCCATCAATTCTCGGAATATACACAAGCAAAGAAACTATGGGATGCATTGGAGAAAAGGTATGACGGAAATGCATCATTGAAGGCCATAAAGGCTAAAACTTTAAAGAAGGAGTTTGACAACTTCTCCTCGATAGGAAAAGAAAGCCTAGATGATGTTATCGATAGGTTCTACCACTTGATGAGTGAGATGCACACTCATGGAGTATCGACGTCAATGGAGGACAAAGTGTCCAACTTTGCAGACGGGCTGTCAGAGAAATGGGTCTCATTTGTCTCCAATATCAGACAGAATGGTATGCTAACAAAGTTAGATATCAACGACTTCATTCTGAAACTGAGAGAGGAAGAACTAAGAATGAAGTACAGAGCTCAAAAGGCTTCTTGTGACCAGAATCTTGCACTGTACAACGCGACTCCTCAAGCCAAAACATCTGGAGTACCTTTTCAGACAACTTTTGTATCAATCTCGTTTGGTCCTCCTTAAGCCTCTACTTCAGGTTCAGAAACGTCAGGGTCGTCTAGTACCCTATACATTGCACCTGAAGCAAATGCAGCAAAGCTGAAGACCGAGAACTTCGGCAATGTGACAATTAAGGTAACTAAAGAGCACATCGATCTCTTAGCTGCGGCAGTCCACTCTTATGATGGACTAATTGCTGGTAAAATTGGGAACTGCCATCTGGCAGATGAGGATTATGAGCAGGTGGATGAGACAGAGCTGGAGCGGATGGACATAATGTGGGCCTTAGCAAGTGCTGTCTGGAGAGCTAAGAAGTTTGTCAAAAAGACCAGACAAAATTTGATTGCAACTAAGGACACTACCTTTGGCTTTGATTAAACCAAGGTTACTTGCTTCAACTACGGTGAGAAAGGGCACTTAAAAAGGGAATGTGTGAAGCCAAAGAAGACTGGAAATAGGAATCCTTTCTCCTCCTTCAATCGTCAGGATAAACCCACTAGTAGTCCTACTTCATCAAGCAAGGATCCCAAAGCCTTGACTGCTCATGATGATGAAGGACATGACTGGAACTTTTGGTTTGTCTCACCGGGAGAACCTAATATCACTAGGGTAGAGGATATAGATGATGACTCAGCTAGTGAAGGAGATATTGCAGTCGAACTCGTGATGTCAAACTCAGAAGAAATTGCACCAGTGAACAACTACATGCCTGAAGAAGGGAAAACCATGACAACGTCAGAATCACCAGCTCCAGAAACACCAGACTCTGCATTGATGGCTGATTCATCAGAACCCGCTCAGGTAAGTAAGACTGACCAACTTTTTAATAATCATGCTTGTTCTGATTGTAATAAATTTAGGGAAAGCATTGATATAAAATTTGCTAGGTTATTGGAACTATGCATTGAAGCTAACAGAGTGTTAAAACAAAATGAGCATAGTTACAAAGAAAAGATAGACCTTTTGAACAAACAGTTTAGGGAAACAAAAGTTGTAACATTTAACCAAGCTAATAACATTAGGTACTATCTAAACTCCCTAGAGGACACAAAGAAACAAAAGGCAGTTTTAGAAGTAGAAGTTAATTCACTAAAACAAAAACTGCATAGTTGGACTAGTTCTTCACATATAGTCCAACATTTAGCGAGAGAACGTAAGAATGGGGAGGGTTTGGGTTATAAAGTGGTTCCACCACCACATGAGACCTTGATGAACACTAAAAGTAAACCAATTAATAATAATCCAATCAAGGATCATGTGGTGTCCACTCCTCTTGTAAGTGATCCAGATTGCACATGTTCATCAAATGAATCTGGCACTAAAAAAAAGGAGGCCACTTCAAAGGTAAAAGGTAAAATGCCTTGCATTAATCTGGACAAAGAGTTTGAAAAGGTTAATATAAAGTCTGGTTCAACAACTGTCAAATCTAAACCTAAAAGGACCAGTAATGTTAACCAATCACGTGCATCTGGTCAAAGCCCAAAAAATAGAAAGGAAAAAGATGTTAAAATTGTTAAAGCAATTAACTTTGTTAAACTAGACAAAACATCTAAACAAGTAGAGTCAAAACCCAAACAGGGTAAGGTCACCCGGGTGTCACATACATCTCCACAAAAACAGTTAAATCGTAAAGTCGAAAGCAGATCATGCTACAGCTGTGGAGAGTATGGATATATTGCGTCTAATTGTCCTTACTATCAGACACTGACGAGGACAGTTGAACTTCCTGAACAAAAACCTAGCTCTTTTAAGAGGAACTCAATGACGCCACCTAAAAGAGATAGTGAACCTAAAGTTCAACACATTAGCCAATCATCTGTTTATCACAAACATTCCTTACACAAAGCTGGCTTATGGAAGAAGAAATCAACCTTATTGTTTGATAATGAGAACAAGAAGAAATTTGAGCTTTCCTCACCCTCGAACGGTCAATGGGTTACATTTATGATGTGTGATACCTCTGGGAAACCCAAGCTAGTGAAGGCTTGGGTCCCTAACCTGAACTAATGTTTTCAAATTGAATGTGCAGGGTGTTCAATATAGTGCTGAAACCAACACGTGGATTATAGACAGCGGGGCATCCAGGCATATGATAGGGAACAGGGATCTCTTATCAAACATCAAACAGATAAAAGAAGGTCACGTTTCATTTGCAGAAAACAATGGTGGGTACATCACAGCTTAAGGGAAGTAGGTAATCAGAAAGTGAAGTTTGACAAGGTAAACTGCGTTCAACAACTTCAAAATAAATTGCTTTCTGTTTCTCAAATTTGTGATAAATACTTTAAGGTAGTATTTGACAACAAGAAGTGCTATGTCCTGAAAAAGGACTATGTCATCCCAGAGGATCAAGTATTAATGTCTGCCTCAAGATATAAGGACCTTTATGTCTTGGATCTATCAAAGGCCTCTATAACGGATCATGAAGTTCAATGCTTCTTGTCAAAAGCTACTGAGAAAGAATCCATCTCCTGGCATAGGAGAATGGGACACATTAATCCAGGGAAGATGAATCACTTGATCCAGAATGATGTAGTGAGAGGAGTTAACGTTAAAAACTTCCAACTTCCGGATTTCTGTGTTGCGTGCAAGAAGGGAAAACAGACGAAGAAGTCTCATAAGGAAAAGAAAGTTCATTCCATCGAACTTCATCTTGAACTTCTTCATATGGATCTGTTTGGTCCAGTCAGTACAAGAAGCATCGTGGGCGACTTGTGCTGCTATGTAGTTACTGATGACTACTCAAGATTCACTTGGGTGATGTTTCTGAAATCCAAATCAGAAAATTTGAGTCATTCAAGGAATTAGTAACTACTCTGGAGTCTCTATATAAGTTGAAGGTACGTCAAGTGCATTCAGACAATGGAACCGAGTTCAAGAATCAATGGATGGAGGCTTACTACAAGGAAAAGGGAATTGTGCATCAGTTCACCTCTGCCTACACTCCGTAGATGAACGGCGTTGCTGAAAGGAAGAATCGCAGCTTAATAGAGACAGCACGGACGATGCTAGCAGATTCAAAATTGCCTATGCAATTCTGGAATGAAGCAGTTGCAAATGCGTGTAATAATCTAAATTCGGGTTCTGGTAGTTAAACGCCATGGAAAGACGTGTTACGAGTTACTACGACGACGTAAACCCAATCTAGAGTATCTCGAGCCGTTTGGCGCTCCGTGCAATCTACTGAAGAAGACTCAAGAGGGAAAATTCAGCAAGAAGGTTGATGAAGGTATCTTTTGAGGATACAACATACCGAACAAGAGGGTTTACAACAACTCAACGGGACAAGTAGAAGTGTGGTGTAATGTTGATGTTCAGAGATACACCACATCACCTGCTGGAAAAGGACCCGCCTTCTTTTTCGACTATGATGGATTCTTCAAGTTCTTCAACATACCACTATCCACTTTTGATGATGAGTTAGCAACAAAGATGATGTATGATGTTCTAAACGCACCAGCTCAGGAATCTACATCATCCGGACTACAAGGCGATTCATCTAACAACTCAGGGGGAGCACTTGAAGATAGTGACTCTTCATCTGATGAAGAAGCTGTGGAGACTGATTAGAACAACCAGGAGCAACAGGTTCCCCCTACCAATAGTCCACAAGCATCTGACATTGATGCCTCTACGCCTTCGGAACCTCAGACTCCTACTAGCTCAGATACTGAACCAAATGTTCATAATCTTGATTTTGAGCTAGTTGTTCCAACCACTCCTGGATCATGCCTAAATATCAATCATACTTTGGATAATGTCATTGGAGATGTGAGATCAGGAGTTCAGACCAGAAATTAGTTGTATTCAGCGATTATGCCTCGGTGATAGAAAAAGGTTATCTTCATGATGGTGCATATCGTTGCTTTGTGTCTCAGTTCAAGCCAAAGTATGTTAGTGAAGCCCTAAATGATGAGGCATGGGTGAGTGCCATGCAAGAAGAACTTCTTTAGTTCAAGAAGTTAGGTGTATGGACTCTAGTGGATAGACCTAAAGGTGCTAAGGTCATTGGCACAAAATGGGTCTTGAAATGCAAGAAAGATGATCAAGGCATGATCATCAGAAACAAGGCACGACTTGTGTTCAAGGATTTCGACAAGTCGAGGGCATTGACTACAATGAAGTGTTTGCACCCGTGGGAAGAATGGAAGCAACCTGTATCTTCCTTGCCTACGCATCGTATATGAAGATTAAAGTTTATCAACATCATGTGAAGAGTGCATTCCTTCATGGTGAAATCAGAGAGACAGTGTACGTCAATCAACCCGAGGGATTTGAGGATCCATATCATCGGGACAGAGTTTACAAACTCGACAAGGCTTTATATGGGCTTCATCAAGCTCCTAGAGCCTGGTATGAGAAACTCTCAACTCACCTTGTGAAACACGGTTTTTGTAGAGGTGTCATTGATTGTACACTGTTCACAAAAGAAAAGGATGGAGATTTACTGCTTGTCCAAATCTATGTCGATGACATAATCTTCGGTTCAAAGAACGAAGATCCATGTAAAGAGTTTGAAGCAGTAATGAAGGCTGAGTTTGAAATGAGTGCCATGGGAGAGATGAAATTCTTTCTCGGGTTACAGGTTGATCAGACACCAAAAGGGATTTTCCTACATCAGACCAAGTATGTAGGAGATATCCTCAGTCGTTTTGACATGGAGAATGCTCCGCAGCTGGGACTCCACTTGCTACAAACCATGATGTAGCACTCGACGAGAATGGTGATCTTGTGGATGCCACCATGTACCGAGGAATGATTGGATCTCTCATGTACCTCACTGCCTCAAGACTTGATATCATGTACGCGACATGTTTATGTTCAACATATCAAGCATAGCCCAAAGTTTACCATCTGATAGGGGTCAAAAGGATCTTTTGTTATCTGAATGGTACTCCAACACTTGGGTTGTGGTATCCTCATGATGATGACTTCGAGCTAACTACGTATAGTGACTCGGATTATGGTGGTTGCAAAATGAACTACAAGTCTATATCAACGGGATGTCAATTCTTTGGGAGGGGATTAGTGACCTGCCAGTGTAAGAAACAGACCTCGATTGCTTCGTCAACCTGTGAAGCCAAATACGTTGCTGCTGCAAGTTGTTGTTCACAAATCATATGCATTCAACAGTAAATGCGGGACTATGGTTTGAAATTCTCTTCTACTCCTATTTTTGTTGATAACTCTGCTGCGATTGCAGTAACTAAAAATCCAGTCCAACAACCTAAGACCAAACATATCGGCATAAAATATCACTTTATACGTGATTGCTTTGAAAAGAACCTAATCGATGTGATTAAAATAAATACTGATTTTCAACGCGCTAACCTCTATACAAAGGCTTTTGATAAACCATATTTTTTATATCTGTTAGAGGTCAATGCTGTTAAAAAGAAAAGTGAGGTAATTCCTGATGATGACCATGTGTAGTCCGATGAGTATAGTCAAATTTTCTTTTAATTTTTGTTTTATTTATTTATCTATTTTATTTTAGGTATTCAAATTAAATTGATGTTATTTTGTCGCCTATTAAAATCCTTAAAAGCATAAATCGGTTACGGTTTTAGAATTTTAGGGGAGGATAGGTCAGTTAGTAACATTAACAAAAAAACGAGGGAGGAGGAGAGGCTAGCTGATTGAAACTAGATCATATCTGTGATACCGATTCAATGACTTTGGAAAATGATAGTACACAGGAACAAACCACTTGGGACTTTAAAAGTTTAAATAAAACAAGATGCAAAGTTCAAAGTATAAGTCTGTGTAGTCTGAGCAATATAAAAGGAAAAATGATAGTAAAACTAGCTACTACTAAGGTAACATAAAGAAAGTAGACCTAGAGGTTGTTAGACCACAGATGATATGTTGGTAGATTCAACACAATAGATGATTAGACCTTGTTGGTGATCTCAAGAACAAACTAAGTTGTTCAACAAGCTGTGGGTTAACATCTTATCCCTGGTTAACACAATCAACAAAATTCCAATAAGGGGTGATGAGCAGAATAAACGCCACAAATGTGAGCGTAAGACCAAAATATGAGCAAAAGCAATGAAACAAATAACCTATGTTGTTGGTGAGAACTATACAAAAAGATTAAAACTGCTCAAACAAGAAGATAGGTTATTTGCCTCTCTGCTGTGCGGTGGCATTGACCTGAGGATAAGCATAACCTATATATTCTACAATTCATTGTTGTTTGCCGCCTCTCTGCTGTGCAGTGGCACTAACCTGAGGCCTGGCTTCTCTCTGAAAGTTCTAAGAATAGTTTCTTCTTGAAATCTACCTTGAGACAGCTCAAAAATCTCCTGAGGAATATTGATTACCATATATGTGTGGGATCCACAAATGCTTGTTAAAATAATCAAACCTTAAACTATCACCAATCTATGTCAAAAGTCTGTGTATGGATTTAAGAGGACCAGTATACTGACAATCATCGTGGCTACAACTCTTGAAAGTCCAAATCAATGTGGGGATCTAATAGTAGTAGTATGATTTCCTAAACTTGCTAATGACTCTAGATGAAAAACAAGAATAGAGAATCAAAAGGTGTTGATAACATGTCCCAAATGATTTGACTTGCCTGTATGATTCCAAATTGAATTGGTCCATTTATGGTCAAAATTAATTGAAGCTGCCTATTCCGGAACCGAGTCCATTAGATTTCTATCTTAGGATTTACACGTCACACAAAACGTCAAAAACAAGTCTTAGTTTTGTATTTCAGTTTAAGTCTTTTATTTTGTTTATATTTAGTCTAATTCAGTTTTGTTTGATATCGGGCTACACCATGGAATTCAATAGGGGATTTAATCACATAAAAGTGTCACGTTTGAGGTGACCACACATGTTTTCAAAGGTAAAATCAGTGACGTCTGAGGTGACAAATTATTTAAAAGGATCACGTTTGAGGTGGTCAAAAATTTTTCAAGTCAAAATGATCATGTCTGAGATGATCAAATGCTCATAAAGTTTAATCAAAAGTTAAAAAGGGGTTTAAGTGAGGAATGGTCATAAAGACAAAATCATGAGTATGATCCAATCGCACGACTAGACCATGAGTATGGACCAACCGTATGAAAGGACCATACTCATGCACTAAACAGCCGAATGGCACATGAGTATGAACCATTCACCCGAATGGCTTATCAGAATGAGCCAGTCGACCGAATGGAACTGTGCGAATGAATCAGTCACCCAACTGAAATCCAGTCGGCCGACTGAATGTGCTCGACCGAGCCAATCGCATGACTGATGTCCATTCGCCCGAATGAACCGAGCGAATGGGTCCAGTCGGCCGATTGAAATCAGATTCAGTATAAATAGGACCATAGTCGATCGCATTCAACTCATCACCCCCAATCGCCCTAATATCGCACACCTTATTGTTACTCTGCCCAAAATTCATCAGACCAAAATTTTCGACTTCTCTTGATATTCTGACGATTGTGAGTTGTTATACAGGTACAATGTGACGCTATCTCACCAAAACCTATTGGAATGGTGCCCTAATTATGAATTTCGACCCTAACAAGACCCGAGACCTCAAATGGACTAATAACCTAACTAAACCAAGTAAAGTGTTGAAATAAAGGTTATTAGGTTATTAGTATAATGAATGCGAGTCTAAAGAACTATTACGCGACATCTAATTTCAAGAATTGCCTAAAATTCGAATCTCAGTCGATCGAACAGCGGGTCATGCGACTGGACACCAGGATGAACTCCAATCACAAGATTGAGCTGGTCGAATGGCTCAATCGGCCGAATGGATCATACTAATGAGCTCAGTCGGCTGACTGAACCAATCGCAGGGTCAGTCAACTGATTGAACTCAGTCGCCTGCTCAGTCACCCGACTAAATCTAGTCGCATGCCAAGTCAACCGACTAATACAGTCGCATGGTTCAATCGCATGAATAAACCCAGATGAATTCAACCAAGATAATTAGAACTTATTTGTGTCGTGTGGTTATCTAATGTCTACGTGTCTTGTGTTACAGATTGATGGCTGACCGGTGGTCCATCAACCCCAAGCACAACATCTGTGCTCATTTAGATTTCACGACTTGGAATGGTGCCGACTTTACGGGGATCATCGCTTTCCTCAAGCGATCCAGGATCTACAAGGCGTTATCTACACCATGCACTCCTACAGGTCTATTCAGCAGGCCTTCTGGGAGGGGGTATCAGTTGACCGCTCTCATGAGCCGTACATCAGAAGCTCTATTTTTGGGATAGGTATTGAGGTTACTGCTAAGGATATCAGGCGAGTACTTGGATTGGGTGATGATGCAGACCACCCCACCAGATTTCACCCACTGATGGTGAGAGGTTGTTTCTTGAGGATAAAGTACGTTGGGGATATTAATGCAGGGGTGCTCAACTAGAGCAACCTGTGTCCCCAGTACAAGTACTTGGCACATGTCATCCTCAAGTGCTTGGCTTCGCGAAGGGGTGGGTTTGATGATCTTTTAGACCAGATTCAAAATGCCTATGTGGCACTGGTACTAAACCACCCTTTCAGCTTCTCAAGCATGATATTCTCTTACTTGATAGAGAATCTAGAGGCGAAGGGAAAAGAGGGTTTCTGCATGTACCCTAGGTTTCTTTAGATGATTTTTGATGACAAGCTGCCCACACTACCCAAGGAGAGCCACGGCGTTGTGTCGTTGGAGATCATGGATGATACGACACTAGGTCGTATGAAGGTATACCGAGGAAAACAGTCAAACCACCGATGAAGAGACTCATCAGCCATCTGGCCAAGGTGGACTACGTGGCGCCAGGGAGGCGTAAATAGCGCCATGTAGACAGTGATTTGGATGTCGAGCAGCTGGAGCTCCTAAAGATGACTCTGACGACGACGACAGCGGTGATGATAGAGATGCAGGGCCCACTTAACTAAGGGCCCCCACTGCAGATATAGCATCTACAACATCTATCCAAGGTGGAACAGAGGCTGCAGGGTTCAATCAGGACTTTCATCTTGATGAGGAGGAGGAGACAGATAAGGAGTCCTTGACTCGGACTGTAGGGAGTAGTGTGGTTGCCACTGACCGAGGTATTCGGGAGGTTGGAGGATGCCCTAGCGAGTCTGGGGAGGCTAAAACTAATCCTGCTTATGCTCCCGATCAGCCCAACAACGTTCTAAGGGGAGCATCCACCTCGAGGGGCTCGAGGAAGAAAAGGATGGCTCGGCCCCATGGTTTGAAGAAGAAGAGGAGGAGGATGACATTCATCACCACCACCACGACTACCACCACTCCACCTACCACCACTTCCACCACTCCACCACCTACCACCACTACCACCATTCCATCCACCACCTTATCTACCACCTCAAACACCACTACCACAACCACTCCACCACCACCTTCATCTATACCACTTCAATCTTCACCACTGGCACCACCACCACCACTAGCCGCCATACAGGACCGTCATCTTACCCTCCTTCCCATCTGGTCCTCTCTACCTCCTAGTGGGGTAGAGGAACAACTTTCGGCATTTAACTGTATGGTGCAGAAGCTGTTGGCAGTCGATGACGAGAAGACTGCCCAGATTCGTCAGCTAGTAGAACTTAGTGCTGCACAATCTCTATAGATATCTCAGCAGCACAACTGATAGAGCAGCAGGCACAGGGGATGGCTGCTCAGAGCTCGGAGATGTCCCAACTCCAGGAGCAACATGTCCAATAAGCAAAACGGATAGAGGAGTTGGAGGCGACCAACAAGACCATCATGCTAAGGCTAAAAGGATCAAAGGATGAGCCCTTAAAGATCAAAGAAGGAGATGGAAATGATGGTGATGAGGATGACAGTGATGATGATGATGATGATGGTGACGATCAAGGGGATGATACTGATGCTGGTGGATGTTGATGATGATGATGGAGATGATGATACTTTTGCTGCGGGTGCCACGTCTGCAAGTGAAAGGAGGAGCAAGAGAGCTCAAGACCAAGGTGCCTCCACATCAGCCCCATTAGCAGAGGAGCACATGATACAAGACAAAAGTAATGCTTAGTTGTTTATGTTATTTAAATCATGTGTATTTGAATCCTGTATCAAACTAATGTAATTAATGTTATATTTATTGTTGATGTTTACTACTTTGATTGTTGACTAATGGTTGATGTGTTACATGTTTTAAATCAAGCAGATCCAAACTATCAAAGAGATGAATATGATGTTGCTCCCCTCCGACAGATCAAGACTCAGCTCACGATGATTCTTGATCTGTAGGGTATAGTTAGGAGATCAGTGAATTACACTCCTGAAGAAGGAGAGATAATTCATGATCTCACCGACGAGCAACTTGCTGAAATATTTCGACTCAATCCAGATGAGATTGTGAAAGATGCTCCAACAGTCCATGTGGAAAGCGACGATGAGCTCAACGACGTTGCTGAGATCGAGATTGAAGATGTCACGGATCAACATTATCCAGAGTACACTGACAATGAAGGTAATGTCGTTCCCAATCTAGGCGACAATCTTGTCAGTGAAACTTTTGAGTCTTTGAATAAAATGGAACAAGAGTATGAAAAGAAAGAAGATAAGGCCCAAGCCTCGGACGCCAAAGTCAACATCAGAAAGGCTGAGTGGGCTGCATGCTATGAAGAAATAAGAGCCTAACTCAGTGCTCCAACGTCAACTATCTACACCAAGCTATACAAAGTGAAGAAACATCACAAGGTGTTAGGCAAAATCATCCCGTGGGCATATTTTGAAGATCTCAACGTTTATGCAGTTAAACGTGAGAAGGGGATTGAGTACTTTAGGTACCCACACGACTTGAAGACTCTTCCTGGTTTTGAGCTTAACCAGTTAGCAAAGTTGAAATTGCTATACGCTGCCCACGTAAAATGTCAGGCTGGTTTGAAGCAGCTCTAAAGAGAGAGTACCACACCAGATGAGTCAACTTCAAACCTCAACAACCAAAAAGGTATATCAGACGGTCTGAGGTTGATGCCATAATTGAAAAACCGAAAATAGTGCTGAAGTAGAGTCCTCCGCGCATAATGTCTAACATCCCTCTATGGGAAATGCCACAGGACTTCACTCCACACTTCAAATGGTGGTACTATGATTGGAGAACAGGAGAGGAAGTCATAGTATTCAACAATAATGGTACTATGGAAACCATTAGGGTTTTTGACCCGATGTGGCTTACTAACTTGTCTGCCGACGATGTGTATACATTATACAAGTGGCCACTGTTCTATGACTCACAAGATATTGTACAAGCTCTATAATTTCAGAACGTGATACAACTCTATTTTGCTTTTGAGATACATGAAGGAGTCACAAGAGAAGAGAAGTACAAGAAGTTTGAAGAGCTTATGAAGGATGTAAGACAATAGATGAAACTAGGTCCAAGGGGGAGTTTGAAGATACATGTGTTCCTAGTTTCTAAACTTAATGTAAAATGTCTTTATTCTCTTACTCATATGTAATTGAACGGCTACTTAATGAAATACAATGTGTGGTTGTGCTTATAATGTTGAATATTTCATTGCTTGGTATGTAATAATGCTTATTGAACTAACTACATAGGTTTGTGGTTGTTTGAATAGATCTAGGTCAAATAATGATTATGAAACATATTCAAACTTAATCATATGAAGTTCTCATGCAATTGGCCCATGCTAATGACTATACGCATGAATAACTTCATGCTAATGAACCAGTCATACGAATGAACAAGGAGACTAGATCAGTCGCATGATTGTAACATGAGATCAACTCAGTCACACGACTGAATACTCAGTCGTGCGAATAGATCAACCACATGACTCAATCGCACAACTAAACCATGCAAATGGTCCAGTCGCACGATTGAGAAACTCTAACCTATAAATACCACATAAATCATGGAAAAATTAGACACTTTGAATAATTCAATACCTAGACGTACCCTAGCCGTCTAGAGACCTCTAGCAACCTGTTTCAACTTCATAAACACAGTAGATCGATTGCTAATCGTTCTTAACGTTTAGATTCAATCTTTAATTGATCCTATGTGTGTTCTCATTGACTGGATCGCCAGTCAAATAGAATTCCGCACTATTTGATTTGGTATACGCGTAAATCTGTTTGTATTTGACCAGTTGTAGATACATGTGTTCCTAGTTTCTGAACTTAATGTAAAATGTCTTTATTGTCTTACGCATATGTAATTGAACGGGTACTTAATAAAATACAATGTGTGGTTGTGCTTATAATGTTGAATATTTCATTGCTTGGTATGTAATAACGCTTATTGAACTAACTATATAGGTTTGTGGTTGTTTTAATAGATCTAAGTCAAATAATGATTGTGAAACATATTCAAACTTAATCATACGAAGTTCTCATGCGATTGGCCCATGGTAATGGACCATACGCATGAACAACTTCATGCTAATGAACCAGTCATATGAATGAACCAGGAGACTGGATTAGTCGCATGATTGAAACATGAGATTGACTCAGTCGCACGACTGAATACTCAGTCACGCGAATGAATCAACCACATGATTCAATCGCACGACTGAACCTTGGAAATAGTCCAGTCACACGATTCAGAAACCCTAACCTATAAATACCACTTAAATCGTGGAAAAATTAGACACTTTGAATAAGTCAATACCTAGACGTACCCTAGCCGTCCAGAGACCTCTAACAACCTGTTCCAATTTCATAAATCGTAGTAGATCGATTGCTAATCGTTCTTAACGTTTATATTAAATTTTGATTCTACGTGCGTTCTCACTGATTGGATCGCCAGTTAAATAGGATTTCGCACTATTTGATTCGGTATACGCGTAAATCTGTTAGTATTCGACCGGTACACGATCCTAACATTTGCTAACTTAAAATGTGTTAGATGTTAGTTGGAACGATTGTGAGTCTAATGAGCCAAACCATAACGTCTAACATCATTTTTTGCTCAAGATTTGAATTTGAATGGAAAAAACAGAGTGTCATGCGAATGGACATCCTGATGAACTTCAATCGCACAACTGAGCTGGACGAATGGGCTCAATCGCACGACTGAGCTGGGAGAATGGCTCAATCGCACGACTGAAACTCAGTCGCATTATCCATTCACACGACATAACATAAGGATTCAAGTCCAATACATTCAAATGTCATTCATTTACACACACTCTAACATTTATCTATCTTGTGTTACAGCAGCATGGCGAGTCGGTGGATGATGAGCACAAAGCACAACATATGTGCTCATCCAGACATTACATCCTGGAACGTGTCTAAGTTCACGGACATTACTACATATCTATGAAGATCGAGGACCTTCACAGCTATCTCCACTCCGTGCACACAATACAGATCGATACAGCAGGCTTTCTGGGAAAGCGCTGTTGTAGATAGGTCCTCAGAGCTTCACCGTATTAGGAGTTCCATTTTTGGTCAGGACATTGAGTTCAGTGAGGAGGATCTGTGGACAGTCTTAGAGTTTGGAGATGATGGTGATTGCCCCACTAGACTGCATCCATTGACAGTTCGAGGATGTTTTCTTCGGGCTAAGTACTCGGGGGACATTAACGCAGGTGTGCTCAACAAGAGCAACTTATGCCCCCAGTTCAAATACTTAGTCCATGTGCTGCTAAAGTGTATAACCTCGAGGAAGGGCGGATTTGATGAGTTGTCAAATACTCGGGGGACATTAACGCAGGTGTAGCTCTGGTGCTGAACTACCCGTTCAGCTTTTCGAGGATGATCTACACCTACTTGTTGGAGAACATAGAGGCCAAAGGCAAGGAAGGCTTCTGTATGTACCCACGTTTCATTAAGATGATCATCGACTAGAAGCTTCCTTCATTGGCCAAAGAGAGAGAGGATGCAGTTACACTAGAGGTGATGGATGATACTACCCTAGGGCGGATAAAGGTATACAGGGGAAAACAGGTGAAGCCCCTTGTAAGGAGGTTGTTTGGACATTTGGCCTAAGAGGACTCAGATTTTGAGCAGATTGTGCTCCCATCCGATGATTATGATGAGATGATAGTGGTGATGGTGGAGATACTGGCCCCACCTAATCTAAGGTCACTACCACAGATGCTATATCTCCATCATCCACCCACGGAGGAGTTGAGATAGCAGGATTCCATCAGAACTTTCATCATGATGAGGAGGAGGAGTCTGATGAGGAGCCATTAGTTTGGACGGTGGGCAGCAAGGTGTTTGCCACCGAGCGAGGTATTAGGGCGATAGGTGGATGCCAGGGTGAGTCTGGGAGGCTAATACTGATTCATCTTTCACCCCAGACCAGCCCAGCGGCCAAAGGGGAGCATCCTCCTCGATGGGATCGAGGAAAAAGAGGATGGCTCAGCCGCACGGGATGAAGAGTAAGAGACAGAGATTCACTTTGTTCACCACTACTACCATACCACCCACCACTACTACCACACCACCGACCGTTACTACTACACCCTCCACCACTACAGCCATACCTCTACTAGTAATACCTATACCGCCACCCTCCATTACTACAGCCATACCTCTACCAGTTATACCTATACCACCACCCATCTTTACCACAACTACCACAAATACCACCACTACCACCACCCATCGAGCCGGGACTTCATCTCAGGTCCCACTAAGCTTTGGATCCTCTCTACCCTCCGTTGGTTTAGAGAAGCAGTTGGCCAATCTAAACCGGATTGTGCTTGAGCTGCTTACTACTGATGAGCAGCGAGCTACACAGCTAAACCAACTGATGGAGCTCAATGCTGCTCAGGCTCAGCAGATAGCAGCTCGGAATTAGGAGATTGCTGAGCTTCATGAAGATGATGAAGATGATGATGATAGTGATAATGATGAGATGAGTGAAGATGAAGGGACAAGGGGAAGACAGAATGATGATGATGATGATGATAAAGGAGATTCAGCTGCATCTGCCTCAGCTTATGGTCAATAGAGACGGACAAAGAGAAATCAAGACCAAGGAGCTTCATCTTCTGCCCCACCTGCTGAGAAGCCGGCCATTCAAAACAAAAGTAATGCTTAGACGTTTATGTATTTGAAAACTTTTGTACTTGAATCATGTTTTAAAATTTTGTACTTAATGTTTATATATATTTAATGTTTGACAGTCTTGATTATTGACTAATGATTGATGTGTTACATGTTTAAATCAAGAAGATCAAACATCTTAGCAAGATGAGTATGATGTTTCTCCCCTTCAGCAAATCAAGTCTCAACTCACGATGATTCTTGATTTGCAAGGATTGTCGGACGGTATGTGAGCTATACTCCCGAAGAAGGAGAAATCATTCATGACCTGACTAACAAGCAACTTGCTGAGATGTTCAGGTTGAACCTGGACAAGATTGTCATGGATGCTCCTACTTTTGAGGTGACAAGTGATGAGGAGCACAATGACATAGATGAAATTGAGATAGAGGATGTCACCGCTGACCACTATTCAGAGTACACTGACTGAGAGGGAAAATGTAGTCCCCAACTTGGGTGATACTCTCGGCAGTGATACATTTGACTTGTTGGATCAAATGGAGAAAAAGACGAGAAGAATGAGAGTCAAGCCAAAGCCTCAAACGCCAATGTTGACATCAAAAGGGTTGAATGAGCGGCCTGTTTTGCTGAGATCCGAGCCATGCGTACTGCACAAAAGCCAAGTGTCTACACCAAGCTATACAAAGTCAAGAAACACTTAAAGGTGTCAGGCAAGATCATTGCATAGGCTTATTTTAAGGATCTGAATGTGTATGCAGTGAAAAGAGAAAAGCGCATAGAGTACTTTAGATTCCCACACGATCTAAAGACTCTCCCTGGTTTTGAGCTCAACCAGCTTGCACGCGTAAAGTTGTTGTATGCTGACTCGAGAAAAATGTCAGGCTGGTTTGAGGCTGCTTTAAAGAAAGAATACCACACCAGATGGGTAAACTTCAGACCTTAACAACTGTAGAGGTACATCAGAAGGTCTGAAGTTGATCCCATTACTGGAAAACCTAATGTAGTGCTGAAGTGGAGTCCTTCGCGTACAATGTCCAAAATCCCTCTAAGGGAAATGCCACAGGACTTCACTCCACACTTCAAGTGGTGGTATTACGATTGGAGAACAAGTGAAGCGGTCATAGTCTTACAAAAGGAGAGCCAATGGACACTATCCGGATATTTGACCCTATGTGGCCGACTAACTTGTGTTCTGATGATGTTACCTTATACAAGTCGCCACTATTCTATGATTCGCAAGACATTATACAAGCCCTCCATTTTCAAAATGTTATACGACTCTGTTTGCGTTTGAGATAAATGCCGGAGTTACAAGAGAGGAAAAGTACAAGAAGTTTGAAGAGCTAATGAAGAATGTTAGAAAATGATGTAAACTAGGTCCAAGGGGGAGTTTGTTGATACATGTGTATCTAGTTTAGGAGCTTAATGTAAAATGTCTATCATGTCTTACATATTTGTAATTGAATGGGTATGAATGAAATACAATGTGTGATTGATGCTTATAATGTTTATTATTTCATTGTTTATTGTGTAATAAAGTATATTGACCTAACTATATAGGTTTGAGGTTGTTGACCATAATTCTTAGTCAATAATGATGGAGAAACATGTTCAAACTTAATCGTGTGAAGTTCTCATGCGAATGGACCATGCTAATGGACCATACGCATGAATACTTCATGCTAATGGACCAGTCGCATGATTGGACCAGGATCAGTCGCACGATTGAGACATAAGATTGACTCAGTCGCACGGTTGAATCTTCAATCGTGCGTATGAATCAATCGCATGATTCAGTCGCATGACTGAACCATGCTAATGGTTCAGTCGTATGATTGACAAACCCTAACCTATAAATACCACCTAATTCATGGAAAAACATAACAATTTGAATACCTACGCACATAATCGTACCCTAGCCGTCTAGAGACTCAAGAAAACCTGTTCCAAGTTCATAGATCGCAGTTGATCGTTCTCTAATCATTCTTAACATTTCATTAATCGTTAGATTGATCTAAACTGTGTTCTCCCTGATTGGATCGCCAATCAAATAGGATTCCGCACTATTTGAGTTAGTATACGCGCAGATGAGTTAGTACTCCGTACGTAAACGGTCCTAACACGCACAAAAATGGGTCCTCAAAGAAGGTTGGGAATATATGTTGGATATGAAAAAACTTCCATTATAAAATATCTTAAAAGTTTACGGGTGATGTATTATGACAGGTTTTGCTGATTGCTACTTTAATAAGGAAAATTTCCTAGGATTAGGGGGAGAAAAGAAAAAAGAACAAAATGATATGTCATGGTCTGAGCCTTCTTTGTTGTATTTTGATCCATGGACAAAACCATGTGATCCAAGGAAAAAACTAAGGTTCTAAGACTTTAAAAAAGTGAATGAGTAGGTCTCAACTGTATTCAAAATATGCTCAACTCTTTGATTCTGTGGGCATGTAGTTACTAAGGATGATATGTTAGAGAAAACTTTGTCCATATTTCATGCATCAAATATGAGCTTGCAAAACCATTACAAATTGCTAAACTTTAAAAACTTTTATGATCTAAATTCATATCTCCTTGTAGCGAAGAAAAACAACTAGCTATTGATGAAAAATCATCAAGCTTGCCCTACTAGTTCACTAGCAATCCCAGAAGTCAATGCTATTAATAGTAATGATAACAAAAAATCTGGACGTAAATAGGAACAAGGCCATGGTCGTGGCCATTTTGATAAAATTCATTTAATGATCGTAATCATCCTTACAAGAGGAAAAACAATTACCGAGGTAATTCTCGTTGCCGTGGTTGTGGATGTGGTCGTGGTCATGGATAATGAACTACCAATTTCAACCACCAAAAGAACTTTAAAAATTAAGTTGGTACTTCTCAAAATTATACTAGTTTATGTTTTAGATGTGGTAGTAGAAACCATTGGTCAAAAGCGTGTTGCACTCCTCCACATCTATGTAAACTATATCGAGCATCCCTTAAAGGAAAAGAGAAAGAAGTGAACCATATGGATAAATTTGATGACATTAATGTAGAGCTAAATACCTCAGATTTTATTGGTAATTTGGAACTTTGAAAGATATGTTGCTAGATTATAATAATTGTATGCAACAATTATGTAATTCTGTTGTTTAAGTACCTTTTAGTTATGTTTAGCTAATTTTCTTTTCATGTATTGTATTAACTATATGAATGAAGTTCTTGTTGAAAAAAAATGACTTATTATATGCTTATTTTTTGTCCTTATATTTGAAGATATAAAAAAATTGGCACTTATTGGAGCACAAGGTCAAACAAATGAATAAGATATACGTATAGCAGATAGTGGAGCTACGCACACTATACTTAGATCCAGGAAATATTTTTATGAAATAAAACCAACAAAGGGAACCATTGACACAATATCAGGTCCTACAGACTTGATAGAAGGAGTTGGAAAGACTAAATTAGTATTACCAAATGGTACAAACCTTTTAATAGAAACTGCTTTATTTTCTTGAAGATTAATGAGAAACTTATTAAGTTTAAAAAACATTTATCATAATGGATATGATACTCGGTCATTGACCATTGAAAATGAAAAATATTTTTATATAATGAGCAAAAGTCACATATTAGAAAAACTACCAATGCTCCATTTAGGTTTTCATTACACACATATTAATGTACCACAAGCACACATGGCAGTTAAATAGAACTTTTGTGATCTTGAGATATTCAAGTTATGGCATGATAGATTAGGCCATTCAGGGTCTAAATGATGAAAAGAATAACTAAAAGTACACATGGACATCCATTGAAAGATCAAAAGATTTCACAATCAAATAAAATACCTCCATGTACATCTTGCTCTCTTAGGAAGCTAATTACTATACCTTCACTATTAAAAGTTGAAAAGGACTTACCTATGTTTCTTGAAAGAATTCAAAGTGATATATGTGGACCAATCCATCCATCATGTGGACCATTTAATACTTTATGGTTTTAGTAGATGCATAAAGCAGATGGTCTAATGCCTCTTTTTTATCAACTCGTAATGTAGCATTTGCTAAATTCCTTGCTCAAATTATTAAATTACAAGAACATTTCCCTGATTATATAGTTAAAAGAGTGAGACTTGATAATGCAGGTGAATTTATGTCAAATGCTTTTAATGATTACTGTAGATACATGATGTTCCTAGTTATATGCTTAAATGTAAAATTCTTTCATTTCTTACACATGTGTAATGTAATGACTCAATGAAATATAATATGTGTTTGATGTTTATTTATGTTTAATTATCTTATATTATTATATTGTGTTAAGTATAATTTATATGTATGAACTTCATATATAGGTTTGAGTTTTTCAAACATAGCTCTTAGTCAATAATGATTGATACATGTGTTCAACCTAGTCGGGTGAGTATTCATGATAATGGACCATACATATGGACCATACGCATGAATATATCATGCTTATGGACTAGTCGCACAACTGAACCAGGAGACTGATCAGTCATATGATTGACACATAAGATTGACTCAGTCGCACGACTGCACCTTCAGTCGTGTGTATGACTCAATCGCATGATTCAGTCACGTGACTGAACCATGCTAATGGTTCAGTCGTACAAATGGAAACTGCAAACCTATAAATACCACTTAATTCGTGGAAAAACATAACTTTTGATAACACTTGAGAAACCTAGAGAGAGATTACGAATATTCATAAACCCTAGCCGTCCAGAACGTCCATGACAGCCAATCCAACTTTAAGGTTCGTTCTTGATCGATTCCTACTCATTCTTAACGTTTAGTTCATTCTTATATCGATCGGGTTATCGTTCTCACTAATTGGATCACTAATCAAATAGGATCCGCACTATTTGATCTGGTTTCACACAAAATTTGTTAGTATTCCATACGTACACAGTCCTGAGAAGTGGTATGAGAGCTTTGGCTTTTGATTTTGCGTGGATTCCATTAGTGTTGGTGTTAAAACCTACGTTTTAATTCAAAAGAGTCACCATTTTTCTTCTAAAGGTGTTTTCGACGTTTGCATGCATTAAAGTTTAGTTTTTTCATCTTACGTAGATTAGTGTTTCTGGTAAAATCGTGTTTTTTGTCAAAGTGTCAAAATATTCGATTTTACAAACACAGCAGCCTTCAGTCGCATGATTGGTCCATTCGTACAACTGAACTCAATCGTATACTCCATTTGAACGACTGAACTCAATTGCATCCCTCATTCGCACGACTGATGTAAGGCCCCATTCCCGGGATGCTTACAGCTGGCCAATCATTACTCACAAAACATATAATACACTTATACTTTATAAAGCATCGCAACGGAACATTAAAATAACTTTTCATTAAAAATGCTTTTGCAAGTTGATACAATCATTCATTACACATTTCCATTTGTTTGCATTACAATGCAAAAACATTAACAAAGGAATGCCATCCAAATGCCAAGTAGCTACCCCGTGCCATCCTCAGCAATGCTCACCTGCCAACTGGAAAATGCATACAACGTCAGCGTTACTGAGTGAGTTCTAGTTTTAACAGAAAACATACTTTACATTCATTAAACCGTTCTTTACTTTAACATGTGATCACACATCATACGTACACATAGATAATATTATTATTATCTTCATCATTCGTTCGTTAACTTTCGTTCATTCATCGTACGTCATTATCATTCATTCATACATAACTTTCATACTTGCATTCGTACGTTCATCATTACATCTTTTCATTACATCAAAACCATGAAATTTACCCTTCCATCATGCATAAAGGTGGTACTGGGCCGAAGTCTATTATAGACCTTCCGTCATGGCGCACAACAGCCTGGCCACAGTACTGAAGGTAAGCAACAATGCTTCCGTACAAATGGTCAATCACAAAGAAAGACCACGATGTGCATCCTTCTGGGGTAGCTAACCCACACACCATTGGGCTAACACCTTACATTGAGGCGTCTCCCGACATACAAGGCTTGCAAGACTTACATTACTTTCCATCTTTCATTAATGCATGCATTCATGCATCATGTTCTTCTTTTCATTATCTTCCACTTTACGTTACATAATACTTCCATTTCATTCATTAACATTCAACGTAAAGCCATGGAAAAATAATCATACATCACAAGAAACACAAACAAAACAGTCAACATCGTCATACAGGGCATCATACATACATAACATACATCATACATACCATCATGCATAAGCATCAATCATACATCATAACATCACCATCACAACATCTATGACCTTACAAAGTCAACTTACATAATCCCCGAAAATCTTCCAAGTCAAAACCTAAATTTCACTTTTTACCAAGAAGTTACAAAATATTCGAAGTGTTCATCCGCATTTCCCCTTTTGTTCATCCGCATTTGTCAATGTTCATCCGAATTGACTTTACTCATCTGCATTTGTCAATGTTCATCCGCATTGACTTTACTCATCCGCATTTGTCAATGTTCATCCGCATTGACTTTACTCATCTGCATTTGTCAATACTCATCTGAATTTGTCAACGTTCATCCACATTGACTTTACTCATCCGCATTTGTCAATGTTCATCCGCATTGACTTTACTCATCCACATTTGTCAATGCTCATCCGCATTTGTTCATCCGCATTGACCTTACTCATCCACATTTCCCATACTTAGTCAATACTCATCTACATTTCTCATACTTAGTCAATACTCATCCGCATTAGCTGTTCATCCGCATTGACTACACTTAGGCAATTATTCTATACCCATTCGCACCTAAACATCAGATTCAGTTCCCAAACACCGTCTATCATGTTCTAAGCTTAAATCTTACATTCTAAGCCTTAGAAATACAACCATAACATCAACAAGCATGAACATAGTCCAGAATCACACCATAACATCATCATACACATATTCAAACATACGGGTATCAAACCCAGTTTTATAAATATATTCACTCATGCATTTCCAGACCCAAAACAGTTAAACCAGTAAAAGAGGGGTTCTAGAACTCACCTTTGCAGCTCTTGAGTATGGCTTCTTCCAAACTCGTTCGAAGAGTTCAACCACCTAGAAACCCACTAAAACATACACCCAAACACACATAAGCATACACCCGATGACATAACCGGTTGAGAACATCATAAAACCATGAATTCTTACCTTGAATTTGAATTCTTTCTTTTTCTTCTTTCTAAAACCGAGAGTTCTTTGCTGCACTTGCTACTTTCCTTCTCTAAAATCCAAAGATTTGTGATGTGTGTGACATATGGGCGGCCATACCACCTTTTACACCCACATTTCAAAAATTTTGTTATTTGGGACACTTTTAACCCTTAGACTTGGGCTTTATTTCTTTTCCTTCTTTTTCTTCACTTTATTCTTCTTTCTTGACTTTAAAAATAACCAAGTGTTACAACTGAACAACTCTAGTCATTTGATTCCAATCATCTTCTTCATACGCACGACTGAATCAAATCGCACGATTGAATTCATTCGCATCCTTCATTCACACGAGTGACCCAAACTCATAGTCCATTCGCACAAGTGATCTGTCATGTTCTAAAAGTACAAAGTTTAAAGCAATGGATGTTCAATTTGCTGCATTTACTACCAGAAAGGACTCTTGTATCCAGAACCTTCTACTTCTGGTGAACGACATAGGAAATCATAATAAACCGCCAAAGCTGATAACGTTAGATGATTATCCACAGTGGAAACAATGGTTTGAAATCTATCTAAATGGAGTTTATCCTAATCTTTGGACATCCATTGAGACTGGTTATGCTGTACCAGTCAGTGCTAATGGAGTCAAGTTAACCTTGGGAGGAATGAGTGAAGCACAAAAGATTCTATTCAATGCTGAAAAGAAAGTTTATGCCTTGTTGACTCAGTCAATACTAAAGGACATATTTCATCAGTTCTTTGAGAACAAGCAGGCTCAAAAGTTATCAGAAGCATTGGAATATGATGGAAACGTAACTCACAAAGCACTAAAGGCTAAAGCTCTCAAAAAGGAATTTGATAATTTCTCCATGATAGGGAATGAGAGCTTGAATGATATTATAGACAGATTCTACCATATGATGAGTGAGTTACACACTCATGGTGTGACAACGTCTATGGAAGATAAAGTTTAAAGCTTTGCTGATGGTTTGTCGGATAAATAGAATTCATTTGTGTCAAATCTGAGACAAAACGACATTCTTCTGATGTTAGACATAAATGATTTCACCTTGAAGTTAAGGGAGGAAGAGCTAAGAATGAAATACAAGTCGAAAAACGGATCCTATGTTCAAAATCCTTCACTGTACAACTCAGTTCCAACCCTAGCTGTTTCAGGAGCACATTACGAACAACTTTCATGTCTAGTTCTTTTGCTCCTTCCCAGAATAGTGCATCAGGAATAGAAACGTCAGGGTCATCTGGAACCCAATACATAGTTCTTGAAGCAATTACAACAAAGTTGAAGATCCATAATCTTGGTAATGTCACAGTGGAAGTTGCCGAAGAGCACATGGATCTTCTAGCGGCGGTTGTACAATATTATGATGGTTTAGTGGCTGGTAAGATTGGAAATTGTCATCTTGCAGATGAGGATTATGAGCAAGTTGATGAAAATAAGCTAGAAAGATTAGACATAATGTGGGCCCTGGCTAGTGCTGTTAGAAAAGCAAAGAAGTTTGTCAAAAAGACGGGGCATAATCTAGTAGCCACTAAAGATACGACTTTTGATTTTGACAAAACCAAAGCCACATGCTTCAATTGTGGTGAAAAGGGGCACTTTAAGCATGAGTGTGTAAATCCCAGAAAACTGGAAATGGAAACCCATTTCCTACATACAACCGTCAAGACAAAGACATGATTGGAACTACATCTTCAAGCAGAGAGACAAGGGCTTTGACTGCTCAAGGTGATGAAGGGTAAGACTGGTCCTTCCGTTTTGTTTCTCTAGGTGAATCAAATATTGCCTTGTTGAGGCATTGGATGATGGATCTGCTAGTGAAGGTGAGATCATAGCTGAGCAAGCAACGTCAGATACCGAAGAAGTTGTGAATATGGTAAATCACTTGGGTGAGGAAGAGCTCAGAGCAACAAACTCAGATTCTCCAGTCACCAAAGAGTCTGATACAGCTTTGATGGCTGACTCATCTGATTCCTCACAGGTAAGTTCTATTGACCAATTATTTGATAAACATGCTTGTACTGAATGTAGCAAATTTAGAAATAGCATTGATCTAAAATTTTCAAGGTTATTAGAACACAATGATAATTTAGTAAACGATTTACAACTTTGCACCAAGGCCAATCGTATTTTAAAACAAACTAAGTGCATTTACAAAGAAAAAATAGAACTTTTAGGAAAACAACTAAGGGAAACCGAGGTTGTTGCTTTAAATCAAACAAATGACATAAAGTTTTATTTAAACTCTTTGGAAGAAATGAAAAAGGAAAAAGCAGTTTAGAAGTTGAAGTTTATTCTTTAAAACAAAAACAGCACAGCTTGGCTAGTTTTTTCACACATAGTTCAAAACTTAGTGAAAGAAGGAAATAATGAGGAAGGTTTGGGTTACAAAGTAGTTCTGCCACCACATGCAATCCTTTTAAACATGAATGTAGACCAATAAATAACAACCCAGTAAAGGATCATGTGGTGTTCACTCCTCTGGTTAGTGATCCCGATTCTACGAGCAAACGTATGAAAAATAGCACTAAATTGAAGGAGTCTACTTTGAAATCAATAGAAAAGATGCCTATTGAACATTTGGATGATCAAATTGAAAAGGTTAATTTAAGGTCAGGTTCATACACGTCTACATCTAAACCCAAAATGACTAATTCAGTTAACCAAACACGCCTTACTCGTCAAAGTCCAAATAAACTGAAGGTTAAAGATGTTAAAAATGTTAAAACAATTAATTTTGTTAAAGAAGCCAAAACATCTAAAAGAGAAGTGAAAAAACCCAACCAGACACATCTCACACCTTTACGAAACTCAACCCTACATAAAAATATTTCTCAACCTCTAGAAGGGAGATCATGCTACACTTGTGGAAAACAAGGACATATATCTCCTAATTGTCCTTATTATCAGACACCCAAAAAGAAAATGAACTTTATGATGCAAAACCAAGTTTTCCTAAAATAAGATCTAATACTCTACCTAAGAGTATTAGTGAACCTAAGAGTATTAGTGAACCTAAAGTTCACACTATTAGCCAGTCGTCTGTTTATCACAAATAGGCCTTACACAAAACTGGTTTATGGAAAGAAAAATCAAGTAACTTGTCTGATCATGAGAACAAGACGAAGAACAATTTGCCCTCATCCTCTGATGGACAGTGGGTTGAGTTCATGATGTGTGATTCCTCTGGGTCACCCAAGCCACTTAAGGCTTGGGTCCCAACTGATCAATTCCTTTGAATGTGCGGGGTGTCCGCTACAACGCTATCACTAATACATGGATTATTGATAGTGGGGCCTCCAGGAACATGACCGGGAACTCGTCTCTCCTTTTCAACATCAAACAAATTAAAGGGGGATATGTATCATTTGCTGGAAATAAAGGAGGTTACATCACTTCTCAAGGCGAAGTGGGAAATGAGAAAGTGAAGTTTGACAAGGTCAACTACGTTTAACATCTACAAAACAACTTGCTTTCAGTCTCCATCAGATCTGTGATAAAGGATTCAAAGTTGTGTTTGACAACAAGAAGTGCTACATGTTGAAGAAGGATTATGTTATCTAGGAGGAAAAAGTTCTAATGTCAGCTTCAAGATATAATGATTTGTATGTCATGGATCTATCAAAAGCCTCCACAACAAAAACCACTATGCAATGCTTCTTGTCAAAGGCAACAAGAGGGATTCAGTCTCCTGGCATAGGAGAATGGGACACATTAATCCTAGGAAGATGAATCATCAGATACATAATGATTTAGTAAATGGAGTAACTGTTTAGAATTTCCAGCTTCCGGATTTTTGCATACCATGTAAGAAAAGGAAACGGACCAAGAAGTCTCACAAGGAAAAGAAAGTTAATTCTATCGATATTCTTCTCGACCTTCTACACATGGATCTGTTTGGCCTAATAAGCACAAAGAGCATTGCTGTAGATCTATACTGCTATGTAGTAACTGATGATTACTCATGATTTTCTTGGGTGATGTTTTTAAAATCCAAATCAGAGACTTTTGAATCATTCAAACATCTAGTAACTACTTTGGAATCACTCTACAAGCTTAAAGTAAGACAGATTCGATTAGACAATAGAACAGAGTTCAAGAATTAGTGGATGGAGGCGTTCTGTAGAGAGAAAGGAATTGTACATCAATTTACGTCTGCCTACACTCTACAGATGAATGGAGTTGCTGAAAGAAAGAATCGTAGCTTGATAGAGACAGCAAGAACAATGTTAGCCGACTCTAACTGCCTATTCAATTTTGGAATATGGCAGTGGCGAATGCGTACTACACTCTCAATCGAGTCTTGGTGATAAACGTCATGGTAAAACATGTTATGAACTGCTCCAACGACGTAAACCAAACTTGGAGTATCTCGAACCATTTGGTGCACCGTGCATGTTGTTAAAGAAAACTCAAAGTGGGAAGTTTAGTGAGAAGGTTGAAGAAGGTATCTTTCTCGGATACAATATACCAGACAAGAGAGTTTATAATAACTCAACGGGTCAAGTAGAAGTGTGGTGCAATGTTGATGTTCAAAGATACACCAACCCCCCTGCTGGAAAAGGACCTTCCTTCTTCTTCGACTATGATGGATTTTTTAAGTCCTTCAACCTACCTCCCTCTCTTCCTGATGATGAGGTATCTGCTACAATGATGTATGATGTTCTGAACACTCCTCCACAAGACTCGATAGCATTGGTTCCACTAGACGATTTTCTAGTCTTTTAGGGGGAGAGCTTGAAGTAAGTGACTCATTCTCTGATGATAAAGCAGTTAAGACTGCAAATGTGGAGCAGGAGGACCAGGTTCCCACAAATGAATGTGCATACGCATCAGATCTTGATGCCTCTAACACTTCTAAACCTCATACTCCAACAGCTACACATACTAAACCTAGGATTCAAAATCTGGATCATGAAGTAGTTGTTCGCACCACTCCTAGATCTCCAATTAATATGAATCTTCCTCTGGAAAACATAATTGGGGATGCACTATTGGGAGTGCAGACATGAAATCAGCTATACTCCGCTGATTATGCCTCAGTCAATGAAAAAGGATATCTTCATGATGGTGCTTATCGATGTTTTGTGTCTCAATTTGAGCCAAAATATATAAGTGAAGCCTAAACGATGAGGCATGGGTTAGTGCTATGCAAGAAGAATTCCTACAGTTCAAGAAATTAGGAGTATGGACCCTTGTTGATAGACCAAAAGGTGCTAAGGTGATTGGTAGTAAATGGGTACTGAAGTGTAAGAAAGATGATCAAGGGGTAATAATTAGAAATAAGGCTCGGCTTGTGGTTCAAGGGTTTAGACAAGTCGAAGGCATTGACTACAATGAAGTGTTTGCACCTGTGGCACGGATGGAAGCAATTCATATCTTTCTAGCCTATGCATCCTACATGAAGATTAAAGTCTATCAATTAGATGTAAAAAGTGCATTCCTTCATGGAAAAATCCGTGAAACAGTCTACATTAGTTAACCCGAAGGATTTGAGGATCCTTATCATTGGGATAGAGTTTACAAACTGGACAAGGCTCTCTACAAGCGCCATCAAACCCCTAGAGCCTGGTATGAGAAGCTCTCAACTCATTTAGTGAAACACGGTTTTCGCAGAGGGGTTATTGACTACATGTTATTCATCAAAGAAAAGGATGTTGATTTACTACTAGTAAATATATATGTGGATAACATAATATTTGGTTCCAAAAATGAAGAATTATGTAAAGAATTCGAATCTGTAATGAAAGCAGAGTTTGAGATGAGTGCCATGGGGGAGATGAAGTTCTTTCTTGGATTATAGATGGATCAGACACCAAAAGGAATCTTGCTGCATCAGTCCAAATATATAGGAGATATCCTCGGTCGATTTGACATGGAGAATGCTTCGGCTGCTAGAACTCCACTTGCCACGAACCATGACATGGCACCTGACGAAAATGGGGATCTGGTTGATGCCACCATGTATAGAGGAATGATCGGTTCTCTAATGTATCTTACAGCCTCTCATCCTGATATTATGTACGCCACGTGTCTTTGTTCTAGATATCAGGCAAAACCAAAAGTAAATCATTTTATCAAAGTCAAATGGTTTTTCGTTATCTGAAGGGTACTCCAACACTCGGGTTGTGGTATCCTCATGATGATGACTTTGAGCTTACAATCTATAGTGACTCGGACTATGGTGGTTGCAAGATGAATTACAAGTCAACATCGGTGGAATGTCAGTTCTTTGGTAGACGGTTAGTCACCTGGCAGTGTAAGAAGCAGACATCAGTTGTTCTGTCAACATGTGAAGCTAAATATGTTGCTGCTTCAAGTTGTTGTTCATATATAATTTGGATTCAATAGCAAATACGCAACTATGGTTTGCAATTTTCTAGCATCCCTATCTTTGTTGATAATTCTGCTGTAATTACTGTCACCAAAAATCCGATCCAACACCCAAAAACAAAACACATCGGTATTAATTATCACTTTATACGTGATTGTTTTGAAAAGCAATTAATCGATGTTGTTAAAATTAATATGGGTTTTCAACGCGCCGACCTCTTCATAAAAGCATTTGACAAACCTAGGTTTTTATATCTTCTAGAGGTTAATGGCGTGAAAAAGAAAAGTGATGTGATTGAAGACGATGAAATTTCTTACTCCGACAAGTTTTGTCTTAGTTTCTTATTTATTTTCTTTTATTTTATTTTTCTGCCTATTAAAATCTAAAAACACAAAAACATTTTCGATTTTAGAATTTTAGGGGGAGAATAGTTTAGTTTAGGATTTAACTAGTTGCAGTATTTATTTACTTAATAAAACAAGGGAGGAGGGCAGCTTAGCTAAAAGAAATGAAATCAAGTCTATGATTTTGATTCAAAGTTTATGAAAAATGATAGTACACAGGAAACAAATTGTTTGGGATTTCAAAAAGATTTAAATGAAATCATGCTAAATTCAAAGTATAAGTCTGAGAAGTCTAAGCACAACAAAGGGAAAATGATAGTAAAACTAGTCTGCTACTGAGGTAACATAGAGAAAGTAGACCTAGAGGTTGCTAGTTCATTATATGATGTGTCGGTAGATTCAACACAATAGATGAGTAGACTTCATTGGTGAATTAAATTCAAACTAATTTGTTCAACTTGCTGTGGGTTCTCATCTTATCCCTGGTTAACACAATCAACGTATTTCCAATAAGGGGTGAAGAGCAAATAAACGCCAAAAATGTGTGTGCATGACCATAAAAATGAGAAAAGCAAATGGAAAAATTGCTAAGTGCAATCAACCTAATGACTAATGTTGTTAGTGCGTTATGTGCAAAAGAAAAATAAATGCTCTAACAAGAAGATAGGTTGTGTGCCTCTCTATTATGCAGTGGCACTGACATAAGGATAAGCATAACCCAAATATTCTAGAATTCATTGTTGTTTGTGCCTCTCTGCTATGCGATGGCACTAACCTGAGGCTTGGCATCTCTTTGAAACCTCTTAGAATAGTTTCTTCTTGTCAAATACCCATAGGCCGCTCAAAAATCTCCTAAGGAATGTTGATTAGCATATAAGTGTGGGATACACAAATGCATGTTGAAATAATTAAACCTAAGTCATCACTAATGTGAGTAAAAAATCTATGTATGGATTTAAGTGGACAAATATACTAGCAATCATTGTGGCTGCAGCTCTCGACAGTCAAAATCATTGTGTGCATCGTATAGCTCTAGTATGATTTCCTGAAAGTGCTATTGAATCTTGGAAAAAACAAGAATCTAGCATCAAAGTGCATATTAAAAGGTCCCAAATGATTATGATATACCTGTATGATCCAATTTGAATATTTTCAGAAATGATCAAATTAATTTGAAGCTGTTCTGCTCAGGAAGAAAAATCTGTTCGACGTTTTCTAAAAGATTTCAATCCATCTCAAACCAAAAACACAAAAATATGTCTTGTTTTGTTTTAATTTCAAGTTGTTTTCTGTTTTTCTAGTCTTTTGTTACGTAAAAGTCGGACTATACAACTTGATGAAATCTATGAATCACTCACTAAAAGTGGTCACGTCTAAGGTGACCAATCGGTTTTAAACAACAAGGATCACATCTGAGGTGATCAAATGATGTTAAATTAAAAGGATCACGTCTGAGGTGATCAAACGGTTTTCAATTAAAAGGTCATGTCTGAGATGATTGGTGTTCATAATGTTATATATCAAAAGGTAAAATTTGAAGTGTTTGAAAGTGTATGAGGTCAAACTCATAAGTATGAGCCAATCTCACGATTGAATCATAAGTATGAGCCAATCGCATGATTGAATCATAAGGATGAGCCAATCGCACAATTGAACCATATGTATGAGCCAGTCACACAATTGGACCTTGAGTATGAGACAACCATGCGATTGGATCACAAGACTAAACCAATCGTACAAATGGGTGAAAAAGTATAAGCCAGTCATACGACTGAACCCCAGTCATACGAATGAAGCATGCGTATGGTTCCAGTCGTATGACTGAACCTTAAAACAGTATAAATAGGGGGGTTACTCGGTCGCATTCCTTACGACCCTTCAAAGCTCTCAAAAACCGCACATACACAAGCACTCTACCCAAAATTACTATTATTGTGATTACCCGTGAATTGTGATTCTAACTGTCATTCTACTCATCTACAACTACTGTGAGGATGAAATCGACCCTAATGACTGGTTTAATTGAACCCTAAGGACCGAATAACATAAAATCAAGAACTAAGAATAACTCTTCAAAATAGACCACTTAAATGGACATAAAAGTTGATTTAAAAGACAATAAGGGCTATTTCGAGTCCTACAAATCTAATGAGTCTAAACACGAAGTCTAATATAAAGTTTTAACATAGATTCAAAGTTAGAGTGTCGAACAAAGCAAGATGCGAGTGGACACTCCTTATGAATCTCAGTCGCATGATTGAGCCAGGCGCACGATTCAATCACACGATTGAATCAATCGGTGACTCAGTCGCACGACTAACTCAATCGCATGTCTTAACATACGACTAAGTTCAGTCACAGACTCAATCGCATGACTAAACTCAGTCGTATGGTTTAATCGCACGATTGAACCAGTTTGATCAAAACAGTTTAAGTTCTAACCGTCATCTCTTATACACAACTCTAATGTATATGTTTCTTGTGTTGCAGCAACATGGCTGATAGATGGGCGATGAGCACCAAGTAAAATATATGTGCTCATCTCAACGCTACTTCCAGGAATGCCGCTGAGTGCGCTGGGATTATAGACTTTCTACGTAGGTCGAGGATCTACAAGGATATCTTTGCTCCTTGCACTCCATACAGGTCTATACAGCAGGCCTTATGGGAAGGTGCATCAGTTGACCGATCTGCTAAGTCTCATTCTATTAGAAGCTCTATCTTTGGGCGGGAGATAGATATCATAGAAGATGATCTCAGGAGGGTTTTGGATCTAGGTGATGATGGTGCCTACCCAACCAAGCTGCATCCCTGACTGTTCGGGGATGCTTTCTAAGGATAAAGTACGCTAGGGATATCAACACAGGTGTGCTCAACAAGAGCTACATGTGCCCCCAGTTCAAGTACTTGGCTCATGTTATCCTTAAGTGCATAGCTTCACGGAGAGGAGGATTTGATGAGCTTTTGGACCAAATCCAGAACGCATTTGTTGTTCTGGTGCTAAACCACCTGTTTAGTTTTTCCCGCATGCTCTTCACTTATATGATCGAGAACCTGGAAGCAAAATGCAAGGAGGGCTTCTGTATGTACCCATATTTACTACAGATGATTATTGACAAGAAGTTTCCTTTGTTGCCAAAGGAGAAAGATGACAATGTTGTTCTAAAGGTGATGGATGGCACTACACTAGGTCGGATGAACGTGTACTGGGGGAAGCAGGTGAAGCCCCCGGTCAGGAGATTGTTCGGGCATCTGGCCAACGAAGATTATGTGGCGCCCTCTCACAAGAAGTGGCATTACGTGATAGCAATTCTGATGCTATGTCAATTGAGCTACCCACTGATGAAGAAGACCATGATGATGACGACCGTGATGATGGTCAAGGTGGTGATGCACCTGGTGAAACAGAGAAGGCTGCCTTCCACCAAGACTTCCTACTTGATGAAGAGGAAGAGTCTGACGATCAGCCACTGGTTAGGACAGTTGGTAGCCGGGTTGTGGCCACCGACAAAGGGAAAGAGGCGGTTGGCGGATGCCAAGCTGGGTCAAAGGGTGGTGCTACTGATTACACTGATCCAACTTACACCCTAGACCCGCCACTCAGCTCAGGGGGAGCCTCTGTCTCCAAGGGCTCGAGGTCAAATTTGTGATCAAAATTATACCACATTGTTTGATAATGCTAACTGTTACATTCTTATGCCAGGTTTTTCTATTCCAGAAGATTGGATCCTTCTCAAAGCATCAAGAAAAAGAAACACTTATGTTTTGGACATGAACAACCCCTCACTCAGAAAACATGAAACATGCCTTCTATCTAAGTTATCAGAAGATGTATCTCAATTATGACACAGAAGGCTTCTCCACTCTAACATGAATAACATGAACAAATTGGTGACAAATGACCTAGTCATTGGTTTACCAAAGAAAGAGTTTCATTGCTCAACCAACTATTCTTCTTGTTACAAAGGAAAACAACATAGGGTGTCACATAAATCCAAAATTATCAATACTAATACTATACCACTCAAATTGCTTCACATTGATCTGTTTGGTCCTACCAATGTGATGAGCTTTCGAAAAAGGCAATACTATTTGGTGATAGTTGATGATTCACTTGATTTACTAGGTCTTTTTCTTAAAACAAAAGAGTGAAACATCAAAAACATTAATGGACTTTATGATCAAGATTGAGAATCAACTTGATACAAAAGTTAAAATTTTTAGGAGTGACAGTGGTACTAAATTTGTCAATTTTGAACTGGATTCATTTTGCAGGAGCAAAGGTATTGCAAGGCAATTCAATGCACCAAGAACTTCGTAACAAAATGGAGTGGCTGTAAGAAGTAACAGAACTCTCATTGAAGCAGCCAACACAATGCTAGCTGATTCACAATTGCCTATCACATTTTGGGATGAGGCAGTGAATAGTGCATGCAATGTTCAAAACATAACATTAATTGTCAAAGAACACAACAAAACTCCTTATGAACTCTTTTTAAAATAAAACCATACATAGGATCTCTTAGAGTTTTTGGGTGTCATGTATCTGTTTTAAACATAAAAGAGTCATTGGTAAAATTTTTAGAAAGAACATATGATGGTTTCCTTGTTGGATATTCTTCAACATTTAAATCTTAGAAGATCCATATTCCACAACATAACATTGTGGAAGAAAATCCTAACGTATCCTTTGATGAATCTGTATTCACTAAATCTGCAAAAGGTTTATCATGATTGTTTGACATAGATGCTCTGAATCATTTAACTATGATTATTTGAACACTGCAGGATCTGATGAAGTATGTTATCCATTTGTTCCACCTCATATGAATGAAGTAACATTATCTGCTGATCCTCCAAGGATACACACATCCTCATGTGGAAACACTTCAGCAGTAGATACTAACACCGCATGTGGAAATGATCACTTATCATCCGGAGAAGCTGTTGTAACTCCTACGGAAGAGATAAATGATTCTGGAGAAGATCCTGTAACTCCTATGGAAGAGATTAATGATTCCAGAGAAGTTCCTATAACTCCTACAGAAGAGCAAACTGATTCTGGAGAAGCAACTATAGCTCCTGTAGAAGACAATCATAAGGATACTAATAATCAAGCTACTGAAGATCATTCAACACCACATGTTAAACAGTTTGACTACTTCCTATATTCTCAACCTGGTTTGGATCAGTCTGCACCAATAGATATGACTAACCCGGAATCATCTACTCTAGTTGAATCAACTCCATCAACAAGAAGCAATAAAACTCATCCAGTCAACAACATCATTGGAGATCTTACAAAGAGAACTACAAGAAGTCAAAGTGGTACTGCCAACATTTGTCTTTTCCATTGTTTTCTTTCTCAAGTGGTTCCTCCAAACATTACTGCCGCTTTAAAGGACAATAGCTTGATTGAAGCTATGCAAGAAGAGCTTCAACAATTTAGAAAGTAAAAAGTATGATCTCTTGTTGATTTACCAGAAGGCCAACATCCTATTGGTACGAGGTGGCTATACAAAAACAAACTTGATGATAGAGGGATCATTGTAAGAAATAAAGCAAGGTTTATTGCACAAGGATACACACAAGAAGAAGGAATAGACTATGATGAAGTTTTTGCACTAGTTGCAAGAATTGAAGCCATAAGAGTGTTCCTAGCTTATGCATCATATAAGAAGTCACTGTGTACCAGATGGATGTCAAGTGTGCATTCCTATATGGGAAAATTGATAAGGAAGTTTAAGTGTCACAACCCCCTGGTTTTAAAGATCCTTATTATCCACATAGGGTATACAAGCTAGACAAAGCCTTGAATGGTCTTCACCAAGCACCAAGAAAGTGGTATGAAACATTATCATCTTTCTTGCTCAAGCATGGCTACAAAAGAGAACCATTGATCAGACACACTTTCTTAAACAAGAACATCAAGATCTCTTAGTTGTTCAAATATATGTTGATGGCATTATATTTGGATCAACTAATAAGAGATTGTGTGTAAATTCCGAAGAGCTGATGAAATTTGAATTTCAGATGAGTTCAATGGGTGAATTGACTTTCTTTCTTGGTCTTAAAGTTCATCAAAAGTCAGATGGGATATTCATCAATCAACAAAAATACATATATCAGATTTTGAAGAAATACAAACTTGCTTATGTATCCTCATGCAAAACACTAGCATCAACAATTGATAAGATTGTACCTGATCCTTGAGAAAAATCTATTGATAAAAAATATATAGATCAATAAGATCACTTATGTATGTAACTGCCAGTAGACCTGATATTATGTTTGTTGTGTGTGTGTGTGCTAGGTACCAATCTGATCCAAAAGAGTCTCATCTGAATGTTGTGAAAAGGATTTTAAGATATCTTAAAGGAATACCAGGACTTGGTATTTGGTATCCAAAGGATGGTGACTTTACACTCTACTCATACTTAGAAAGTGACTATGGTTGTTGTAACAGTAACAGAAAATCCACAACTAGTGGATGTCAATTCATAGGACCAAGACTAGTATCATGGTAGTGCAAGAAACAAACCAATGTCTCTGTATCCACAGCTGAGGCCGAGTACATAGCTGCTTCAGTTGGTTGTTCTCAAGTCCTTTGGTTACAAAACCAATTGCTTGACTATGGTTACAACTTCCTTCAAACTTCAATTTACATAGACAATTTTGCTGCTATGTTTATAACTGCTAATCCTGTGCAACATAGTAAAACAAAACATATTGAAATAAGATATCATTTTCTGAGAGATTACTCAGAAAAGGGGTTGATTAAGTTAGTCAAAGTGGATACAACAAATCAGCTTGCTGATTTATTCACTAGAGCCTTTGATTTAGTTAGATTAATTTTTCTAATTGAGTCTCTGGGCATGATTAACTTAGATTAATCAATTTGAACAAACAAAATTCTATATGTAATGCTGCTTCAGCATAACATATTTTTGGGAAATGATAGTACACTATATCTCTGCCTTTTCCTAAATTCTTATATATCATTAAATCTGAGCAAGTTTCTTGATATGCGAGTAGGTTGATCTTGAGTGGAAACTACACTTAGTGCATGCCAAACACAATTCAAAGTGATTATTTGTGGGAAACTTCATTTTGATGATACAAAGTGAGTCTTATTCTGATATGATCAAATCACTCATCTAAGGACACTATGTACTGACACTTTATAATATCTATCTTAATTTTTGCAAAACATACACCCTCTATTTTGTGTAAACAAAGACCTGGGTGTATGATCACCATACTGTATATCAGTTATCAAAGGTGAAAAGATCATGATCCTCATCATCCCTCTATTTTGTGTAAACAAAGACATGGGTTAAAGGCACCTATGTTTTACATGAGTAAAGACCTGGTGACCTGATGATGATTATATCTAAGCTCTCAAAATAATCCTATGTGATCAATTGTACATTTATCTAGAGTTTTTATATCAATGCATTAATGAGATGTCAAATGCATCTCAAGATAGAACTTATGGCTTAAAGTACATAGCTATTAGGTGTGAAAAAGTGATGATTTGACTTGCAAAGGGAGGATAAAATCTTCATGAATTAAATGTGAAGCCCATAACAGTTATTTCCTAATCAATATGAAAACATGATAAACAACATGCCTAGTTGATACATTAGCTCTTGTATGGATTTAAGTGGATATTATACTTGTAATCAGAACTATGTTCGGGTATCAATTCAATAATATAACTCATCAGGAAGAGGCTTAGTATTATAGTATGATCCCATTATATGTGTATATATGTCTGTGCATTATCACACAGTTAAATAACACTCATGATATTCTTCTTAGAAATTTATGATAAATGCATATTGTCATCGTTAATCACAAATTTAGGGGGAGTAGAATTCATGAAGATAAGTTTATCAATCAGCGGCTTTGTCTATTTCATTAATAATTTGAAGGAATTGGAACCTGAGCACAAACTTAGCTCCTGGATACATGAAGTTTTCTTTTAAATTATTTAAGCTTTCTTGTACTCAATTGTAATGAATACAAAGTCAAAAAGGTCCAATAGCAATAAATGGTTCTAAGCAATGGACTTGGACCATACAACAAAATAAGTTTTTCTTCACAAGTGTTCTATAAGCATTAGCAAATGCTACAGTGTCGTCTTAAGCATAAGTAGAAAATACAGTTTGTGGAAAATTTAAATGTCTATCCGTAGATTGGTAAACTACGAATGAGCAAAGATCAACAAATATTATTTAGTTTCATAGTTCTAAGTTATACTTCATCAGTAGAAGTTGTTAAGACCTCCGCAGATGATTTATGGAGTCTGTAGATGATCTGCGGAAGAACTTAGAACATAAAAAAAATGTTGAGGGTCCCACTTCATTAAATAAATAAAATTAATGTGTCTGAGAAAATGTAAATGATGTTCTTTGACTTCAAAACTCATTATTCGCTTTTTCAGTTCACTTTTTCAGACCTAGAAAAACATGTAGTCAACAAAATTTTCCCCCTTCTATAACATTCAAAAATTACCGAATCAAAACATCAAACAAACATATATTTCTGCTCTCAAATCATTGTGTTCAAGGTAATGTTCAATAACGAACCGATTCTCGTACAATCTCACAACTGTTCGTATTCTCATATCAATAATGTGATTCTAATGATATCTTCTTTATTCTTATGAACAGATGGATAATCGATTTGTGAGAGAGCACAATGTGTGTGCTTTCTTAAACCCTGACGACCCTGTCTCAGAAGGGTGTCAAGACATTATCCGATATCTAAGATCCAGGCTGTTCTATGCCTTATCATCAGAGCATGTGATTCATCAATCACACATAACTAATTTCTGGAACTCCACCCAAATAGAAGAAGATAATCAAGTTATTGTGCCTGATGTGAAGAATCAAAGACTGAGAGTAGATGAACAGACAATAAGAAGGATTATTGAGTTGGGAGATGTAGAAGCTGGTCATTCTGATATATTCGATAATGAGTACATAGAGAAAGTCTTTCTTATGATGGGGTATGATGGTGACTTCGAGAAGGGAGAAATCAAGAAAGGAAAACAATGCAAGCCATACAGATTTCTCTGCCACACTTATCTTAAGTGCATCTCAAATAGGAAATCTGGACTTGACAGATTTTCAAGACATATCTCTTCTGGCATTATTGGTGTATTTGAGGGAAGAACCTACAATTACTCAAAGTACATCTTTAACTGCTTATGTGATTAGATCAAAGTATAGAAGGTTGACAAGATGTATATGCTTCCAAGGTTTCTGCAACTGATCATCATGTTGAGCTGCCTAGGACTGTTATAGATGGTGATGTGTTTGTTCAAGCAACCTAGGTAGATCTATTCTGAATAAAATATCTGGGAAGTATGAAGGTGAAGACATGCCCATGTTTGCTCATGTAATAGATGCTAATGCCAATATTCCCTAAAAGCTTGTGTGGGAAGATCGACAGGAAGACTCTTCAACCAACTATATTCAAGCCACACACTTACCAATTCTATCACCCATTCAACAACAAAATCAATCTCCACAACCCCCTTCTCCTACAAATCAAAATACTCAACCCATCTCACCTATTCATTCTGTTCACTCTCAACAATCTCCTTCAGCTAGTCAAAACAATGTCTCTCAAGCCAGTATTGTTCAATTACCATTATCCAAGACTAAATCTCCTATCCATTCAAATGATACTGAACCAGTTTCTCCACTCATTGTCAGTCAGCAGCAACAACAACCACAATATGATGAGCATGATGAATAAAATGATGAATGCTCTAGTTCAGCAAGTGTGGCTCATTCTAAAGATCATAAAGATGAAATTGCTGATCAACAAGAAGAAGAAGATAAGTATGAGGAAGTGATTGCCTATGATGAAGATGACATCAGTGATGTGGACATCCCTGTAAGCAAAAGCTATCTCATGGATGAATACAACAAGCTTGTGATAAATTCTAAATATAGAAAGAAAAAAAATTCAAGAGCTGAAAATGACCGTTAAAGAAAAGGATGCTCAGCTGATGCAGCAAAAAGCAATCATCACAGGATTAAGAGAAGATGCTCAATGCAATAGTGAAGTCGTTGATGCTCTGCTGAATCTTGTTGAAGAACAAAAGGAATCTATTACTAATCAAAAGTCTGAAATAGAAAAGCTTGTGTTGGAGAGCAACCAAGCTAATTAGACTATTGAAGAACAACATGTTGAGGTACAAAGAAAGAATGAAGAGGTTGAGGAGCTAAAGATGAAAATAAGTGCCCTGGAATCTAAGTCTGCCACTACATCAGTACAACCAAAAGAACCTGCAAGATCTCTAAGCAACTGATTCTATGTTCAAGGAAGAGAAAGTACCTAGGCTTTACAAAGAAACAGGTAATCAATGTTGATGATTCTCCTAAAAGATCAAGGCATGCATCTTTAAAGCACACTAATTCAGTGAATGTTTCACCATCAAAGCCAATTACTGCTGAAAAAGTTAAGAGTGATGCTGAATGGAAAGAGCTGACTTAAGAGGTTTCTAACAAAGAACAAGAAGAATCAAAGGCTGATGATCTTTTGACAACAAAAGACAATATGGAAGAAAGGCCAGAGTCATCCGTGTTTATGACCCTGATCAATTATGGGTTCCCATTTGACATGGTTGAAAGGATGAACTTGACTGAGATGAAAGACATGCTAAAAGAATTTGAGCTTGTGAGATTTATGATTCCTAATTGTAATTATGAGGAATTCACAACATTTCAAGCCATCCAGAAAATAAAGTAAGACCTAGGCCACTATGACACAGCAAAACTTAGCAAGTATAATATGGTCTGTTGGCTACAGGGTCATAACTACAAGGCACATGAGCTCAAAGGAAGAAATGTTGGTGACCTGAGAAGAATGATAGAACATGTTATGATTGTTGAGCTTGACACATGAGTAAGGTTTAGAATTGAAGCTCCAAATCCAACTATGAGCACCAAAGCAAACTTTCTGCTAATCCTGTAACTGTTGAATCCGAAATTAGCACAAAGGCAAAGACAAACTGATCAGAGAACCAAGAGCAGTTATTCCTGGCAAAGTGTGGCCATTAGGGACAACTGTTAGAGAAATCAATGAACAGAAATCAACTCTGATAGAGCTATATGATCATATCACAACTCCTATTTATGTGGAAAAAATAGGATTGTAGCCTGGAAATATGATCCAGACTGGGATTGTGAAATTATCAAAAGAACCTCAGGAGAATTTAGTATTTCCATGATACAGAAGCATTGCTGAGGCTTCATGAGAGAGATATCAAGGACCTGCAAAGTCTAATAATGTTTAACTATCCAATTCACTTAAGGGGAAGAATTTTTCTGTGCCTGTGGGAAAATTGATGACAAAATTCATAGATGATGTACTCAAGGAAGCTAAGAGAGATGATGATAATCATAAAAAGAGAATTCAAAGAATCAAAATAAAAACAAAGCCCTCTTCACTTGTTGATGAGGAAATGTTGAAAAGGGTGGGATACAGCCATGAAATGCAGCATCTATCAAAAGCTTCAAGGAAAATCAATACACATCTCCCATAATAGAATGGGGTTATGTTGAGAAAACAAAAGAGCTGGTGATACTAAGGAATGTTGAAGGAAAGAAGGCTGAGAAGATTCGAATTTTTGACCCAGTGGAGATCAAATTGCTTCACCCAAGCTATACTTCTTACCTTCATGACAAATTCTTTCCAAAGCTAACTGATGAAAAGGCTCAGAATGACTTGTGTCTATATGTGGACCTGATTCAAGTTGTGGATAAGTTGTATGTTAAAGCATAGAAGAGAAGAAGGTATAATGTTGGGATACTGAAGGGAGCCAACATTGAAGATATATCAGAATTGAGAATCTCAGAAGAAGATGAGCTAGAAATCGTTCACAATCAGTGTTGTGGAAACCCTCACCATAGAAGAAGATGTATTGGGGCTGACTTTTGAGACAATCCAAAGGATATGCAGAATGGAGATCAAGTACAAATACGATGATCAAAAGGATGCATTATCATATTTCAACAATAAAATGGTTTCAAGATTTAAGGAGCTTTTAGTTTTGAAGAATTGATTACAAGTATCTAAGCCTAAGAGGGAGTATTGTCAGGTCTAGGATCAATAGATATAGTCCATTTTGTATAGGCTTAGTACTTGAATTAGTATCTGTAATGAATGGTTGTAATTCATTATTGTGTATGCATTAAATGTATAGGTTAACCCATATATATGTGTGTTGATTTATGTATGTATGCAGGTACAAACATTAAACTTAGTCAAGTTCAGAAATTGACTAAGTGTAAGAAACATCTACGGATGAAAATTTTGTTCTTCCGTAGATATGTTTCTTACAAGTAACAAACATCCGAAGATCATCTACGGATGAACCATCAACTGGAGTAAAGTGATAATTCCAAGTCCAGATTCCTGCGGAAGAATAGTTTGCTTCGGAAGAAACAGTTTGCTGCGGAAGAACAAGATTCATGCGGAAGAATAGTTTGCTTTGGGAAAACAACTAAATAAGGAAGAAAATAATCATGTGGAGTCCAAACACTTGCACTCAAACAATAAAAGTGTTACAAGTCAACAAGTCAGTTATACGAATCCCAATAAATCCGAAGATTCCTTAACAGAAACAATTCAAATCCAAAGTGATCCGATGTCTCCTTAACAGAAACATCATTGTCTATATATTTGGATCCTAGGTTTCAAATCAATGGATGGAAATAGCAATACGACGAATCCATAACAGAAAAACATCACACCATCAAACCCTAGCAGCCGTCACATCAAATTCAATATCATTCATTCTTAGTTATTTGTAATTATTAACATGTTTTTAATGAAATACATTTGATTTAAACTGATCATTAGTTGTATTTCATCAATCGTGTTCTTGAATATTTATTGATATTGATAAGCATTTAATACGAACAATTAAACCAATCCAACATTGATTCTGCAAATGTTGACTTGACATCAACTAACGCTGATAATTCCTGACTGTGATCCTTAGATTAACAGTAAACTATCTCCTTCTCACTGAAAATGGTGAACCACAGTGCTACTCAAAGGCTATCAGTATGAAAGATTCGTCTCAGTGGGAGTGGGCAATGGAAGAAGAAATCAGTTCACTTGAAAAGAACCAGACTTGGGTTCTTACTAAACTTCCCACAGGAAAGAAGACACTTCAAAATAGATGGGTATACGGAATCAAGGATGAAAACGATGGAACTAAGAGATTCAAAGCATCATTGGTAGTTAATGGGTTCCAACAAAAACACAAGGTTGATTAAATGAAATATTTTCCCATGTAGTTAAAATGACTATAATAAGACTGGTCCTTAGTATCGTGGCTGCAGAAACTTACATCTAAATCAGCTAGATGAAAAGACGGCTTTTCTGCATGGCGACCTTGAGGATGATATCTACATGGCCCAATCAGAAGGGTTTCAGACAACTGGTAAGGAAAACATGGCGTGCAAACTAAATAAAAGTGTTTATGGTTTGAAGCAGGCGCCTAGGCAGTGGTATATCAAGTTTGATGATTTTATGGGTAGAAATGGGTATAGGAGATGCGAGATGGATCATTGGTGCTATCTCAAGAAATTCAAGAATTATTATATTATTCTTCTTATGTGAATTATATGTTGATAGCTAGTTTAGAAATGTTAGAGATTAATAGATTAAAGCAATAGATGTTTGAAGAGTTTGAAATAAGAGATCTAGGTCCAGCTAAGTAGATACTCAGGATCAAAAGAATAGTTCTTTAACATTGTCTCAAGAAAATTATATTAAGAAAATATTAGAGAAGTTTAACATGAATCATGAGAAGAAAAGTACCCGAAATACACCAATGAGTAGTCATATTAAGCTTTCTAATGACCAGTCTCCAAAGACAGACAAAGATAAGGCCAATATGGCGAAGGTTCCTTATGCATCAGCTATGGGCAGTCTTATGTATGTAATGGTATGCACAAGGCCTAATATTGCTCATGTAGTGGGAGTTGTTAGCAGGTTTATGTCCAATCCAGGGAGAGAACACTAGGAAGCAGTTAAATGACTACTTAGATATTTGAAGGGTACTTCAAAGATGGCTTTATGTTTCAGGGGTAGAGATGCAATTCTCAAGGGTTATTCTGATGCAGATTTGGGTGGATTTAAATAGAGCAACAAGAGTACAATAGGGTATGTGTTTACTATGGGGAATACTACAATATGTTGGATGTCTAGCCTTCATTAGAGCATGGCACTTTCAACTACAGAGGCTGAGTATATGGCAGCCGCTGAGGTTAGTAAAAAGCTTGTTTGGTTAAAAACTTTTGTCACTGAATTAGACAGAAAATAGGTAGAGTATCCATAGTACTTAGGTAATGAAAGTGATGTGAAACTATCAAAGCATCCAGTTTATCATGAGAAGACTAAGTACATTCATATGTGGTATCATTTCATGAGGGGGCTAATAAGTGGTGGTACTATCATGTTGAATAACATCAAAAGGGACAGGAATTTAGGTGACATGTTCACTAAGCTTGTCTCGTTGGATAAACTGAAGCTTTGTGTAGCTTCAATTGGCCTTCAGGGATAATTGCAAATAAAGTCTGCTACAGATCAGGTGGTATGAAGGGTTCTATTCATAATTGTTCAAGATTATAGAAGTACAAGACAATTGCAGGTGCAAATGTTTCATGCATCCAGGTGGAAGCAGGTTGAAGTGTTTGATGCATTCATGTGGAGGGCTAGTAAATATGTTTTGAAGCCCAAGTGGGATATTGTTGTGTTGTGGGCTCCTATCCATCTTGGGTCGAGCCCTGAAACAGGCCGCAGACAAGCTGCAGAAAGGGGTTAGGGGCAGCTGGACGTAACCCTAATCTATCATAACATATTTATGTTAAGTTTTTATTATATTTATTATAAATACCCATATAGTATACTTGTAATGTTTAGTCTTGAAAGTAATAAAAAGAAACCTTGGTTCGTAGCCCATAGACTACAACGCCCTAAATAAAGTTGAAACGAGCCAATTAATAATAATGGGCTTAGATGACATTATTTAATGTAAATAAGAGGAAAGTGGATTATGGACCGAGTAAACCTTGCGGGTTATGAGTTAGATGAGTTTAAGGTCTTGAGAATGCCCGGTATATATAAACGAATAATCTAGAGTCACTCTCATTTCCAACTCAATACCTAACTTCTAGAGAGAGAGAGAGAGTAAAGAGAGAAAGTAGAGAGGAGGTGAAGATCCAAGGCTTGGTTGATCAAGAGAATGAAGATCGGTGTTTGTGGACATCCAAACAACAAGAAAAGAACAAGAATCCAGGTAAGAAACATCATTTAATCATTTTTTAGATTAAAACCGGATTCTAGAGTTTGGGGGTTTTGAAAATGGCAAAGAATCATTGAAAAGTCATGTTTTTGTGTAAGAAAACATGTAAAAAGCTTAGATATAGCTTCTTGGATGATAAACCAAAGATTTGGATGTATAAGGTTGAAGTTTTGGGTCAAAAATGGGTTGGTTCATAATTTCATCCCGTACTGTGAAACCGCATGCTCGTCCAACAAAATTGTGTAGTCATCCAGCGAAACTATGAAGACTTTCAGACAAAACTATAGTTTCGTAGATAGTTTCGCAGATCTAGAATTCCAATGAAGGTTGGGTGAAACTAGCATCGAAACTACCAACGAAGGTGCCAGCGAAGGTGGCAGCGAAACTACTGATCTGGCAGCGAAATTAGCTGCGAAATGAGGCAGAAGTTAACACCTTTGAGTGTTAACTTATCTGCAAGTTGTGTGGTGTGACCCTTGCTTGGGAGGCTTGACTAAGAAGCTACTCGTTGAGTCCAGGTAAGTTCTAGATCCCTTATTTTATGATTTTAAACTGTTTGGGGCTGGAATTGCATATTTAAATGCTTTGATAAGTTTTGGGGTGAATACCCATATGTTCATGTATTTGTGTATAGGGATGGATGGTGTATGATGATTATATGATGATGTGTAATGTTGTATGTGAAGTTTATGGTAATGATATGTATGAATGTGTTATGTCGATTTTATGTTCCTATTATGTATTATTCTGTGGCTTACATGTTATGATTATAAAATAAACATAAATTATTATGTAACAAAAGCGGAAATTAATGATGAATGAAAGAGGAACGTAAAGAATGAAAGAATGCATGCACTGATTATGAATGAATGGAAAGTCTTGCAAGCAAATGTAAGGAGGTGCACGACTCTAAAATGTCATGAGTTCAACTATTTGTGCTTTAGCTAACTCGTAAGGATACACATAGGGGTCTCATCTTTGTGACTAAGTAAACGTATAGGATCCTTGTGCCTTTCCCCGATACTGGTTTTAGGCTACATGCACAATGTTAGGGGTCTATTTATAGACTTTGGCCCAGTACCCGCTTTGTGCCTATGTTTTGGGGTATAGCTTATGGCATTGATCCAAAATGAAAACAAATGATGTTGCTAAGGATGGCACGTGGTAGTTTATAAAACTAGAACTCACTCAGCAGCGCTGACTTTTGTATATTTTCTAGTTGGTAGGTGATGTTGCTGAGGATGGCATGTGGCAACTACTTGACTTATTTGGAATGGCATCCTTTTTGTTTAACGATGATGTTTTTGCATTGTAATGCAAACAAATGATGTTTTGCAATGATTAACAAAGTTGTATTATTTTGCAAAAGCAATATTTATATATGAAATGGTTTATTAAGTATCGCCTATCTATTTTAGCAAACTTAAATGTATGTTTTATGTGCAATGAATGACCAGTTGTATGCGTCCCGAGAACAGGGCCTTACAAGTTGGTATCAGATCCAAAGTTTAAGTGGATTGGGTAAAATATTTTCAAAAACCAAAACTTAAACTGCGAATGGGACAAAATGGAAGGATGCTATTGGAGCATATATTGTCATATATAGTGTGTTCGTTGCTTGTCGAATAGTCTAAGCTTAACGTAATACACTTGATATGTTGTAAACACATGAAACCGGGTCATTCATAGGGGCATATGCGAATGAGACTCAGTCATACGACTGAGCCATGCTAATGGACCAGTCTTGTGACTGAGAGATGTGATTGGGCCATTCGTCAGACTGAACCATAAGTATGGTCCAGTCGTACGATTAAATCATACGCATGGCCAATCGTACGAATGGACCCAGTCGTATCTAATATGGGCTGAGGCCTATAAATACCAGTTTCATTGTGTAGAGAGATTAAGGACTGTGCCCAGGGCCTAGGTGCTGCCGGATGAGAGGGGAGATCATGCTCGATCTCCCCTTGCCAAGAGTCGTGATTCTTATGTTGTAACGAGCTTGTAGTCATTAGGCTTTATCAATGAAACCATTTTATTATAGTTCGTGTTATTGTTTGTCTCTTGGTTTTTGGTTCTGTTTCCTTCCGTCAAGAACACGCTCGGATGTCTTCCGATCGAGCACCTTCATAATTGGTATCAGAACCGGTTACTGCTAGAATGATCTAACACCATACTAGCAACCCAAGCTCTATATTCATGGATTGATTTCAGGTTCTTTGACGTTAAACCCACTTCGTGTTCTTCGTGTTTTTCTCAGATCTTGTCACGTATGTTGTTTCCTGGTTAAAATCGAACCCGGAACCACGTTCTGATCACCCATACAAATTTTATGATGTCTATTTTGGTTCGGTTCATGTAAAATTCATAAGATTAGGGTTTTTGGCAGCCATGGCGGCTGCAGATCTGAAAATTTGTGTGCAGACCCGTTCGTGCGACTGGGCCATGCTAATGGACCATTCGTGCGACTGGACCATGCTAATGGACCGTTCGTACGACTGGAGTATGCTAATGGACCATTCGTACGACTGGACCATGCTAATGGACCATTCGTATGACTGGACCATGCTAATGGACAATTCATACGACTAGAACTTGTTGATTAATGGAGCATCTGACTATTTATGGGTCAATCAGGTTATATTTATCTACACAGATATGATTCTTGTTCTTAGGGAGAATCCATGTTTAGAGAAATTGAAGACGCAATCAGAAAGTAAGGATGTGAGCTGGTTTCTGATGTTAAATCTAAGTGCATGCTGATTTGTTTGAGATTGTCAGCTGTGGATTGGAACATTCTACTTTTTGCCCAATACACCATATGAAAACGCTAGGAGAGCACAATATTTATATATTGGGATATGCTGAATTTGAGGGGGAAATCTACAGGTGTTAATGTTAATCAGGTTAGCCTGTGTGAAGATTAGAGGAATGGAAAACTGTTCATGTCATTATCTGGAAAAATCAGTCATATGGGGAATCTTGCTGCTATGATGGTGTTCTACAAAGTAAATGAAAGCTATTGTGCCTAAATTCATTTTCAGAGATACTGTAGCAACCTGACGGATCAACAACATTGGCTAATATGGTGTTTTGTTTGATTCTATTGGAAACTAGAGCAAAGATTGACGAAGAGTGTAAGAGGTGTTATCTACTATTCGCAAGCAACGTCTAAGGGGGAATTTGTTGGAGCATATATTGTCATATATAGTGTGTATGTCGCTTGTCGAATAGTCTTGGCTGAATGTAATACACCTGATATGTTGTAAACACATGAAACTAGGTCATTCGCAGGGGCATATGCGAATGAGACTCAGTTGTACAACTGAGCCATGCTAATAGACCAGTCGTGCGACTAAGAGATGCGATTGGGCCATTTGTAAGACTGAACCATAAGTATGGTCCAGTCGTACGATTGAATCATACGCATGGCCCAATCGTACGAATGGGCCCAGTCGCATCTAATATAGGCTGAGGCCTATAAATACTAGTTTCATTGTGTAGAGAGATTAAGGAGTGTGCCCGGAGCCTAGGTGCTGCCGGATGAGAGGGGAGATCATGCTCGATCTCCCCTTGCCAAGAGTCGTGATTCGTATGTTGTAACGAGCTTGTAATCATTAGGTTTTATCAATGAAACCATTTTATTATAGTTCGTGTTATTGTTTGTCTCTTGGTTTTTGGTTCTGTTTCCTTCCATCAAGAACACACTAGGATGTCTTCTGATCGAGCACCTTCACAGATGCCAGTCCTAGTAGCTATGTGCCATCAGGTATTTTCTATAATGTTAACCAGTATTATGTGTGCATGCGATGTGGCTTATATGCTTCTTAGTAGATCTTGACACTGATGTAGTCAGGATGCGAAATGCTTGGGGTATGAAGAATAAAGTAAGTGCCTAATCACAACCAGCCACTGTAATTATGGACTTACTATACTTGACATAAACTGAGCTATTACCTTCAATTACCAAGTAAGTGTTTGAATCTTATAGCTTGTTTAGAGGATGGCTGGAGGTAGATCTTCTAAGGCTTCGCATGGTGGAGTTCGTGGAGTTCATGGTGGACGTGGTGCTAGACCACGGGTCATAAGAGGAACGGCTAGAGCTGAGGAGATGGCTTATGAAGAGCCCGAGACCCCTCATCCGGAGGGTGGTGATGAGAGTGCAAACTTAAGGGCCTAAGTGAAGGAGGCGGTGGTGGAAGAGGTTCACCAGGTCATGCGAATGATTCTACCATCTGTGCTGACTAAAGTAATCAAAGTTGTACGAAAAGGTAAGAGGAAGGAGAGGAATAGGTCCTCGAGATATAAGGAGCAACCAGAGACTGAGACGGTTGTCCCTACTGATGAGGAGGAAGAAGAAGAGTTTGTGCATGAGGTGGCACGAGGCTGTAACTATGGGGCATTTCAAAGATGCAAGCCCCCACCGATAACAATAACACTGTTGTTGCTGCTCACCGGTGGGTGAGAGAGTGGAAGTTTTAATTGATATCAACAAGTGACATGAAGATCAGAAGGTGAAGTTTGCCACTCACTCATCCGTGGACTCGACTTTGTGTTGGTGGGACAACATTGTCCAGTCTGAGGGTTGCAGGGTGATTAGAAGGATGAGGTGGAGTGAGCTGAATAAGTTGGTGATTAAGGAGTTCTGTCCTAGGGAGAGTTAGATAAGGTGGAGAGAGAGCACCTACAGCTGGAAGAGGGGAACAATTACATATCAACAATACACCATCGAGTTCAACGAGATGGCATGATTGGTGCCGGACCAGGTGATGCCTATGTCATGAAAGATCAAGAGATACATTCGGGGCTTGCCAGTGGATATTCACAGGCACATGATCACCGCCCGACCGAGTATGTTCAGGTTGGTGGTTGATCTAATGGGAAGGTTGTATGATGAGCGAGAGATGGTGGTGGTTGAGGTAAGTAAGAAAGGTGGCGGTGACAAGAACTGGAATGGCAAAAGGTATGGACGGGGTGGTGCCCCTTCAAACAAAAAAGTTGTGAGGGTGGATGATCAGCGTGTGATCACACCCAGTGTGGGGATAAAGAGGTGTGGCAAGTGTAGGAAGGATGTAACATCTGCCCATTTTGGAAAATAGAAACCCAAACCCGAATCCGTTTTGGTCAATTTTAGAAATCAAATTCATTAGTTAGCAATTTAACTTATTTTAATCTTTCAAATACAATAATAATATTATCTATTCAACTTCCATTTATTAAATGAATTCATAGTAATTTCATGATTTAAAGAATAAAGTTAAAAAAATTTATAAAGTTATTTGTCAATTATGAGTTTTAAATTATTAAACCAAAATAAATAATTAATACACAAAAAATTTATTATTCTTAGAAATATATAAAGTCTATAAACTAATTATTGATTTAATATAATTTATAAATAAATAATTTGAATTATTTATAAACTAGGATGTTATGAGTTTAGGGTTAAAAATGTAATTCTTGAAACTTTGTTTTAAAATTTTTTGGCATAAAATAATAATAGTTTGAAACATAAGGGACCAAAAGGGTAACTTCACTTTAAAACAACCCACACCCCGACCCGTCAGATTACCCTTCCTCCGGCCAACTCCGGCCATTGCTCCAGCAACCCCAAACCCCTTCAATTCGGTCAATCAAAACCCAATCAAACCGTTTAAACTCGTTTGCACACTAGAGTCGAACACATTGACCATCTTTATTCAAAATTTAGACTGTGATGCTTTGCTTAGTCGAAACCGAAGCCTCATTCAAATACCCAAACAGTTACGACACAATTCATTATGAGATTAATCAAGAAATCGAATAAAAAACGTTCTTATAATCGTCACAAATTCAAACCCACAAATAACTAGCATTAACATCTTGTTATTACTATCGAATCATTCCCGAAACCCCAAATCGAACATTGAAACCAGTGAGCATGAAACAACATCAATTGGGTCTATATAACCCGGAAAAAACATTCCAATTAACTCCTTTGAACCATCTGCAACATCAATTTCATTTATAACACATCTACCTCAATAATCGATCACCACCTCCATCCACGACCTACAACTTAGTCGACATCTATCCTCGAAGCATTGTAACCTTAAATTATTGAAAGATTTGAATCATAACACCCTTTGAAGCTTCATACGAAAGCAATATGATTATCACCACGTTTGCGTCTTGAACTATATGCATAGCAGTCGCGATCTCCCAACCATCTGTTCATCCTTCATTTTGATTCAATAAAGGTGATTAAACACATCCTCATACTCGATTTAAAGTGGGAAACAAAAGCCTTATGTTTGATTTTATTAACAATAATGAATTGGTGTTCAATATGAATCAAAATCAAGTTAGGTTTCATGTGAAATTTGGGGGTTTTGTTTAATAAGCGTTTTAAAGATTTTAAATCGGGTTCTAAATAGATTTAGGCGTTTGCTCGCCGGTTAAGACATTGAAGCCATATAGAGGGGACCGGGGTTCGATCTCGGGCATCCACATTTAACTTCTAAAACCCTTTTTGTTATTATTTCCGGAAATAAAAAATTATTATAATGTTTTTTTGGGTAAAGGGTTACCCCGGTGATTTTTATTATTATCAAAAGGAAGTACAAGTAAAGTGGAGATACCACTTTAATTCAGATTTGGACACACCCAAATCCGGAGAGCAAACTAACAATTAGCTACTAGAAACTAACCACGAAAGACCTACATAACTCAACAAAGCAAATGCAACAAAATCAACAACCTCCGACTACTCATGAATTTCCCATTGGTCAAACACCCTTTGCACTTGGTTACTCCTCTTAACCATCAGGCCCATGATTTTATAACGAATTTCTTGAACAATCAATTTTGCTAGAATGTCCGGATGACATGGCTTATCATTGAATAACCTCGAATTTCTCTCTTGCCAAATAAAGTACGCCGTAGCAGCAACTACTAAACGATTGATAATTGAAGCAATAGATTTAGCTTGCACCTTCGTAATTAAATCTTGTAAAACTTCCTGCCAAACCGGAGGAACATTTTGCATATCAGCACGATCGCGAACAGTAGCCCAAACCATTGTAGGATAAGAACATTCAAAAAACAGATGTGCATGGGAATCAAAATTAGAAATACATAGAGAGCAACACATCAAATTCATATACATTCTTCGCGAACTATTCCGCTTTAGAATTCTATCTTGAGTCAACAGTTTACCAAAACAAATAAGCCACATAAGGAAAGCATGCTTCAGAATGCATTGAGAAAACCAAATACATTTTGCCCATGCGACAATCGGCCCCTTAGAACGAATAAAATTCCAAGCATTGGTGGAGGAAACATGCACTAACATATCACCTTCTTTCCACATAACTGCATCCTTCACCCCTTCATTCAAAGTGACTGCAACATCAGCTAGCATAGGAAATCGCTCTAGCCACCCCATCAGCCAAACCCAATTATCATCCGCACAAAGCTTATCCACCGTATCGGTCAAACCAAAACCTGCATCTCTTATTACTCTAGGTGAAATAAACGAAGCTAACGGGCTACAGTTACACCAATAATCATTCCACACATTCGTTATTTGGGTTTTATGCAAATAGCTCCTCTAATATGGTCTCGGACCTCCAAAATATTACACCAACTCCAGTGCACACTCCAAGAGTCCTTACAGACCAAAAATTCACAGAAGCCAACCTATACATATGAATCCATCGAACCCATAAAGATCAGCATGAGATAAAAGTCGCCAAATGTGAGTAACCATTAAATCTCTATTCGTATCTTCTATTCGACGAATACCAAGACCACCCTCACTTTTTGGAAGACACACTTGCTTCCATGAAACTTTAGCCCTCCACTTAGAAAACTCGCCTTGACCCCATAAGAATCTTCTCATCTTAGCCTCCAATTCCATAATAGTACACTTTGGAAGAACAAAAGCAGAAGACCAATAAACATGCATAGAAGAGAGAACCGAGCGAATAAGCTACAACCTACCTACAAAGGATAGGTATTTATTCATCCATAAAGACACCTTGTTATCCATACGATCTACTAACACTTGACAATCTCGATATCTCAATCTTGTGCAAATTAAGGGAACTCCCAAGTATCGAACCAGAAACTTTCCTTCACAAAATGGCATAAGCAATAAGATATTAGCTATAACCAAAGGCGGAACATGACAAAAATACACTATGCTTTTAAGATTACTAGGCTTTAGACCCAACAAATCAGCGAGCCTTTTTAGCACTTGTAAAATATTTCCCACTGAACTAGCATCACCTCTAGAAAAGATAAATAGGTCATCCGCAAAACATAAATTAATGATACGTAACCGGTCATATATGTGATGAAACTGAAACCCTTCTATTGCCATGTTGTTAAACATCAACGTTAAGACCTCCATAACAAGAGTAAATAAATATGGTGAAAGTGGGTCTCCCTGCCTCAAACCCTAGAACCTCTAAAATAACAATGAATATCACCATTAATAGCAATCGAAAAAGATGGGGTGGTGATGCAAACCATAATCCAACACACCATAGTAGGATGAAATCCAAAGCCCAAAAGAGCGCTTTCCAAAAATTTCCAATCAACCGTATCATAAGCTTTTTGAATATCAACTTTAAAAGCACACCGGGGGCCCATATTATGATGATAATTATGCAACAACTCCTGAGTTAACAATATATTATCCTTGATACGCCTACCTGGGACAAAAGCTGATTGATTCGTACTAATAATACAATCCAAACCCTATTTTACCCGATTGGCTAAGATCTTGCTAATACATTTATATAGAACATTACAACATGCAATTGGTCTATAATTAGTAATATTACTAGGAGTTGGAATCTTGGGAATAAGAGCTATAATTGTGTGGTTCAATTCCTTTAATAATCGGCCCGTAGTAAAGAAGTCCTTCACAGCACACAATACCTCACTTCCCACAATCTCCAAAGCTTTCTTGAAAACGGCCGACGTATACCCATCAGGCCCCAGAGCTTTATCATCATTTATTGAAAAGATCACCTGATGTATCTCCTCCGAAGTGACCGGCTCCACCATCTTAATAGCAATAATATTATCCAATCGCTTTGTAATTAGATCCTCCAGAAGAGACTCTAGCACTTTATGATCTCCACCCAAGAACTGCTCATAAAACGAAGCAAATGCTTGGGGCATTTGGTTTCCTTCATACACACATCCGGAAGCATCACATACCGAATGAATTCAAGTTCTATGGTTTCTGCATTTTAAAGAATTATGAAAAAACCTTGTATGGCATCACCTTCTGCTAAACAAAAAACTTTCGATTTCTGCTTCAAATACCTCTCCTCATCTAGACTTGCTTCCTGATAATGTTTAAGACATTGCACCTCCTGCTCTCTAAGCTAAATGCCATATGGACGATGATCATAAAGCTCCTGAATAGTATCCAACTCAGCTCGGAACCCCACCACCTTGTCTTGAAGATTCCCTTGGTTAAACATCATCAACCTGAAATTTCGTTTTAATCCCCTCATCTTTTTTACAACCCGAAACTGGGCAACCCCTTGGACCTTAATGTTCTAGCCAGTTTGCACAACATCAAGAAACTTGGATTTGTGCACTGCAAGTTTTTCTTTGAGACTCTTGTGGTCTTCTAGAATAACCTCTAGCTTGGCCTTTTCATCATTTAATTGGCATTTAAGCTTATAAATCTCATCACTTTTACTGTTAAGAGCAGACTCATACTCAGCTTTTCTTTTGAAAATGGTTTTCTCAAGCTCAAGTTTTTGATTTATTAATGCTACATTTGCCTCTCTAATAGAGACAAAGGCAGCTATGCATGATTCAGAACATAACTTGGCTTTAGCCTCTGAAGATACCTGAGTTACCTGTGAAGATGATGCATTTGAACAGGAACCCTCAGTAGACTCCAGGGCCATGAGAGCAAGATTTCCAAAAGGGTGTTCACCACCATGTTGACTAGCACCAGCATAGTATTGCTCAGTGTGACCAGACAAGTTATGAGGTAAGCTACTCCAATCAACGACTCAAGGTGTGAAGAAGCTGTGATGAGGTTGTGATTGAGATGGAGATGGTTGAGGTTCTAGTAGTGCATGAGATTGTGGTACTATAGGAGCTTGAGCTTGATTTGACTATGGCATATAATAGCAGGGATAAGGATATGGCATTTGACCCTGAGGAGCAAATATGCAGGAGATTGAGGGTGTGATGAATGACTAGAACCAGCAGAATGTTACCCTTTGAATTGTGAATTGTTATTTGGAAAAGTCAAAAAGGTGCAGAAGTGTTAGATCTAGTTGATCTACACTCTCTTGCAAAGTGTCCAAGCCTGTGGCATTTGTGACACTTCAACTTGCTCTTGTCAAACCGACTTTGGTTTTGTCAGAGAGTCCAGGAAATTTCCTGCCAGTTCTCTTGTAGAATTTCTGAGATCTGATATTGATCAAGGCCATTTGGCTCAAAATATCCATCTCTTCTAAATCATCATGAGCAATGCCCTTCAAATCATCCATGACAAAGCATAGATTGTCACTATTATTACCAGAATGACAATCAACACTCACAAAGGCATGATTAGAATTGTTTGAGGTGAAATCAATATGCTCGTCATAGTGGCATTCTGATCCTGCATACTCTGACTCATGACTTACCAAGGTAGTGTTTCCTGGTACAAAATCATCAGTGAGCTTTCCGGATGATGACAGTTTTTGTTTCTGTTCTATCTCTCTCTCAAATGTGAGCAACTTCCCATGGAGTTGGGTGAGAGATAGTTTGTCCAAATTTGCACTGGAGTGTTGGACAATAGTATATTGTCCCATCTCTCAGGCAGTGATCTGAGAAATCTGTTTTCATCTGGTTGTTTGTGTACTCATGTTTGACCATTTTTAATTCAGAGATCAAACAAGAGAACCGCTCAAACTGTTGAGTCAGTGTCTCACCCTTCCTATGAGAGAATGTCTCATATTGTTGGGCAAGGATTTCTCTATATTTGCCAAGACCTCATCTGTTCCTCCAAATTGTTCTTTCAAGGCATACAGAGGTCATGGGCAGTTTCATAATGCATTAGCCTAGAATAGATTTCATTGGGCAGTGCCATGGCCAGAATTCCATGGGCTTTTGCATCAATCTCAAACAATTTCTTATCCTCATCTGAGTATTGCTCCCTCCTCTTCGGAACCATTTGATTGGTTTCCGGGTTATTCACCATAGGCTTGTGTGGACCATGTACCACTGATGTCCCAACCCTGAGCTATTAACAGACAGGTGATGGAGCATTTGTCGTTGCCATATGTTGTACTCATTCCTAGCCAGCATCGGAGGCTTGGTTGAGGAACCAGTATTGTGAGGATCATTGGAAGGAGTAGTCATTTTAGGTCCAAATACAATTTAATTCAAGCTTTTAAAAGATTTTACACAGACCACAACAGACTCAATGAAAACCAAGAATAAATCTCAGGATGAATGACCAAACACAGAAAATTCAATCTCTATAACCGTTTCTTGCAAAAATGCTAATTCAATCAAACTTGGATCTTGGATAGCAGTTTCAATGATCAATTATTAGATCAATCAATGATGAACCAGCTCTGATACCATTTGACAGGATCAGTGATCTCAAGTTTGATGGATTAGAGTGTAACGCAGCGGAATAAGAACAAGAATTAGACAAATTATAGCAAGAATTTGATATTCGTATGCATTAGGAACAAATACGGTTGTAAAGAGAAATATATTTCTGTGAAAAGGAATGTTTCAATAATATCAAATTTTCTGCTCAATCATTCACCGATTACAATAAGGTTGACACTCCTTATATAGAGTGCAATCACTGCTGATATCACGGGATAGTGACATCTGGCAGATTTGTTACAAAAATAACTAAAACTTAACAAACTACTGAAATGTTCACAACTATTAAGAACATATCAGAGTGCTAAGTATAAAACATAAAACTACTGATACGAAACTACTGAAACTACAACGACTGAAGAACAAGCTCTTCAGTCGTTTTACAAAACTACTGAAAGGAAAACATAAAACTACTGAAAGAAAACCGTCACAACTACTGAAGAAGACCTCTTCAGCTGTTGTGACAACGTCTGATACTTGGTCTTCAGCACTTGTGTCTTCAGACTTTGTCTTCAGCACTTGTGTTCAGACTTTGTCTTCAGCACTTGTCTTCAGACTTTGTCTTCAGCACTTGTGTTCAGACTTTGTCTTCAGCACTTGTGTTCAGACTTTGTCTTCAGCACTTGTCTTCAGCTGTTGTGGACTTCAGCAGTTGTTGTGACGTCTGTGGGACTTAAGGTTTTTCTGATCCGGCTCATTGGTTCTTTTGGTCCAACAAACTCCCCCTGAACCAATGCAGCCAAACCTTAACTTTATTGAGGTCCCACTTATTGTTGGCAATAAGATTGGTCTTTTTCCTTCTTGATCAGCTAAGAAGATGACCCAATTAAGCACTGGCCTGGGAATAGATTTCTGAAATTTGGTTGGCATAGTATGGATAGGAGCCCTGACTTTGGGGAACTGGACACAGGCTGTGATCCTATCCATGAAATCTACTTCCCATGTATAAGCCTGTAGGATTCTCTGGTGTATGCTCTGAGAAACATCATTTGTTCTTCCATGGTAAGATTCACGCCCATACAACTCTGAAATGTACTTAGCCTGTTTGCCATTTTTGAGCTCAACTGTTGTGATCTGTCTGTATGCAAACTCATCTGGGTGAGTCCCTTCAAGTAACAGACTGAGCTCATTTTGTTTGAAGTTCTCAAGCCTCTTGTAGACTAACCCCTTTTAATTACTCTATTCTCTAACATCTTTTGGGGTGGCTGTTTAGTTTCATAGGCCTTCTTGAAATCTTCTACAATTTCCCAGGGTGATACTACAAGGACCACTGTGATCTCTTCATCTACGATCCTTTTTACTTGGCCCTTGTATCTTGAAGGAATGTCTTTCTTCACAATTCTGTAAGCCACCCTAGGATCAGGCTATTCTCACCTTTTCCTTTTGATATTGAAATGTGTTAGCAAGGGTGTACAATCTCAGAGCTTATTTCTTCATACTGATTATTGATGAAGAAGCAGCATAAGTTTTGTCTATGCTTTTCAGCATCTCATCATCATGAAGCTTTTGATGCTGTTCTTCTTCTATCTTACTCTCACAGCTTCCATCTGTGAGGTGGGAGTGATTGGCATAGGTTTGGCTTTAGGCAAAGTTAGGACTGCAGAAAGAGGCAGCCTATCTTCTTCCTCATCATCCTCTTCTTCTTCTTCTTCTAGCCTCAACACCCTTCTCTTCTTCTTCTTGGGTGCATCATCGGCTGTTGGTTTTGAGGGTAAAGGAGTTGTTTAGAGGGTTGTGGTAGTGGTGATTTTGAAGTGGGAGGTTTTGCAGGTTGTTCTAGCATTCTTGTAGTGAGTGAGGCTTTTGAGTGTTTTGCTAGTTCATTTCTGTTCCCAGCACCTGCCTCATTTAGTGCTTCAATCACCATCCCTTAGTGTATGCTTCAGAGAACAGATCTTGGTGGTTATTGCCAAGATACTATCCCTGGTCCATGACTTAATCTCGATCAATGATCTCCCAAGGTACTTTGCAATGAATCTGATCATGATCTCTAGTCTTTCTCTTTCTAATGCATCATAACTTGCCCATCTTGAGTTAATTTCTTCAACTTCAAGTCTCCTAATCTCTGAGTCAAGCTGTGCAGTGTCGAACCCCTATCTATACAGTTGATCAATAATGGATCCATTGATTTACTGTGTGTAGCATCTGCCATTTTGATCATCTCATCGAGTTCGAGTTCTTTTTCTTTTCCTTCAACCTTCCTCTTCTTATATGTGACCTGAAAGTCTTTGTGACTTTCACCCCTTGATCAATGTCAGCTCCATTCACAAAATCCTTTCCTTCTCAGTCTCCTTTTCTTTCTTCCCCTCTATGCTCTTCCTCTTTGCTTTCACTGACTGACTCTCCCCCTTTTTGGTTGCATTGGTTGCAAGGGTTTGAGTAGCAGAAAGCCTTGTGCTCACAATCTCCTCCACCAGGGGTTGTATGATTGAGGGAAGCCTCTCATCCATGTTTTGATCACAATGTCTGTGATCATTGGGGTGATGAGAGGTAGGGATTGCTGAAAGATAGCAGATGTTTGCTCAAAGGGGTTCTGTCCCTGAGAAGCAGTGCCAGAAATAGAAGCTGGTGGCTCGGAAGTTTTGAGTGGTTGAGTGTGTGGGAGACCTTCAGGTGAAGGTGCCATCTGTGGGTTTATGTTGGTGGCAGATGGACTTGCTGTTTGAGAGAATTGGTCAAGTAGTCTTTGTAGTCTACTGACTTCTTCTCAAGAATTGTGTTCTGGGCCAGAACATCATAAAAGAAGCCCAGGTCATCATCAGCAGATGCTAAATCACCTGACCTCCTGCTTGTAGCAAGATGTACATGCACTGGGTGTAGACCAGTTTTAGCATGTGCCCCTTTTTCTTGGAACTGGGGACTTCCAGCCTCAGGACGATGTCCTTCATCAGCTGTTGCCTCTGGTGAGGTCTTAGCTATGTTACCAGGCTCAATCTGATCATGTGCTGATTCAGAAGAGGTGGCAGCCTCACCAGATGTTCTGGTCTCCATATCCACACCAGGAGATAGAACAGTTAAACCCTCGTGCTGTGGGCTGTCAGAAGCATGTTGATCCTCTTCTTCAATTGCTGTGGTTTTCCCCTTTGTTGGTGTTTGTTGGGGAAGAGGAGAGGCATGCAGTTGAGTCAGCACGTTTGCAATAATGAGAGTAGGAATTTGTAGGGCGGTTGCAGTGGGAGATGGGGTAAAAGTAGTATGCACCTGGGGAGAATGGTGCTCTTCAATGGCAATCGCCTCAAATGAAGAAGATCCCAGATTAGTGGGTACCCTTTCTTTGGTTGCTGCAGGCTCCTTTTGAGAGGAATCCTGAGCGGCTGTGGCTGGTGAAGTCCTTGTATCCACTAGGGGTTATAACCAGTGGATATAGCCTGCGTTTATGTTGCAGGGGCATCCTCAGGGGACTCATTTCCCTGAGTAGCCTTTTTTGTCTTCTTTTTAGTGGGTTTGGTGGGGACTTTGGATTTTTAGATGGTGGCTGTGGGTTCCAGCTGCGTGGGTTTGCGTAGCTTGCAGCCATTTTTAGTGATTGGTCAGAGTTGTGCCGGGAGTATACTTCAGGCAATACAGCCGTAGTAGGGACTCCCAGGCCAACAAGTCCCTCAGCTTGAAGCTGGTTTTCAATTATGGCAATTATGAACCGAGGATATAAATCCAACGGGTAGCAAGTTATTTTGGGCCATATCCTTGAGCTCTAAAAATAGTATTTCAGAAAAATTTAAAGGTTGTTGCTCAAGGATGGAGTACATTACCTGTTGCCACCTTATGGACATTTGATCCCATGAAGAAGTCTTGGGGGCAAGGCAGACATTTACCAGGTGAAAGATGAGACGTTCGGATCCTGGAAATGTTTCTTCAATATGGTAGATGCACTCAGGTTACCCTGGTATCCATGTTGGGCAAATGATTGATCGGTTGTGCCCTTTGGATAACCAGTTAGGAAGTGGCATCATCTAGATTGAGGGTTTGGTGAAGAATGTCTGGAGTATGACCACTTTTGATGATGGACAAACGATAGAAGAGACTCTGTGTCATTCTCCTCAGAGACAAGAGTGACGTTTGTCCAGAATTGGTTAAGAGATTCAGCATATATGGTGGGATTTAACAGAAAAGCCGTTTTGTAAGGTGACTGAACCATTAAATCAATGGCGTTGTGAAATTGGTCCAGTATGGCGATTTTGTGAGATGTGCGACACAGTTGTGTCGGGGTTTAGTTGCATGGTCGCCATGATGAAGAGAGGTTACAGAGTTTTTTGAACGTTAGGTTTGAGAAGAGAAGAAAGTAAAAACTCTGAAGTGGGATAAGGTATTTAAAGGGTAGGGTTAGAAAACGACTGAAGGTTTTGGTGTTAGTCATCAGTTGTTGAAAATACTGATGACGTGGTATTAACTTTCAGAGGTTGGATGACTGACTGTATTGGTGTGATCAGCAGTTGTTGTAAAACAACTGAAGACTTGGTTTTAATCGTCAGAGTTGAAACAGCTGAAGTCTCTGATTTAGTCATCAGTAGTTATAAAACTACTGAAGATTTAGTCATCAGTAGTTATAAAACTACTGAAGACAGTTTTGACTTCAGGTGATGAAACAACTGAGGACTTGGTATTAATCTCAGTAGATGGGAAACTACTGAAGACTTTGGTTTTACCATCAGTTGTTGTAAACAACTGAAGACTTGGTGTTAGTCATCAGTAGTTGTGAAATACTGAAGACATGGTTTTGCTTCAGTTGTTTAGAAAGAAAACAGAGTTGGGAAACTACTGAAGACAAAAAGGCTCATCAGTAGTTGTCGTCAATTCATTGCTTTTCAGCTGTTTCATACTGTCCTCAACACGAACTCATCAGACGTTTTCATCTGTTTTCAGATGTTTCATAGGACATCAGTACGTATTTGTATTTCTGACAACAGTAGTTGTAGCTACATCAGCTGTTGTAACTACATCAATTGTTTTAACAAATAAAGTACTTGAGTACTGAGAAGTTAAGCTCTAGTAGTTTAAAGAAAACTTCCGGAGAGAAAATAACGTCAGTACTTATATATATGACAATAATAAACTAATGATCATCAGTACTTGTGAGCTGAGATCACCAGTAGTTGTCACTTATTCTAGCTGCAGCATACCAAGCCTTACACTAGGTTTTGGAAAGTTGTGCTATCCAAGGGCTTAGTGAAAATGTCTGCAAGCTCATCAGCACTAGGAACAAATTTTGGATCAATCAGACCTTTTTCAAAACAATCTCTAATAAAATGGTGTCTGATTTCAATATGTTTAGTCCTAGAGTGCTGGACAGGATTCTTGACAATACAAAGAGCTGAAGAGCTGTCCATTAACAATGGGGTCTTAGTCCTGTTATGCCATAATCCAATAATTGGTTTTGAAGCCAGAGTACCTGAGATGTACAGCTTGCAGCAGCAATGTACTCTGCTTCAGCAATTGATGTAGCAATGAGGTCTGCTTTTTACTCTGCCAAGAAATCAAGCAGTTGCCTAAGAATTGGCATCCTCAGAAGTGGACTTTCTTGTCAACTTACCACCCTGCATAGTCACTGTCAGAAAAAGCAACTAATTTACCAGAATGTCTAGTAGAATACCATAAACCTAGAGATGGAGTGCCTTGCAGATATCTAAAGATCCTCTTGACTGCAATCAAATGAGACTCCTTAGGTGCAGCCTGAAATCTAGCACAAACACATGTAGCAAACATAATATCTGGTCTAGAAGCTGTTAAGTACATCAAGGACCCAATCATACATCTGTAAAGTGTTTCATCAACCACTTTACCTTTCGATCTGTATCCAGTTGTGTGGTGTTGCACATGGGAGTAGAACAGGGCTTACACTTTTGTAACTCAAACTTTTCCAAAAGATCTTTTGTGTATTTGGACTGATGAATGAAAAAAATTCCATCAGCCTTTTGTTTGATTTGCAAACCCAGAAAGAACTGTAATTCTCCCATGGCACTCATTTCAAACTTCTGTTGCATCAACTTTGTAAAGGCATCACACAACTGTGGATCAGAGGATGCAAAAATAATATCATCTACATAAATTTGAACAAGTAGATTATGCTGCCCAGCTTTCTTAATGAATAAAGTCTTATCTATGGAGCCTCTAGTGAAATTATTTTCCAGAAGAAAGTTTGATAATGTCTCATACCAGGCTCTAGGAGCTTGTTTCAACCCATAGAGAGCCTTATCAAGCTTATACACCCAATTAGGATGTTTATTGTCCTCAAAAATGGTGGTTGACATACATAAACCTCTTCTTTAATTTTCCCATACAAAAATGCACTTTTGACATCCATTGAAAAACTTTAAGGTTGTGATAAGCAGCATAAGCTAAAAACAATCGAATTGCTTCAAGTCTGGCTATAGGGGCAAAGGTTTTATATATCAATATACCTTCCTCTTGTGAAAACACCTGTATAACCAGTCTGGCATTGTTCTTAACAATAGCCCATTTTCATCAGTTTTGTTCCTAAACACCCATTTAGTGCCTATTGCACACTTACCTGGAGGTTAGAGGACCAGTTCCCACACTTGCTGTTTCTTGAACTGAAGAAGCTCAAGCTGCATGGCTTCAACCCATCCATTGTCCCTTAAAGCAATGTGATAGTTCTTTGGCTCTTGCTGACTAATGAAGAGAGCATAGAAGCAGAAATTTGACAATTGACTTCTTGTGAAACGCCAGCATTGATATCTCCAATGATTTGAGACATAGGGTGATTCTTCAGATCTTGGTACACAATAAGATCTGTGCAAGTGTTTGTAGCAGGCTCAGCAGCAACAGATGGTGATGGTGAAGCATTTCCTTGAAACAATCAGTAGATGGTAATTCAAAGGAAGTTGAAGTTGTAGAAATCTCATCAGCATTTGTTGTGGATTGTGCTATGAAGCTACAGGGACATCAGGTCTAGCTGAATCAGGCAGTTGATCACTAAACTTGAAAAGGTGATTACTGATCATCATCATCATCAGTAACACCAGATGGATGACTAGCTACAGAAGATGATGGATTCATATGATCTGCAACAACAGGTGGTTGATAAGGAACATATTGCAGAATGTCCAGATCAAACAACTCCACAGAGTTTTGTGGAATTGTATCCTTAGGGGATCATTGAACTTCATATGCAAGGTTTCTTCAACTATCTTTGTCCGACAGTTGAATACTCTATAAGCCTTGCAAGTGGATGAATACCCAACAAAATACCCTGCATCCACCTTAGAATCAAACTTTTGGAGTGATCCTTTGTGTTGAGAATGTAACAGGGACACCCAAATGCTCTAAAGAACGAAATCAAAGGGGCTAAATGATGTAAAACTTCATAAGGAGTTTTCATCAACCTCTGATTTACTAAGGCTCTATTCTGTACATAGCAGCTGTATTGACAGCTTCAGCCCAAAAGGTCAGTGGCAGACCAGAATCAGCCAACATGGACCTTGCAGCTTCAATGAGGGTCCTGTTCTTTCTCTCCACTACTCCATTTTGCTCTGGAGTCCTTGGGATGCTATACTGCCTCTTGATTCCCTTTGACAAGTAAAACTCATCAAGAGTGTGGTTTCTGAATTCAGTACCATTGCACTCCTCACACATTTAACTGGTAGGGATACTGCTTCTCAACGTGTAACACAAAGTTCATAATGGACTGAGCAGCCTCATCCTTTGAATGCAAGAAGAAGGTCCATACATATCTAGAGTAATCATCCACAATTACCAGACATATTTCTTCTTTGCCATACTCATTACCTTCACAGGACCAAAAAGATCCATGTGCAGTAGTTGTAAGCAGGCATTAGACTTGGACTCTTCTATGGTTGGGAATGAAACTTTATGTTGTTTCCCTTTTAAGCATGCAGTGCAGATTTCATCACAATTGAACTCCTTTATTGGAAGACCTCTCACTAAACTCTTGTGGATCAGCTGATTCATGTTTTGAGATTAACATGACCCAGCCTTCTATGCCACAGTTTAGATTCTTGGAGAGAGGCCTTGGAGAACAAGCATGGATGGCCTCTCAACTCAATTTTCTTTGACAGATCCAAGGCATATACTCTTCCTATCCTGTTAGCCTTCAAGAGAGTATTATCATCCAGTACTTTGTCAATCAGGCTCAGAACCTTGGAAGACAGAATCCTACAGTTCTGGCTTGTGAAAAGAGCAACATGTCCTTTGTCACACATCTGACTGACACTCAATAGATTGTATTTGAGATTCTCCACATGGTTGACATCATCAAATCTAATATCTCCATTAGACACAAATCCCTTTCCAATGATGTAACCTTTAGCATCATTTCCAAATGAGACAAATCCCTTCTTTCCCTGAGAGTAATCATGAAGAAGAGAGCTGCTCCCAGTCATGTGCATGGATCCTCCACTGTCCACATACCAGATGCTTCTTTGGCATGCTGAAGAACCCTGCACAATCATAAGAAACTAGTTAGCTTTAGAGACCCAAACCTTTTTGGTTTTGGGACTGACTTTATCAACAGATTTAACCATAGCTGGTTTCTCATAATTAACAGCTGATGAAGATGGAGATGGTGCTGAAGTAGATTTGGACCTGGAATTCCCTCCAGTGGTTTGATCACATGGGCTTCAAATTGGTTAACTCTCCCCAACAGATGCTGAACCATCATAACAAGCTGTGTTTGATTTCAAGCTCGAGCTTTCAGTTCATTTGACACTCCAGAGCTTGTTTTTGATGAGTTCCTGTGACCCACCATTTCCTCCTTCTTAGACTTCACAGACTTAGTCTTATGTTTATCATGAGGAACAATATCAGCTGTCTTCTGATAAACCGCATCCTTCTTAGTGGATTTGGGTAAGGCCTTGGGTTTATCAGGTTGAGATGATTGTGGTACAAACTTGGTCTCAAACTCAGTTTTCATTTTATTTATTTCTAGTTTAATGAGCTCATCCCTTTGGAGCTTTAAACCCTTTTTGTACCATCATTCATCAGATAGATGATTGAATTTACCACAAATTTCACATGGTTTATTCTTCATCTTGGACATCTTTACTGCTGAAGTGGAAACTACTGAAGGTGTGATCTTTAGTACTTTCCTCCTATCAGTAATAGGTTCTAAAGGATTTGTAACTACTGCAAGTTTTTCTTTGAGACTCCTGTGGTCTTCCAGAATAACCTCTAGCTTGGCCTTTTCATCATTTAATTGGCATTTAAGCTTATAAATCTCATCACTTTTACTGTTAAGAGCAGACTTATACTCAGCTTTTCTTTTGAAAATGGTTTTCTCAAGCTCAATTTTTTGATTTATTAATGCTACATTTGCCTCTCTAATAGAGACAAAGGCAGCTATGCATGATTCAGAACATAACTTGGCTTTAGCCTCTGAAGATACCTGAGTTACCTGTGAAGATGATGCATTTGAACAGGAACCCTCAGTAGACTCCAGGGCCATGAGAGCAAGATTTCCAAAAGGGTGTTCACCACCATGTTGACTAGCACCAGCATAGTATTGCTCAGTGTGACCAGACAAGTTATGAGGTAAGCTACTCCAATCAATGACTCCAGGTGTGAAGAAGCTGTGATGAGGTTGTGATTGAGATGGAGATGGTTGAGGTTCTGGTAGTGCATGAGATTGTGGTACTATAGGAGCTTGAGCTTGATTTGACTGTGGCATATAATAGCAGGGATAAGGATATGGCATTTGACCCTGAGGAGCAAAATATGCAGGAGATTGAGGGTGTGATGAATGACTAGAACCAGCAGAATGTTGCCCTTTGAATTGTGAATTGTTATTTGGAAAAGTCAAAAAGGGTGCAGAAGTGTTAGATCTAGTTGATCTACACTCTCTTGCAAAGTGTCCAAGCCTGTGGCATTTGTGACACTTCAACTTGCTCTTGTCAAAACCGACTTTAGTTTTGTCAGAGAGTCCAGGAAATTTCCTGCCAGTTCTCTTGTAGAATTTCTGAGATCTGATATTGATCAAGGCCATTTGGCTCAAAATATCCATCTCTTCTAAATCATCATCAGCAATGCCCTTCAAATCATCCATGACAAAGCATAGATTGTCACTATTATTACCAGAATGACAATCAACACTCACAAAGGCATGATTAGAATTGTTTGAGGTGAAATCAATATGCTCGTCATAGTGGCATTCTGATCCTGCATACTCTGACTCATGACTTACCAAGGCAGTGTTTCTTGGTACAAAATCATCAGTGAGCTTTCCGGATGATGACAGTTTTCATTTCTGTTCTATCTCTCTCTCAAATGTGAGCAACTTCCCATGGAGTTGGGTGAGAGATAGTTTGTCCAAATTTGCACTGGAGCGTAGGACAATAGTATATGTGTCCCATCTCTCAGGCAGTGATCTGAGAAATCTGTTATTCATCTGGCTGTTTGTGTACTCATGTTTGACCATTTTTAATTCAGAGATCAAACAAGAGAACCGCTCAAACTGTTGAGTCAGTGTCTCACCCTTCCTATGAGAGAATGTCTCATATTGTTGGGCAAGGATTTCTCTATTATTTTCCAAGACCTCATCTGTTCCTCCAAATTGTTCTTTCAAGGAATTCCAGAGGTCATGGGCAGTTTCATAATGCATTAGCCCAGAATAGATTTCATTGGGCAGTGCCATGGCCAGAATTCCATGGGCTTTTGCATCAATCTCAAACAATTTCTTATCCTCATCTGAGTATTGCTCCCTCCTCTTCGGAACCATTTGATTGGTTTCCGGGTTATTCACCATAGGCTTGTGTGGACCATGTACCACTGATGTCTAACAACCTGAGCTGTTAACAGACAGGTGATGGAGCATTCGTCGTTGCCATATGTTGTACTCATTCCTAGCCAGCATCGGAGGCTTGGTTGAGGAACCAGTATTGTGAGGATCATTGGAAGGAGTAGTCATTTTAGGTCCAAATACAATTTAATTCAAGCTTTTAAAAGATTTTACACAGACCACAACAGACTCAATGAAAACCAAGAATAAATCTCAGGATGATGACCAAAAACACAGAAAATTCAATCTCTATAACCGTTTCTTGCAAAAATGCTAATTCAATCAAACTTGGATCTTGGATAGCAGTTTCAATGATTAATTATTAGATCAATCAATGATGAACCAGCTCTGATACCATTTGACAGGATCAGTGATCTCAAGTTTGATGGATCAGAGTGTAACGCAGCGGAATAAGAACAAGAATTAGACAAATTATAGGAAGAATTTGATATTCGTATGCATTAGGAACAAATACGGTTGTAAAGAGAGAATATATTTCTGTGAAAAGGAATGTTTCAATAATATCAAATGTTTCTGCTCAATCATTCACCGATTACAATAAGGTTGACACTCCTTATATAGAGTGCAATCACTGCTGATATCACGGGATAGTGACATCTGGCAGATTTGTTACAAAAATAACTAAAACTTAACAAACTACTGAAATGTTCACAACTACTAAGAACATATCAGAGTGCTAAGTATAAAACATAAAACTACTGATACGAAACTACTGAAACTACAACGACTGAAGAACAAGCTCTTCAGTCGTTTTACAAAACTACTGAAAGGAAAAACATAAAACTACTGAAAGAAAACCGTCACAACTACTGAAGAAGACCTCTTCAGCTGTGTGACAACGTCTGATACTTGGTCTTCAGCACTTGTGTCTTCAGACTTTGTCTTCAGCACTTGTGTCTTCAGACTTTGTCTTCAGCACTTGTCTTCAGACTTTGTCTTCAGCACTTGTGTTCAGACTTTGTCTTCAGCACTTGTCTTCAGCTGTTATGGACTTCAGCAGTTGTTGTGACGTCTGTGGGACTTAAGGTTTTCTGATCCGGCTCATTGGTTCTTTTGGTCCAACATCAACCATGTCACTATACACTTCTTCCACTTCCTCACTCTCGGAATAAGCATTTTCTTCTCCATCTCTCTCAATCATGTTGAACTTCCAACACCTCTAACAATGTTATTTATCTCATTAGCATCCAACCCTTCATCTACCACATTAAATGAATTTTCCAACACAATCGGGTTTTTATTCATAACCCAAAGGTGACGCACCCCTTCAAAAAGTTCGCTGATTTTTATTAATAACCGGCCTATACTCAAACTTAGGTTTATGAGTTTGCACTGGAATGCTACTCGCCCCGCCACCTTCTTATTTACCACCTCCACAAATGTAACATCTTGTATTTTTAGGTTAAATTAAAGTTAACCTTGTTAAATTCTTGTAAGGGCCTTTGTTGTCAAATATGAAACTCGTGATTACTTATGCTTATTGCTTTAATTTGCCTTTTAATTCTTTATCTCGAAAGATTATAATGTTAATTTTTTTTGTTACTTATTAAATAAATAATAATAATAATAATAACATTAACAACTTATAAAAATTATAAAAATTAAAAAGATTTGAAACTTAAAGGTTATGGGGTTAGTTTTGTCAATTTATAAACTTAAAAAGAAAGTTTAATGCATAAAATAATAAGCCTTAAAAAGTTGAGGGGCTAATTGTGTAATTATTTAAAAACCAACCCAAACCCCCCTTTTAACCCCGTTTTTCCGGCCGATCACCGGCCACCCCTAAAACCATCTAAACTTGATGTTTTCTTGATCTAAAACCGTCCCCTAACCGTCGTGAACTTTTTTCGAACACCATTATGAACCTTATTTGCATTTAAACATCGGTTACTAAACCCAATCGAGTGAGTAACCGAAGCTTTTAATCATAGAGACGTTCGAGCATTAAACATCAATAATTATGTAATTAACTTCAGTTGATCGAACGTTTATCTAACTCTAACCTATACAACTCTCAATTCTTACCTGAAACAAACACAAAACACCCCAATTGATTTTCTCTAAGCCGCAACCTGCAACACTATCGACTTGCACCTTCCGAAACACCTAAGCTGCAATTCATAAAGGGCTTTTGGTCTGGTTTATCATACGAAGCTACCCATGAAGTTAATTTGATTATCTTTACCGATTGCTCACCCAACGACTCAACTCCAATCGCGACTAACATTCGTCTTGTTCATCTTCAATCCTTTATCAAAACGGGTAATTAGACATATCATATTGTTCGTATTTACAAGGGGAATCAAAGCGCCATGTTGTATCCATTAACACAATCGATTTGGCTTTCAATTGTGGTCCAATCGATTTAGGGTTCTAAGGAATGGGGGAAATCTATAACTTGTGTTTAAAAGAATTTCAAACCAAGTTAAACCGCGGCTGGAGCCTTGGTACACTGGTTAAGACAATGCATTGTAAAGCATGAGGTCCCGGGTTCGAACCGGGCAACCTCACATTTACTTTTTGGGGGGTTTTTAGCCTTCAAAAATTATATAAAATTTTTTGATAAATTACTAAAAGTAATTTTATAAACTTACTTTTTTTTAATCACTCTAATAAATCTCTGTAAAGTTATTTTTTTAAAATTAAGTTAATATTTTGTAAAACAAGGATTATATTTGGTTATTAATATAAAGAAAACTTTAAATAATGGGTTAAATCAAAAAAATTATTATTATTGGTTCACATTTTATTGTTTAAAAATTATAATTTTTACAAGCTAAGATATAAAAGGTTACCTACACTTTATAATTTGTTTGTTAACCATATCCAACGATTCAAAGTTATGTCTCCATTATTAAAACAATGTAATCTTTTTCTTAAATATATATATCAAGGAATCCCAAGCTTTCCCTTGAAACCCTAAATTATGTTTAAATGTTAATCTAAAATTTAAATCTTATAAATACATATATTAGGTGCATTGTGAAGGACTACGCTGAATCGACGCTTTTGATTATTTTCTTATTAATCGTCCAATAAATACTTTTGATCATGTGAGTATTTCCATACTCCTTTTTACTTATTTTCACACTTTGGGGTGAACATGTTAACTTATTATCATTGCACTTGTAAACTTATTTGAGACTTGTAATCTTTATGGCAATTCATCATGCAAAGTTGTGGTTAGTTGAACTTTTGTGGTTACCTTGTTATGACGTTATATGTACAATCATTAACCATTGCTAGCCTAGCGAAGTCATAGATCTATGGGCAAGACAAGCCTGCTTTGGTTGATCCAAGTACACTTAGCTGATCGTATAATCTTGTAAACGTTTGAGACTTGTAAAACTTTGTCGAGGTTTGATTGTTGCATTGTTCATAACATCCCTAATCACTTTATTCACTAATTTATGACTTGAATTGCCATCTTTTTATATAATCTATGTACTTAAAACTATGGAATGCTCACCAACATTATTGTTGACCCTTTATTTTTAACATGTTTCAGGAAACGCCCAAGTTTGATTCCTACACATTGAAGCTTACACATCTAGGAATGGACCTAGATAAATAAGTGAATTAGAAAGACTTGTTATCTTTTATGTTATGGTTTTATTTTCTTTGGGTCTTATGTTTGTAATGATACAATTGAATTTTATGATAAAATTATATTTGGGTTAATAATAGCGTTATGTGGCTGTGAACGATCTTAACTCTCACTCCTCGACGTTTCCGCCGTGAAGGTTGGGGTGTGACAGATTGGTATCAGAGCCCATAACTATAGGGATCTAGGTTATTAGAAATGGTGACCTAGACTATAGTATGCATGAACCTTATAGAAATATGATCTTATATTGAAAAATTATATAGTTGCATGCTACATAATGTTATGCCCACTTATGTGCAATTTGATGCCTTAGCATAGGAATTGCCTAAACATTGTTACTTGTCTCCCTAAACTTAGCTTTGACTCTTGACTCTCCCCGAACATGAAATCTCTTAACCTTATTCTCGTCGACACGTGGAATCTTATACTTATGTTATGACTTGGATCTTTAGACATTATGTCTAATCTATATAAATCTCATCAAGGTTTTGATATCATGAACCTAAGAAATTTGTGTGACACATAGACACCTATATTCTGGATTTCCTGGAAAAAGGCCCTCGGGCTAAGGCAAGCATATCGCATAAATCCTACGGGACTAGTTATGCTTACCTGGGGATTTCCGAGATGAGTGATAAACTATGGTCAACATGCACAAACTTCTAAGGCGAATGGATCAAGTTACCTTGACGTGTCAACGTTTCCAATGGTAATGCGTTACCAATGGAACCATTCCAAGTGCCTTAAAACTCTTGCCTTATCCTTGTTGAATTATAATCCTTGTTATTCTATTTCTCGTGTCTAACTCATTTTGCATATTCCAGCATGTCTCGTCATCATGGAAAGCATGGAAGTTCCGACCGTAAACTAGCTGCAATGATCTCCGGCAAATGGCTGCCGTCATCCCAACTATGGTTGCTGAACTTAATAGTACCCTAATGGCTAATAGCAACAACACCAATGGGAACAATAGTGGTGCTCATGGGGAGAATAGCAACAACCAAAGCAGGAACAATTCTACTTGCACCTTCAAACATTTCAACTCGTGCAAACCCACTAGTTTTAGTGGAAAAGAAGGAGCCACTGGACTTCTTGAGTGGTTTGAAAGTATGGAGAACACATTCATTATTAGTGAGTGTCCCGACAAGTTCAAGGTTCATTATGCTACAAGTGTTCTTCAACAACGAGCACTAACATGGTGGAATAGTGAAAAGAGAAACTGTGGAACGGAGGTCGCAATGGCATTGCCTTGGGAAGAATTTAAGGATATTATGATCCAAAAGTTCTGCCCGAGGAGCGAATTACAAAAACTGGAGGAGGAGTTCTGGAACCTTAAACAGGATGGTGGGAATCACTTAGCTTATTCCACCCGGCATCATGAGTTGAGTATGCTTCTACCACACATGGTGGACACCGTGCCCCGTAACATCGAGAAATTTATCAAGGGGGTGCCACCTCAAATTCAAGATGCTGTGGTGGGTAGTAGGCCCACAACTTTGGAGGAGGCGATTACTATCACTGCACAGCTTACCGAGAATCATATAAGAGCTGGGACGATGTCGGCAAAGGGTTCCAAGGCTATGGCGAAGGTGAAACCCGAGGCAACAAAGGTGGTAAAGGCCGAGTCATCTTCTCAAAACAAGAAGCGTAAGTTCACCCCGACACGCAACTACGCTGTGACCGCACCAAATGCCCCTAAAAAACAAATGGTGGTTGCAAATCAAGCTCCCATGGCTAAAGCTTATGCTGGTCCACCCCCTATGTGCAACACGTGCAAGTACCATCATTCAAGCAACATTCCATGCCGAATCTGCTCATTGTGTGGGAAGTATGGCCATTTGGTAACTACTTGCCTTCGTGCGCCAAACAACACTGCCATGCTTACTAATCGAACCTGCTATAACTGTGGCGAGCCTGGTCATATTCGTCCGCAATGTCCTCGCAATGCAGGAATTGTGCCACCGGCTCGTGGAAGGGCTTTCAACATCAACGCCAACCAAGCATAAGCCAACAACGACGTGGTAAATGGTACGTCGTTGAATTCCTATTAGCCCTTTCTTGTCTTGTAAAAATTCCTATCTATGTTCATCATACCAATAATAGATTGTTACCAAACAGGTATGTATCTTGTAAATAATCGTTATGCATCTGTATTGTTTGATTCGGGTGCCGATAGAAGTTTCGTGTCTTTGGAATTCGAGCCTTTACTTTCTAAACCGCGTGCTAACCTGGAAAGATCCTTCACGGTCGAGGTCGCCGATGGGAATCTATCGCCGTTGACGTTGTGATACGCGATTGCACTTTAAGCCTTAACGAACACGAGTTCTTCGTCGACCTTATCCCTATGCAATTGGGAAGCTTTGACGTTATCGTTGGCATGGATTGGTTAGCCAAGCACCGTGCGGAAATTCTATGTTTCGAGAAGTGTATCCGAATTCCGTTACTGACTGGTGATACTTTGAAGGTCTTTGGGGAGAAATCATCCCAAAGACTCAAATCATGTCTTGCATCAAGGCCCGTAAATGCTTGAGTAAAAACTACATGGCTTTCATGGCATATGTAGTTAATACGAAAGCCAAGGGTAAGGAGTTGAAAGACATTCCTGTTGTGCGAGACTTTCCGAAGTTTCTCCCGAGGATCTTAAAGGGTTACCTCCCGTGCGAGAAGTTGAGTTCAAGATTGATTTAATCCCTGGTGCAAACCGTGTGGCTAAATCGCCTTATCGCCTTGCACCTTCTGAAATGCAAGAACTCGCTAGTCAACTATAAGAGTTGACCGATAAGGGTTTTATTCACCCTAGTTCATCGCCATGGGGTGCACCTGTACTATTTGTGAAGAAGAAGGATGGTTCATTTCATATGTGCATCGATTACCGCGAACTCAACAAGCTTACTATCAAAAACCGATACCCTCTTCCTCGAATCGATGATCTCTTCGAGCAACTTCAAGGGGCAACTCAATTCTCAAAGATCGATCTACGTTCTGGGTATCATCAATTACGTGTTCATGATGATGACATTCCAAATACCGCTTTCCATACTCGATATGGACACTACGAGTTCATGGTCATGCCTTTTGGCCTGACCAATGCGCCTGCTGTGTTCATGGATCTCATGAATCGAGTATGTAAAACGTATTTGGATAAGTTCGTGATCGTGTTTATTGATGACATTTTTATTTATTCCAAGACAAAAATCGATCACGAGACGCACTTGCGACAAGTACTTGGGCTTTTGAAGAAGGAGCAATTATACGCCAAGCTTTCCAAGTGTGAATTTTGGTTGGAGGAAGTTCAATTTTTAGGGCATGTGGTGAATAACCAAGGAATTCACATGGATCCTGCTAAAATTGAAGTTGTGAAGAATTGGTGTGTTCCCGCAACTCCAACCGAGGTTCGTTCTTTTCTGGGTTTAGCGGGATATTACCGTAGATTCATAGCTAATTTCTCGAATATTGCGAAACCGTTAACGGCATTAACCCAAAAGAATCGACTTTTTGAATGGGGACCCGAGCAAGAAGAGGTTTTCGAGACATTGAAACGCAAGTTGTGTAATGCTCCTATTCTCACACTTCCCGATGGAAACGACGACTTTACTGTATATTGCGATGCTTCTAATCAAGGTCTTGGTTGTGTTCTCATGCAAAGAGGCAAGGTTATAGCATACGCGTCGAGGCAATTGAAGATTCATGAAGTGAACTACACAACTCATGATCTTGAACTTGGTGCTGTGGTTTTCGCATTGAAGATGTGGTGACACTATGTATATGGGACGCAATGCATAGTCTATACCGATCATAAGAGTCTCCAACACGTGTTCAATCAAAAGGATCTCAACATGAGACAAAGACGTTGGATTGAGTTGATTAGCGACTACGACTGCGACATTCGCTATCACCCTGGAAAGGCGAATGTTGTAGCCGACGCACTAAGTCGCAAGGTCCACAACAAGACTGTCTCGCTTCAAGAAATCCGAGATCGAAGACAATGGTTTGATACGCTAGGAGAATTTGATACCGAGATTCATGTGGATGTCAACGAGGCTACTATCATGCTCCAAAACATAAGGATCGATAGTGACCTCGAGTTATGCATTCACGAGGCTCAACAAGCGGCACTAACCGACGAAGGGAAAGATGGAGATTTGATGTCTAACGTCCAGACACAATTGGAGACAAAACCAAACGGCATGTGGTACTTCTTGAATCGACTCTGGATCCCGAATCGTGACAACCTTCGGCACTTCATTATGAACAAAGCTCATCAAACCCGATATTCCGTTCATCCTGGCTCCGATAAGATGTACATGGACCTGCTGGTGGTCAATATTGGTGGCCTGGAATGAAGAAAGATATGGCGACTTATGTTTCAAGTGTCTCACGTGTGCAAGGGTCAAAGCCGAACATCAACGACCAAGTGGTTTACTTGAGCAACCTGAAATCCCTATGTGGAAATGGGAACATATATCCATGGATTTCGTAACCAAGTTACCCCGGACACCTCGTGGTCATGATAGCATATGGGTCATTGTTGACCGTTTGACCAAGATAGCACATTTCATACCCATACGAGATACGTACAAGGTTTCAAGGTTGGCTCGAATCTATGTTGACGAAATTGTGAGTCGTCATGGCGTGCCGTTGCACGTTATTTCCGATCGAGATGCTCGTTTCACTTCGCACTTTTGGTCTTCGATGCAAGAACTCTTGGGTACTCAATTGGATTTAAGTACGACTTACCATCCTCAAACCGATGGTCAAACCGAATGAACAATCCAAACCCTCGAGGATTTACTACGTCATTGTGTCTTTGATTTTGGTGGCGATTGGGATACGCATTTACCGCTCGCGGAATTTTCGTATAACAATAGTTATCACTCAAGTATCAAAATGGCACCATTCGAGGCCTTGTATGGTCGTAAATGCTGATCACCGATCTGTTGGACCGACGTTGGTGAAAATTTCATCACTGGACCTGAACTTATACAAGAAACAACCGATAAAGTCTCCACAATCCGCAAGAACCTTGTAGTGGCAAGAAGTCGACAAAAGAGTTACGCCGATAAGCGTCGTAAGCCATTGGAGTTCCAAGTTGGCGACATGGTTTTTCTTAAAGTTTCACCGTGGAAAGGTGTTGTTCGCTTTGGAAAGAAGGGTAAACTAGCTCCAAGATTTGTAGGACCTTTCAAAATCTTGAAAAGGATTGGGAAGGTGGCTTATAAACTGGAACTATCTTCCGACCTTAGTGGAGTTCATCCTGTATTCCATGTCTCAAATTTGAGAAAGTGTTTGGCCGACGAGAGTCTGCATGTTCCATTGGAAGACATCCAGGTCGACGAGTCATTGCACTTTGTTGAGAAACCCATTGAGATTATGGACCGCATTATGAAGAAAACAAGAACCATAACTACTCCAATCGTCAAGGTTTGTTGGGAGAATAAGTGTGGAGCTGAGTTTACTTGGGAGCGTGAGGACCACATGAAGGAAAAATACCCGCATTTGTTCGCCTAATTCATTCTTAATTTCGGGACGAAATTCTTTTAAGTAGGGGAGACTGTAACATCTTGTATTTTTAGGTTAAATTAAAGTTAACCTTGTTAAATTCTTGTAAGGACCTTCACAGAATCAGCATACGATACCGAACCTCCTTGTGAGATACCAGGAACATTCGATCCCATCTTTGAAACTGGCTGAAGGTTTTGCCAATCCACCTTCATTCCTCCATCCTCAACAATTGCCTCCTGAATAGATGTTCTACTAACCTTACTCGTATAATTATTTAAGTAGACTTCTTCAGGATGCTTTTGACACTCGGCATTCCATCAATATTTTTAATCTTGGACGCTAACGTAGACACCTCCATGCATGCAGAAACAAACCTAACCCAAACCTAGCCGCGATCTACCCCTTAAAAGGTTAACAGGATTCGTACCAATCTAGCTGAACTATAAATTATAGCCGCGATCAGTGACAGACCTACTAAGCAATCAGGAAGTAGACATTAAGCCTAGAAAAGTTGATCAAGAACAGTCAAGAAGTTATTAAGAAGTCAAGACTGTAGATACATGTGTACCTAGTTTCTGAGCTTAATGTAAAATGTTTTTATTGTCTTAAACATATGTAATAGAATGGGTACTTACTGAAATACAATGTGTGGTTGTGCTTATAATGTTGAATATTTCATTGCTTAGTATGTATTAACGCCCATTGAACTAACTATATGGGTTTGTGGTTGCTTGAATAGATATGAGTCAATTAATGATTATGAAACATATTCAAACTTAGTCGTATGAAGTTCTCATGCGAATGGCCCATGCTAATGGACGATACGCATGAATAACTTCATGCTAATGAACTAGTCGCACGACTGAACCAGGAGACTGGATCAGTCGCATGATTGTAACATGAGATTGACTCAGTCGTATGACTGAACACTCAGTCGTGCAAATGGATCAACCGCATGACTCAATCGCACGACTGAACCATGCTAATGGTTCAGTCGGCCGAATGAGAAACCCTAACCTATAAATACCACTTAAATTGTGGAAAAACATAACACTTCGAATACCTACGTACTAAATCGTACCCTAGCCATCCAGAGACCTCTAAGAACCTGTTCCAAGTTCATAGATCGCACTAGATCGATTACCAATCGTTCTTAATGTTTAGATTCAATCCATAATTGTTTCTATGTGCGTTCTCACTGATTGGATTTCCAATCAAATAGGATTCCGCACTATTTGATTTGGTATACACGTATTTCAGTTAGTATTTCGTTCAATACACGATCCTAACAAGTGGTATCAGAGCTTTGGCTCTTGATTTACGTGTTAAATGGTTATTGATACAAAAATTGTGTTTTTTCACTAAAAATGCAATCCTTTTGTGTAAAATGGTGTCTTAGATGTTTCCAGTTCGTAAAGTTAACTTTTTCTGGCATACGACAATTAGGGTTAGGAAAATTGGAGTTTTTGCATCCAAAATACCTTAACCTATGAGTTTTCAAGTTTTAGCACCTTTAGTCGCACGATTGACTCAATCACCTGACTGAATTCATACGCATCCCTCATACGCACGATTGGACTAATTCGTATCTTCATTCGTACGACTGAACTATCTAGTTGCGTGTTTATTCGCTCCCGTCCGTACGCATGATTGATTCATCCGCATTGGTTCATTCGCACGTTTGAGCCATCCGGACTGTTCAATCACACGATTAGCCAATCGCACGCCTCCATTCGCACAAGTAAAGTAGTTTTGTTCCAAAGTTTAAAGTTTATAGCAATGGAAGATCAGTATTTAGCGTTCACCGCAGGTAGGGATTCAAGGATCCAGAATCTATTACTTCTGGAAAACGAAGTGGGGAATCACAACAAACCACCGAAGATAATCACATTAGATGATTACCCACAGTGGAAGCAAAGATTCGAAATCTACTTGAATGGAGTAGATCCAAATCTGTGGGAGTCGATAGAAACGGGGTATAGCATGCCTGTAGGAGCTGATGGAGTCAAACTTACATTAGGAAGCATGACTGATGGACAAAAAGTTAAGTATAATGCTGAGAAGAAAGTCTATGCATTGCTCACTCAGTCAATTCCAAAGGACATTTTCCATTAATTTCCTGAGAACAAGCAAGCTAAAAAACTATGGGATGCATTGGAAAAGAGGTATGAGGGAAATGCATCGTTGAAAGCTCTGAAGGCTAAAGCGTTGAAGAAGGAGTTTGACAACTTCTCGTCAATGGGAAAGGAGAGCTTGGATGATGTAATTGATCGTTTCTACCATCTGATGAGTGACTACACACTCATGGAGTTACTACGTCTATGGAATACAAAGTTTCAAACTTTGTAGATGGTTTGCCCGAGAAGTGTACATTTGTCTCTAACCTCAGACAGAATGATATGCTCGCGAAGTTAGACATCAACGACTTCATTCTGAAACTACGGGAAGAAGAGTTGAGGATGAAGTACAAGGCACAAAAGTCAACTTATGATCAGAACCCTGCCTTGTACAACTCAACTCCTCAAGCCAAAACGTCTGGAGCTCTACTACAAAAGGCTTTTGTGTCGAGTTCCGCTGGTCCATCTCAAACCTCTTCTTCAGGATCTGACACATCAGGGTCGTCTGGTACCCAATACATAGTACCTGAAGCAAATGCTACAAAGCTGAAGACCGAGAATCTCGGGAATGTGACTGTTGAGGTACCAAAGGAGCACATGGACCTCTTAGCAGTGGTAGTCCACTCCTATGATGGGTTAGTTGCTGGGAAAATTGGGAACTGCCATCTGGCAGATGAGGAATACGATCAGGTAGATGAGACGGAGCTGGAACGGATGGACATAATGTGGGCCTTAGCAAGTGCTGTCCGGAGAGCTAAGAAGTTTGTCAAGAAGACCGGACAAAATCTGATTGACACTAAGGACACAACCTTTGGCTTTGACAAGTCAAAAGTTACCAGTTACAATTGTGGGGAAAAAGGGCACTTCAAACGTGAATGTGTGAAGCCCAAGATGACTGGAAATGGGAATCCATTCTCATCTTTCTCTCGTCAAAAGAAGCCCACAAACAGTCCTACTTCGTCGAGCAAGGATCCAAAAGCCTTAACAGCTCATGATGACGAAGGACAAGATTGGAGCTTCCGGTTTGTGTCTCCGGAGAATCCAACATTACTAGTGTCGAGGACTTAGATGACGACTCAACAAGTGAGGGTGATATTGCAATCGAGCTCGCGATGTCAAACGTTAAAAAATCTGCAATAGTAGTTGATCCCCTACCTGAAGAAGGGACAAGTACAACAAGTCCAGAATCACCAAAACTAGAGAAATCAGACACTACTCTCATGGCTGATTCAACCACACCTCCTCAGGTAAGTTTCACTACTCAATTGTTCAATAATCATGCTTCTTCTGATTGTAATAAATTTAGCGAAAGCATTGATTTAAAAATTGCCAGGTTATTAGATCATAATGATAGTTTAGTAAAGGACTTACAACTATGCACAGAAGCCAATAGAGTTCTAAAAAAAATGAGCACGGTTACAAAGAAAAGATAGACCTTTTGAGCAAACAGCTTAGAGAAACCGAAGTAGTAGTCTTTAACCAAGCTAATGAAATTAGGTTCTATCTAAACTCCCTTGAAGACACTAAGAAACAAAAGGCAGTTTTAGAAGTAGAAGAAAATCCTTAAAGCAAAAACTGCACACTTGGACAAGTTCCTCACACATTGTCTAACACTTAGTGAGAGAGCGTAATAATAGGGAGGGTTTGGGATATAAAGTGGTTCCACCACCACATGAGACCTTGATGAATACTAAAAGTAAACCAATAAACGATAACCCAATCAAGGATCATGTGGTGTCCACTCCTCTGGTTAGTGATCCAGATTCCGAATGTAAACAAAATGAATGTGTCACTAAACAAAAGGATACCACCTCAAAATCAAAAGGTAAAATGCCTTACGTAAATTTGGACGAACAATTTGAAAAGGTTAAAGTTAAATTTGGGTTAACCAAGTCTAATTCTAGACCCAAAAAGACCAAACATGTTAACCACCCATGTGCTTCTTGTCTAAGTCCAGAAAAACAAAAATGAAAGCATGTTAAAAATGTTCAAACTCTTACCAGATAAAAAATCTAAAAAAGAAGTGTTAAAACGCAAACAGAGTAAAGTCACACGTGTGCCACATACTTCTCCATAGAAACAGGTAAGTCGTCAAGTTCAAAGCAGATAATGCTACAACTGTGGCAAGTATGGGCACATAGCATCTTATGGTCCTGATTATCCGACGCCAAAGAAGAAGGTTGAACTTTAGGACACTAAAGTAAGCTCTTCCAAAAGAAGATTCATGACTCCACCTAAAAGAGTCAGTGAATCTAAAGTTCAACCTATCAATCAGTCGTCTGTTTATCACAAACAGGCCTTGCATAAGACCAGCTTATTGAAAGAGAAATCTATCCATGAATCTGAAAATGAGAAAAAGAAGACCATAGATCTTCCCTCACCCCCAAAAGGTCAATGGGTGGAATTTGATGTGTGATGCATCTGGGTCACCCAAGCCAGTTAAGGCTTGGGTCCCTAACCTCAACTAATCATTTCCATTGAATGTGCAGGGTGTTCGCTACAGTGCTGAAACAAACACGTGGATTGTAGATAGCAGAGCATCAAGGCACATGACTGGAAACCGGGCACTCCTATAAAACTTCAAACAAATCAAAGGAGGTGATGTTCTTTTTCTAGAAACAAAGGAGGGTACATCACAGCTCAAGGGGAGGTAGGGAACCAGAAAGTAAAGTTTGATAAGGTAAACTACGTTCAACAGCTTCAAAACAATTTACTTTCTGTGTTCCAAATTTGTGACAAGGGTTTTAAGGTAGTTTTTTATGACAAAAGTGATATGTCCTGAAAAAGGACTATGTGATCCTGGAGGACCAAATCTTAATATCTATCGAAGGCCTCAAAAACGGATCATCAAGTACACTACTTCTTGTCAAAAGCTACTTAGAAGGATTCAATCTCCTGGCATAGGAGAATGGGGCACATCCACCCACAGAAGATGAACCTTGATCCAGAATGATCTCGTGCAAGGAGTCAATGTCAAGAACTTCCAACTCCTGGATTTTTGTGTTGCCTGCAAGAAAGGAAAACAGACAAAGAAGTCTCATAAGGCAAAGAAAGTTAATTCTATAGAACTACCTCTTGAGCTTTTTCACGTGGATCTGTTTGGTCCAGTCAGTACAAGAAGCATCGCAGGTGACTTGTATTGCTATGTAGTTACCGATGACTACTCAAGATTCTCTTCGGTGATGTTTCTGAAATCAAAATCAAAAACTTTTGAGTCATTCAAAGAATTAGTAACTACACTGGAGTCTCTTTACAAGCTGAAGATAAGACAAGTGTGCTCAGTCAACGGAACCGAGTTCAAGAACCAATGGATGGAGGCTTTCTACAAAGAAAATGGAATTATGCATCGGTTCACTTCCACCTACACTCCTCAGATGAATGGGGTTGCTGAGAGAAAGAACCGCAATTAATAGAGACCGCACGCACAATGCTAGCAGACTCAAAACTGCCTATCCAATACTTGAATGAGGCGGTAGCCAATGCATGTTACACTTTAAATCGAGTTATGGTAGTAAAACGGCATGGCAAGATGTGTTATGAGTTACTTCAACGATGTAAACCAAATCTGCAGTATCTTGAACCGTTTGGAGCACCATGCACATTGCTAAAGAAAACTCAGGATGGGAAGTTTAGTGAGAAGGCTGAAGAAGGAATCTTTCTTGGATACAAGATACCGAATAAGATAGCTTACAACAACTCAACGGGTCAAGTAGAGGTGTGGTGTAACGTCGATGTCTAGAGATACATCACCCCTCCCGCTGGAAAGGACCTGCCTTCTTTTTCGATTATGATGGATTCTTCAAGTCCTTCAACAAACCTCTCTCCACATCAGATGATGAGTTAGCAGCCAAAATGATGTATGATGTTCTAAACACACCATCACAGGAATCTACATCTTCTGGCTCACAAGGTGAATCACCAACCATCTCAGGGGGAGCACTCAACGTAAGTGACTCTTCCTCTGACGATGAAGCCGTGGAGGATAATCAGGACACTCAGGAGCAACAAGTTCCTCCAACTGCAAGTCCACAAGCATCTGACATTGATGCCTCTGAGTCTTCGGAACCTCACACCCCTACTCCCTCAGATACTGAACCAAATGTTCATAATCTTGATTCTAAGGTAGTTGTTCCCACCACTCCTGGATCACGCCTAAATGTCTATCATCCTCTGGACAATGTCATTGGGGATGTTAGATCAGGAGTTCAGACTAGAAATCAACTGTATTCAGCTGATTATGCCTCGGTAATGGAGAAAGGATACCTTCACGATGGTGCTTATCATTGTTTTGTGTCTCCGTTCGAGCCAAAATACGTAATGAAGCCCTAAATGATGAGGCATGGGTGAGTGCCTGCAAGAAGAACTTCTTTAGTTCAAGAAATTAGGTGTATGGACACTGGTAGATAGACCTAAAGGTGCTAAGGTGATTGGCACCAAGTGGGTCCTGAAATGTAAGAAAGATGACAAGGTGTCATCATCAGGAAAAAGGCTCGGCTTGTAGTTCAAGGATTTCGACAAGTCGAGGGAATTGATTACAATGAAGTATTTGCACCTATGGCGAGAATGGAAGCAATCCGTATCTTCCTAGCCTATGCCTCTTACATGAAGATTAGAGTCTATCAATTGGATGTAAAGAGTACATTTCTTCATGGTGATATCCGAGAAATAGTGTATGTCAGTCAACTTGAAGGATTTGAGCATCCATATCATCAGGACAGAGTTTACAAACTGGATAAGGCTCTCTACGGGCTTCATCAATCCCTGAGAGCATGGTATGAAAAACTCTCAACTCACCTTGTGAAACATGGATTTCATAGAGGTGTAATTCATTGTACACTGTTCATCAAAGAGAAAGACGGTGATCTGCTGCTGGTTCAAATTTACTTTGATGACATAATCTTCGGTTCCAAGAATGAAGAACTACGTAAAGAATTTGAAGCAGTGATGAAGGCAGGATTTGAAATGAGTGCCATAGGAGAGATGAAGTTCTTTCTCGGGTTACAGGTGGATCAAACACCAAAGGGAATATTCCTACATCTGACCAAGTATGTAGGAGATATTCTCAGTCGGTTTGACATGGAGAATGCTTCCGCAGCTGGAACTCCACTTGCTACGAACCATGATGTAGCACCCGACGAGAATGGTGATCTGGTTGATGCCGCCATGTATTGAGGAATGATTGGATCTCTCATGTACCTCAGTGCCTCAAGACCTGATATCATGTATGCAACGTGTCTTTGTTCAAGATATCAGGAAAACCAAAGGTTAACCATCTGATTGGGGTCAAAAGGATATTTTGTTATCCGAAGGGTACACCAACACTTGGATTGTGTTATCCTCCTCACGATGACTTCGAGCTAACCGCGTACAGCGATTCGGATTACGGCGGCTGCAAGATGAATTACAAATCTACATCAGCATGTTGTCAATTCTTTGGGAGAAGATTAGTCACGTGGCAGTGTAAGAAGGAGACATCAGTTGCGTTGTCAACTTGTGAAGCTGAATATGTTGTTGCGGCAAGCTGTTGTTCTCAAATCATCTGGATTCAACAATATATGCGGGACTACGGTTTGCAATTCTCTAACACCCCTATTTTTGTTGATAATTCTGCTGCAATAGCCGTTACTAAAAATCCGGTCCAACATCCTAAGACCAAACACATTGGCATAAAATATCACTTTATACGTGATTGCTTTGAAAAGAATCTAATCAATGTCGTTAAAATAAATACGGATTTTCAACGCGCTGACCTCTATACAAAAGCTTTTGATAAACCACGTTTTCTATACTTGTTAGAGGTCAACGAAATTAAAAAGAAAAGTGAGGTAATTCAAGAAGATGACCATGCTCAGTCCAACGCGTAAAGTCAATATTTCTTTTATTTTATTTAATTTTAGTTTATTTTATTTAATTAGTTTTATTGTTGTTATTTCTTCGCCTACTAAAATCCTAAAAACGCAATTCTTTTACGATTTTGGAATTTTAGGGGGAGAATAGGTTAAGTTAGTAATTAAAAAAACGAGGGAGGAGGACAGGCTAGCTGATAGAAATGAGATCGGCTCAGTGAAAACGATTCAATGACTGTGGAAAATGATAGTACACAGGAACAAAACATTTGGGACTTTAAAATATTAAATTGAATTAGATGCAACGTTCAAAGTATAAGTCTGAGGAGTCTGGGCAATATAAAGGATAAATGATAGAAAAACTAGCTACTACCAAGGTAACACAAAGAAAGTAGACCTAGAGGTTGCAAGACCACTGATGATATGTCGGTAGATTCAACACAATAGATTATTAGACCTTGTTGGTGATCTTAAGATTAAACTAAGTTGTTCAACAAGTTGTGGGTTATCATCTTATCCCTGGTTAACACAATCAACAAAATTCCAACAAGGGGTGACGAGCAGAATAAACGCCGTAAATGTGTGCGTATGACCAAAATATAAGCAAAAGCATGTGATGAAAAAATGCAAAAGCAATCAAACTGACCTATGTTGTTGGTGAGATCTGTGCAAAAAGAATAAAATTGCTCAAACAAGAAGATAGGTTATATGCCTCTCTGCTGTGCGGTGGCACCGACCTGAGGATAAGCATAACCTATATATTCTAGAATTCATTGTTGTTTGCCGCCTCTCTGCTGTGTTGTGGCACTGACCTAAGGCTTGGCTTCTCTTTGAAAACTCTAAGAATAGTTTCTTCTTGAATACTACCCTGAGACCGCTCAAAAATCTATTAAGGAATGTTGATTACCAGATAAGTGTGGGATCCACAAATGCTTGTTGAAATAATCAAACCTATTTTATCACTAATCTGTGTCAAAAGTTTGTGTATGGATTTAAGTGGACAATTATACTGACAATCAGTGTGGCTGCAATTCTTGAAAATCCAAATCAATGTATGCACCTCGTAGTACCAGTATGATTTCCTAAAATTGCTAAATGATCCTCAATGAAAACAAGAATCTAGCATCAACTGAATTTGGAAACACGTCCTGAATGATTTGATTACCTGTATGATTCCATAATGAATAGTTTCACTTATGGTCAAAATAACTTGAAGCTGCCTGTTCAATGAAATAAATCTGGTAGATTTCTATCTTAGGATTTCCACTCCACACAAAACCACAAAAACAATTTAGTTCTGTTAGTTAAATTTTATTTTGTCTAAATTTGTTTGAGTCAGTTTAGTTGTATCTGTCGGACTATGGCGTGGAATTCAATCTGGAATTTAAATCACTTAAAAGGGTCACGTCTGAGGTGACCACACATGCTTTTAAATGTAAAATGAGTCACGTCTGAGGTGACCACACATGCTTTCAAATGTAAAATGAGTCACGTATGAGGTGACAAATTGTTTTAAAAGGATCACATCTGAGGTGATCAAAATTTTTCCAAGTTAAAGGAGCATGTCTAAGATGATCATATGCTCAAAATGTTTAATCAATAGTTAAAGGGTGTAAAATATCAAATGGTCATAAAGTCAAAATCATGAGTATGATCCATTCACACGACTAGACCATGAGTATGGACCAATCGTACGATTGGACTATACTTATGCCCTATACAACCGAATAGAGCATGAGTATGAACATTCACACGAATGGCTTACCAGATTGAGCTAGTCGCCCGAATGGAGTTGACCGAATGAGTTAGTCGCCCGACTGAAACCCAGTCGACCGACTGAATGTGATCAACTGAACCAATCGCACGACTGAGGTCCAATCGCCCAAATGAATAGAGCGAATGGGTCCAGTCACCCGATTGAGATCAGATCCAGTATAAATAGGGCCATAGTCGATCACATAAACTCATCACCCCCATTCGCCCTAAAATCGCATAAAGTACTGTTACCCTGCCGAAATTTCTTCAGACCTCATTTGCCTACTTATTTCGACATTCTGACGTTCTATGGTGATTCTACAGGTATATGTGGTGCTATTGAACAAAATTTCAGTTGATTTGAGCCCTAGATCATGACATTTGGCCCTAACCAAGACCCGAGACTGAAATTGGACAAATAACCTAAATAAACTAAGTAAAATGTTGAAATCTAGGTTATTAGGTGATTAGTAGAGTGATTGTGAGTCTAATGAACCAAAACACAGCGTCTAATTTGAAGAATTGGTCAAAATTCGAATTTCATTTGAACAGACAGTAGGTCAGATGACTGGACACCCGGATGAACTCCAATCGCACGACTGAGCTGGCCGAACGACTCAGTTGGCTGAATGGATAATCCGAATGATCTCAGTCGGCCGACTGAACCAATCGGAGGCTTAGTCAACCGATTGTACTTAGTCCCATGTTCAGTCACCCGACTGTATTCAGTCACCTATTAGGTCAACCGACTGAACTCAGTCATATGGTTCAATCGCATGATTGAACCAGACTGAGTTCAAACAGGTTAATTACAAATGGTTTCTGTTGTGTGATGATCTAACATGTATGTCCCTTGTGTTACAGATTGATGGCTGATAGGTGGTCCATCAACCCCAAGCATAACATTTGTGCCCATTTGGATGCCACAACTTGGAACGGTGTCGAGTTTGCGAGGATCATTGCATTCCTAAAGAGATCCCAGATTCATAGAGCTATATTCACACCGTGCACTCCCTATCGGTCTATACAGCAGGCCTTCTGGGAGGGGGCATCGGTTGATCGTTCACAAGAGCCCTACTGCATTCGGAGCACCATTTTTGGGCAGGTGATCGAGGTGACTGCTGATGATATATGACGTGTACTCGATCTGGGTGATGATGCTGATCACCCGACCAGGCTACACCCTCTGACAGTTAGAGGGTGCTTCCTCAGGATGAAGTACGCTGGGGACATAAATGTAGGTGTGCTGAACAAAAGCAACATCCCCAGTTTAAGTACTTGGTGCATGTGATACTGAAGTGCTTGGCGTTGAGGAGGGGTGGGTTTAATGACCTCTCAGACCATATCCAGAATGCCTACGTGGCACTGCTACTCAACCACCCCTTCAGTTTCTCTAGTATGATTTTTGCCTATCTGATAGAGAACCTAGAAGCAAAGGGCAAGGAGGGATTCTGCATGTACCCCAGATTCTTGCGGATGATTATCAATGAGAAGCTGCCTGTCTTGCCCAAGGAGAGCCACGATGTTGTATCGTTGGAGATTATGGATGACATGACCTTGGGCCGCATGAAGGTCAACAGGGGGAAGCAAGTCAAGCCCCCTGTGAAGAGACTCTTCGGGCATCTAGCCAAGGCTGATTACATGGCGCCATGTAAGCGAAAGTGGCGTCATGAGGAGAGTGATTCAGATGTTGAGCAGATTGCTCTCCCATTTGATGACTCCGATGACGGTGATAGTGACACCGGTGGACACTCTGGGCCCACTTCTACTAGGGGCCCCACTACCCATGCTACATCTCCACCTCGTACAGATGCCACCACTGCCAGCTTTCACCAAGATTTTTGTCCTCCAGATAAGGAGGCAGAGAGTGATGAGGAGCCTCTCATGAGGACTATGGGTAGCAGGGTGGTTGCCACAGAGAGAGGTTTGAGGGCGATTGTTGGATGCCTAGGGGAGTCCGGGGATGTTGAAGCTAATTCAGATCTCATATATGCCCCCGACCCGCCCAGCAGCCAAAGGGGAGCCTCTGTGCCTAGAGGCTCAAGGAAGAAGAGGATGGCACACCCCGTGGCAAGAAGGGGAAGAGATTGAAGTTCACCTTGACCTCATCTACCACCACAGCCACTACCTCAGCCACACCTTCCACCACTACCACCACCACTGCTACCACACCACTTGCCACCACCTGTACCACCTCACACACCACTCCCACACCCACTCCACCACTTACCCACATCCAATCTACCACCACTATAGCTCATCCACCACCACCTACATCTATACAACCCCTAATCTTCACCACTGCCACCACCACCTACATCTATACCACCCCCAATCTTCACCACTGCCACCACCACCACCACTAGCCACTAAGCTAGACCATCATCCCACCCTACCTACCACACAAGATCATCTCTACCCCCCATTAGGGTAAAGGAACGGCTGTCAGCACTCAACCGTATGGTGCTGAAGCTGTTAGCTGCTGATGAGGAGAAGATTGCCTAACTACGTTAGCTTGTGGAGCTAAACGCTACCCAAGCACAACAGATCTCACAGCAAGCTGAGCAAATTGCCCAACTCTAGGAGCAAAACGTCCACTCATCAAAGAGGATAAAGGAGTTGGAGGCATCAAACAAGACCATCATGCTCAAGCTCAATGGCTCAAAGGATGAGCCACTTAAGATAAGAGAAGGAGATGATGATGATGATGATGTTGATGATGATGACGATGATGGTGATGATGATAGTGATGATGATGATGAGGCAAGTGAGAAGGAAGAGACAAGGGAAGGGCAGAACAATGATGATGATGATGAAGAAGGAGATGCAGTTAGATCTACATCAGGTTAAGGTCTGGAGAGACGTACAAAGAGAAATCAAGACCAAGGAGCCTTATCTTCTGCCCCTCCTACTAACGCGCCGGCTATTTAGGGGAAAAGTAATGTTTAGATATTATGTACTTGAAACCATTGTAATTGAATTTTGGATTAATGTTATGAAATTAATGTATGTGTATATATTTGATGTTTACTGCTTTGATTATTTACTGATGCATGATATGTTTATATGTTTAAATCAAGTAGATCACACATCTTAGCAAAATGAGTATGACGTTGCTCCCTTTCAACAGATCAAGTCTCAACTCACAATGATACTTGATCTGCAAGGGATAGTCAGAAGGTTTGTGAGTTACACTCCTGAAGAAGGAGAGATAATCCACGACCTTACTCATGAGCAACTTGCTGAGATGTTCAGACTGAATCCCGATGAGATTGTGAAGAATGCTCCTATAGTGGACATAGACAGTGACGATGAGCTGAATGACATAGATGAGATAGAGATTGAAGATGTCACAGCCTAACATTATCCAGGGTACGCTGACAAGAAGGGAAATATAGTCCCCAATCTGGGTGACTCCCTTGTTAGTGATACTTTTAAAACTCTGGATAAGATGGAGCAAGAGTCGGAAAAGAAGGAAGACAAGGCCCAAGCCTCAGACGTCAATGTCAATATCAGAAAGGCGAATGGGCCGGTGTTTTGCAGAAGTTAGAGCCCAGCGCAGTGCTCCAAAGTCAAATGTCTACACCAAAATCTATAAAGTGAAGAAGCATCACAAGGTGTCAGGCAAAATATAGCGTGGGCCTATATTGAAGATCTTAACATTTATGTTTTCAAAAGAGAGAAGGGGATCGAGTACTTCAGATTCCCACACGATCTGAAGACTCTTCCGGGTTTTGAGCTTAACTAGTTAGCAAAATTGAAGGTGCTATATGCTTACCCTTGTAAGATGTCAGGCTAGTTTGAAGCAGCTTTAAAGAGAGAGTACCACACCCGGTGGGTCAACTTCAAGCCTCAACAACCAACGAGGTATATCAGGAGATCTGAAGTTGATGCCATAACTGGGAAGCCAAAAATAGTGCTGAAGTGGAGTCCTCTACGCACGATGTCTAGAATCCCTCTAAGTGAAATGCCACAGGACTTCACTCCACACTTCAAGTGGTGGTACTACGATTGGAGAATAGGCGAGGCGGTGATAGTGTTGAACGGAAATGGTAGTATGGAAACTATCAGCGTGTTTGACCCTATGTGGCTCACTAACTTGTCGGCTGATGATGTTTACACTTTATACAAGTCGCCACTGTTCTATGACTCGCAGGATATTGTACAAGCTCTCCACTTCCAGAATGTGAAACGACTCTACTTTGCATTTGAGATACATGCATGAGTCACAAGATAGGAGAAGTACAAGAAGTATGAGGAGCTTATGAAGAATGTAAGACAGTAGAAGAAACTAGGTCCAAGGGGGAGTTTGTAGATACATGTGTACCTACTTTCTGAGCTTAATGTAAAATGTTTTTGTTGTCTTACACATATGTAATAGAATGGGTACTTAATGGAATACAATGTGTGGTTGTGCTTATAATGTTGAATATTTCATTAGTTAGTATGTATTAACGCTTATTGAACTAAATATATAGGTTTGTGGTTGTTTGAATAGATCTAAGTCAATTAATAATTGTGAAACATATTCAAACTTAGTCGTATGAAGTTCTCATGCGAATGGCCCATGCTAATGGACCATACGCATGAACAACTTCATGCTAATGAACCAGTCGCACGACTGAACCAGGAGACTGGATCAGTCGCATGATTGTAACATGAGATTGACTCAGTCGCACGACTGAACACTCAGTCATGCAAATGGATCAACCGCATGACTCAATGGTTCAGTCGGCTGAATGAGAAATCCTAACCTATATATACCACTTAATCGTGGAAAAACATAACACTTCGAATACCTACGTACTAAATCGTACCCTAGCCGTCTAGAGACCTCTAAGAACCTGTTCCAAGTTCATAGATTGCACTAGAAGAATGTTTATATTCAATCCATAATTGTTTCTACGTGCGTTCTCACTGATTGGATCGCCAATCAAATAGGATTCCGCACTATTTGATTCGATATACACGTATTTAAGTTAGTATTTTGTTCGATACACGATCCTAACAAAGACCAATATCAAGAACACGTAAGAACAATCAAGAACTCAAGAAACCAGAAAACCCTAATCCAACTAACCCTAAATCCCACTAACAATGCTCGTATTAAATTATTGTAATCAAGAATGTAATCACAGGATTGCTACACAAGATCGGGTTAATCAAGATTAGTAAAGAACAACGATTAAAACCAAGATCAATACATATAAACCTGAGGAAACCCCAAGAACCCTAAATCGCCTCCCTTTCACACAAGTGTGTTTATAGGGCTTGAAAATCAAAACTCCATAACAATGTTTTTAGTTAATATAAAAATTATTTTGTTAGCTAAAATATTTCAGAAATTATTAGATTAATTTTAAATGTTTTAAAAGTTATGATTTTAAATTTAATTACTTTTTAAAGAATAACAAAGGTTATAAAAACTTTATTAATTCTTTTATGTAATTTAAATGCTATAAATATATTATAATACATATTTATATTATTTTAAAATATTTTAAATACACATGTTAGAAATATTTTAAATAATTAACTATTCAAATAATTATTTGAATAATTATTTAAATAATTAATTATACAATTGTTCATAAACAGTTATTAAATTAATTATTTTTTTCACACTTTATACTTAATCTTTATTAATCAATTACTATTAATTAAATTATTTAATTTCATAAATCATTTATTATCATTCTAAATCTTAACTATTTAATCGATTTATTTCATATTTATGGAATTACTATATAATCGATTACCTTATTTAACTTAAATATTAAAACCCCAAATTCCAATTGAAACCCTAATTTGTATTTAATCATTAATTCGTAACTTTATTCTACCCCTAAGACACCAAATCTTTGGTTAAATCTTTAAGGAATCATTGGAACCATCTTATCTTTTTATTACTATCTAAATTGCATCCTACATCATATGAGCTTTCCATGCCTTTTTTTACTTTATTTCACACATTTTGGGGTAAAACATGTTAACCTTATAAACTTACACTTGTACACATCTTGATACTTGTAATGCACGAGCAATTTGTTATAAACTTGTCATGGTTATTTGAGATATTTATAAGCCTTATATGATAGTCATCTTGTCAAAACAATCATTAACTATTGCTAGCCTAGCGACATCATAGATCTATGGGTCTGACAAGCCTGTTTGGTGCTAAAGCAGAGATTATTGTCGGCTCCTGATGACGTATGACTTGTTCATCATGGGAACCAAGTATACTTTGCTAATCGTTATAACTTGTAATGTATATATTTGTCAAGGTTTGATTGTATCATTATGCTATCTATATTCTTGCAATATTTCTTAACCTATGACTTGAATTGCCTCTTAAACATTGTTTTCTTACGTATGTACAAATTCATGGGAACTTACCAACATTATATGTTGACCCTTTATTTTAACATGTTTCTGGATTGCTACTTGATGACTTCTTTTTGGTCATATAGGACTTGAACTTAGTTTCATTAAATATTTTATGTTTTTATTTAAATCTTTGTTGTATTGTAATGACTTAATTGTCTAGTATTATTCAGTGAAAAATGACATTTAATATTATTCAACTTTTTAATTCCATGAGCTAGGAACAATCATTTCACATTCATCCATCCTGATGATTCCGCTGTCGGTCGGAGTGTGACAGATTGGTATCAGAGCCATGGTTGTAGGGAATTAGGTTATTAGAAATGGAATGACCTAGACTATAACTAAGTACCCTTACACATGAGTCCTCTCATGTATTTTATATGCTTAGACAGGATTTTATATGCCTTATATGTTTATACTTGATTATGTGATTATATGCCTTATGTGATTCTTCTTATACTTTGATTCTTATCAATGCACACACGAATTTTAAATCATATTCTATGGCATTGTGTGCCTAAATCAAATGGTTTTCTAAATGAATTTTGAACCGTTCTTCATGGTTTATAAGTCTCGTCAAAGTCTATGTTCTACAACTCGAAACATTTAATACTGGAAGAGTGTGATACATGTATCTCGAGGTATTCTGTCTAGGTAATGTATTCATATAAATCCAAATCAACCGATGGATCCATTTACCTTACCTAGGAATTCTTGAGGAGAGTGTCCGCTTATAGGTACACATGTCTTCATTAAGGTTGTGGTTGACCTCATACTTTGATAAGTCAACGTATTTGTCTTGGTTTGTAAACCAAACGTTACACTTGAAATGTCTTGTTGTTATCGTATTATCGTTGATTTTTTCTTCTTGGATTTATGAAACTCATTACCCAATTCTCATAGCAACTCTTAATAATATTTCTAAATGTCTTCCCCTTAAAATCACACTTATTCTGAAAACTCATTACAATGGTACTCTTATTCTGAATTGTACCTTTAATATTAACAAACACGATTTTCGTATCAACTTTAAACTAATGTAACTTTGAAATATCAATGATATAGTAAACAAGAATTGGTCATCTATGAACTATGTCAAAGTTATCTGCTTTGATAAGCTCCTCCGGATTGGTATTAATCCAAAAGTGTCTTAAAAATATTGCTCATGTTCATCAAGCCGAGTCTTGTATTGATCAAATGCTTGGTGCTTCACTCGTGACAAAAACTTTTCTAATTATCTTGCATCATTTGAAATGCAAAAGCTTATCAGCCAAAAGTCTAATCAAATTGATTATTTTAAACCACTTTGTCAAGAAACCCATGAAATCACAAATCAAGAAACCAAACAAACTTAAGCGTAGCAAAACACCATAGTCAAAACCCATTGAGTTTAAACATTCCCAAGAGTTCACTTGAGAACGAGAAATAAAACCCAAGACTCCTCATATCTTTGAAATCAGTCTTCTCGTGATTAAAATTTCATGATTAAATTTTCTAAAGTAGGGGAGACTGTAACATCTGCCCATTTTAGAAAATAGAAACCCAAACCTGAATCCGTTTGGGTCAGTTTTAGAAATCAAATTCATTAGTTAGCAATTTAACTTATTTTAATCCTTCAAATACAATAATAATATCTATTCAACTTCCATTTATTAAATGAATTCATAGTAATTTCATGATTTAGAGAATAAAGTTTAAAATTTTTATAAAGTTATTTGTCAATTATGAGTTTTAAATTATCAAACCAAAATAAATAATTAATATAAAAAAATTTCATTATTCTTATAAATATATAAAGTCTATAAACTAATTATTGATTTAATAGAATTTGTAAATAAATAATAATTTTAATTATTTATAAACTAGGATGTTATGAGTTTAGGGCTAAAAATGTAATTCTTGAAACCTTGTTTTAAATGTTTTGGCATAAAATAATAATAGTTTGAAACATGAGGGTCCAAAGGGATAACTTCACTTTAAAACAACCCAAACCCCCACCCGTCGGATTTCCCTTCCTCTGGCCAACTCCGGCCATCGCTCCGGCAACCCCAAACCCCTTCAATTCGGTCAATTAAAACCCAACCAAACCATTTAAACTCGTTTGCGCGCTAGAGTCGAACATAGAGTTACACAAAATGAGTATTGGGCCGGACCCGAAACCGGGTTCAAACCGGGTACGGGCCGGCCGGGTTTTGTGGTACCTGGGTACTGGTGAACCCGGGTACGAACCCGGGTCGGGTTAGTGGCCTGTAAAACCCTACCCGGCCTACCTGGTTAGGGTCGGGTCCGGACCGGGTCGAGTCCAGAACCGGGTACAACCGGGTTTTTTTTTATTGCTATTAATATTAATATTATTATTACTTTTTATTATTATTAGTAGTATTATTATTATTATGATTGCTATTACTATTATTATTATTACAATTATTATTATTATTATTATTATTATTATTATTATTATTATTATTATTATTATTATTATCATTATTATTATTATAACAACATTAAAAACATCTATAACTCATTAATTTGTATTTATTTATTAAAATAACTTAAAAAATACATTAACGAATCAATAAAAAATAATATTAAATTTTATTTAACTAATCGACTATTTTTTTCGAGAGGCTTCATCAAATACTAAATTTTCATCGGATATACGAGAAGATACTCCTTCTTCTACCTCTTCATCGTGTACTTTACATTCGATTGCAATTTCGTCTTCAAAATTTGTTTTGTCTTGTATACGATCCATCGCGTCTAAGTGGTCTTTTAAACAAATGCACATCTCCACCGCTTCCGGAGTTAATTTTGTTCTCCGTAATGATAATACCCTGCCACTAAGAGAAAACGCATACTCCGAAGCTACCGTAGAAGCTTGGACGCTTAGTAAATCACGGGCCATAGCGGAAAGAATTAGAAATTGGGATTCCTTTCCTTTCCACCAAGCCAAAATATCAAATGCATGATAATCTTGAGTACTCATAGTTGAAATAAAATTCGTCGTACTATATATACCAAGTTCGCTTGTGGAGCGTTACCCCTTGACGTTTAGCCGTCACATCCCGAACAACATTCAACATAGTCATAACGGGGTCTTTAAACGAGGTACTAGCACTTGAGGTTGATTCTCTTGGCGTAGTTATATTTACGTTAAGTCCATATTTATTTAAATAAAAATTATAATTAATTTTCAAACTTTTATTAAAAACTTCTTTTGCCTTGGTTGAAAAATTAGGGTTTTTGTCATGTATATCCAAATTGTCATTTATCTCGTCTATTAAACATTCTACCTCCGCAACATTTAAAAAAGGATTCAAAGCAGTGGCACAAGTAAAAATGGGTGGTAACTCAAAAATTTAATTTTTTAAACTTGTCTTTCATTGGTTCTATCATTTTTCTAAACATACTATTTTTATTTTGAAAATTTTTAAAATTCAAAGCCATGAAGTATAATTCTTGAAGCACCGAATAACTAGTGGGATAATAAACTTTCGATAACTTTGTAGTTGAGTTTTTAAACACCTCAAGAAATTCAGATAAATGTTCAATATTTTTCCAACCCAAATCCGGAAACAGGTCGGCTTCGCAATTATCCGAAAGACTATTATGAAAAGCTTTTAAAGTGCCTTTTTGTTTTAAAGCACAATCAAACATATGACAAGTCGAATTCCACCTAGTAGGTACATCCCAATTAGGCCCTAAAAATCTAGATTCTGTATCTTTACAAAGTTGTTTATAATCTTGATATAATTTTCTACCTTTTTAAAAACGTCGTGTAACATAAATCGAAAAGCTTTTATAAAGCTATCAACAAATGGTACGGATAGACCATCTTGTACTACTAAATTAATAATATGTGCAACACAACGAGTATGAAAAGAATCACCGTTTGCAATCGGAAGATATTTTAATTTTAATTTTTCAACCGCGGTTGTGTTGTTGAAAGCGTTATCAAATGCCATTGAAAATATTTTATTTTGTAAATTAAAAGTAGTTATTAAATTATCCAAAAAGTAAAATAAAAACTCCCCGGTGTGTGGATACGGAATAGATCAAATGCAATCGTACGTTTCATCATTTGCCATGAACTGGGATCTACCCAATAAGCAGTGACGCAAAGGTACGATTCGGGCAAACCGTGTGGTGCCGACCAAACGTCACTAGTTAAGTTTACACCGGTATTTATATTTTCAAATAATACAATTAAATCATTTTTTCTTGCTTCCATAATTTTAAACAATAACGTCTAAGTGTAGTACGACTTACGTGAGTGTAACGAGGTTGAAGCATCTCTCGAATTAAGTTGGTTAACCAAGGGTTGTCGAAGTGATTGAAAGGAAAAGCTTCTTGAATCACGAACTTTGCCATTCGATCTCGAACCTCATTAACGTTGTAATTAAAGATTCCACTGTCTCCACTCAATTGTGTTTGTTGCGAATCCGGATTATTTTTCAACGACTTACAAAACTTCTTGCTAATGTGTTTGTTTAAAGTCGTGTTAGAATCTTTAGCAAGTAAAGCTCCACAAAACTTGCAACGAGCCTTTACAGATCTATCACTCAACTCAACCATATCCCAATTGCACCAAACATCCATGTTACGATTGTGTGGAAGAACACGAACGACGGTTGGAGAGTTCGATGAACCTTGACCAACGGAAGATTGAGAGTGAGCCATATTGAGATTTGAGAATAAACGAGAGTAAACGAGAGTATGTTTGCATTTTTTGCGTATGTTTTTTTGTGTTTGAAGATTGGGTACCTTACCATATCAACCCATACCTATTTATACTTATTTTAGAGGCAAAAACAACATAAAACGGTCAAATTTGGTCCCCAACGGCTATATAGCCGTTAAAAACGGCTAGTTTAAAAAAAACCCGTCGAAACCGGGTCCAACCCGGGTCCGGTTCTTATGAATTCCAAAAACCCCAAATCGGGTACAACCCACCGGTTTTTTCCGGGTACGAACTGGGTACACCCGGTATCAGGTTGTACCCGGACCCAGGTCCGGTTCGGTATGCCGGGTTGGGTATGGACCCGGTTATTTTGTTCAACTCTAGTGGAACACATTGACCATCTTAATTCGAAATTCAGACTGTTATGCATTGCTTAGTCGAAACCGAAGCGTTGTTCGAATACCCAAAAGGTTATGACACAATTCATTATGAAATTAATCAAGAAATCGAATAAAAATTGTTCTTATAATCGTTACAAATTCAAACCCACAAATAACTAGCATTAACATCTTGTAATTACTATCGAATCATACCCGAAACCCCAAATCGAACATTGAAACTAATCGGCATGAAACAACATCAATTGGGTCTATATAACCAGGGGAAAACAAACCAATTAACTCCGTTGAACCATCTGCAACATCCATTCATTTATAACACATCCACCTCAATAATCGATCACCACCTCCATCCACGACTTGCAACTTGGTCCACAGCTATCCACGAAGCATTGTAACTTTAAATTAATTGAGGGATTTGAATCATAAACACCCTTTGAAGCTTCATACGAAAGGAATATGATTATCACCAACGTTTGCATCTGGAACTATATGCACAACAGTCGCGATCTCCCATCCACCTGTTCATCCTTCATTTCGATTCAATAAAGGTGATTAAACACATCCTCATACTCGATTTCAAGTGGGAACAAAAGCCCTATGTTTGATTTCATTAACAATAACAAATCGGTGTTCACTTTGAATCAAAATCAAGTTAGGGTTCATGTGGAATTTGGGGTTTTGTTTAATAAACGTTTTAAAGATTTTAAATCGGGTTCTAAATAGATTTAGGCGTTGGCCCACCGGTTAAGACATTGAACCCATATAGAGGGGACCGAGGTTTGATCCCGGGTACCCACATTTAACTTTCAAAACCCTTTTTGTTATTATTTCTGAAAATAAAAAAATTTATTATAATGTTTTTAATTAATATAAAAATTATTTTGTTAACTAAAATATTCCAGGAATTATTAAATTAATTTTAAAGGTTTTAAAACTTATAACTTTAAATTTAATTACTTTTTAAAGAATAATAAAGGTTATAAAATTATTATTAATTCTTTTATGTAATTTAAATGCTATAAATCTATTATAGCATAAATTTAGATTATTTCAAAACATTTTAAATTTACGTGTTCGAAATACTTTAAATAATTAACTTTTCAAATAATTATTTGAATAATTATTTAAATAATTAATTATACAATTATTCATAAATAGTTATTACACTAATTATTTCTTTTCACACTTTATACTTAATTCATTAAATCAAATGTTTATAAATTAAATTATTTAATTTCATCAATCATTTATCGTCATTTTAAATCTTAACTATTTAATCGATTTATTTTATCTTTATTGAATTAAAATATAATCGATTACCTTATTTTATTTAACTTAAATATTAAAACCCCAAATTCCAATTGAAACCCTAATTCGTATTTAATCGTTAAATCATAACTTTATTCTAACCCTGCGACACCAAATCTTTGGTTGAATCATGAAGGAATCGTTGGACCTATCTTAATTTCTTATTAATATCTAAAGTGCATCCTACGTCATATGAGCTTTCCATGCCCCTTTAACTTTATTTCACACCTTTTGGGGTGAAACATGTTAACCTTATAAACTTACACTTATAAACATATTGATACTTGTAATGCACGAGCTATCGTTTATAAACTTGTCATTGTTTAGAAGACAAAGGCTGAGAGTTCTGGAGCGAAGAAGTCAGCCAAACTGAAGGGAAGAAAGCAAGCACTAGGGCTTTCACGATGACCAAGGAGGAGGCTAGGACGGACCCTAATATGGTGTCAGGTACGTTTCTAGTAAACCAAACTCTTGCATCTGTGTTATGTGATTCTGCTATTAGTAGGAGTTCCATTTCTTTTGCCTTTTTGTGCTAAGTTGCTCATTTGGAGTAGAAGTATTGATGAGCCATTCGATGTAGAAACTACCATAGGTAAGTCTACCAGGATTTCAGAGATGATAGAAGGTTGTGACATAGAATTAGAAGGTCATAAGTTTCCTGTAAGAACGTTTGTGATGACCTTAGGCGGATTCAATGTAGTCCTAAGAATGAATTGGTTGGCGGACTACGAGGCAAACATTGTTTGTCGCAAGAAGATTATTAGACTGACAGCGCCTGATGGGAGTTCAGTGACGATTTACGATGAACGAGTCACTACGAATACGAAGGTGATTTTGATGGCGGTGGTGAGAAAGTGCATGAGACGTGGATGTAGTGCCTAGTTGGCCTTTGTAAGGATATGGATACATCAACACCACAATTGTCCGATGTATCGGTGGTGTGTGACTTTCCTGACGTATTCCCAGAAGATTTACCTGGTGTGCCACCAGACCGTGAGATTGAGTTTCAAACTGACCTAATACTCGGTGCCCAGGCTGTTGCTAAAGCACCCTATCGATTGGCCCCAACTGAGATGAAGGAATTGATGGAGCAACTACAGGAGCTGCTTGATAAGGGGTTCATTAGACCGAGTATCTCTCCTTGGGGTGATTTGGTCTTATTCATGAAGAATAAGGACAATAGTAAGAGAATGTGTATTGACTATCGTGAATTCAACAAGTTGATGGTGAAGAGTTAGTACCCGTTACCAAGGAATGACGACTTGTTTGATCAGCTCCAAGGTGCTAATTGGTTCTCAAGGATAGACTTCGATCTGGTTGCCATCAGTTGAAGGTGAAGGAGCAAGATATTCCTAGAACAACGTTTTGCACGCGTTATGGACACTATGAGTTCCTCGTTATGTATTTTGGTTTAACAAACGCGCCAGCTGCTTTTATTGACGTGATGAATCGAGCGTGTTGGCCGATGTTAGATAAATTAGTGATTGTGTTCATTGATAATATCCTGATTTATCTTAGAAGCGAAGAGGAGCATGTCGGTCACATTCGGTAAGTGTTAGAGACATTGAGAAAGGAGAAGTTGTGTTAGACCCTGAAAGGATTATACATGCCAATTCAATGGGTGAGTTGATGGTTGCTCTGCTGGATTCCTATAAGTCTACGAAGTAATGCGGATGAAGATCTTACACAAAAGAAAAACTAAGTATGGCTATCCGCATTTGTAAATGCGGAAGTCAGAAAACAAATGCAGACAAGCATTTGTTCTTCGGCATTAACAAATGCGGAAAACCAGAAGAAATGCGGACAAGATTTTGTTCATCCGCATTTGCCAATGCGGATGACCAAACAAATGCGTAGAAGTATTTGTTCATCCGCATTAACCAATGCAGATGACCAACATACTAATGCGGAAGATCAAGTAAAGAAATGTTGATCAAGTCAACTCATCTGCATTTGCCAATGCGAATGAATAAGATGTAATGCAGATCAAGAATTAGACTAGTTCTGATGTAATAAGTCAGGGGTAGTTTAGTCATTTTGTAAAAGGCATCTTGTCTACCTATAAATAGAATAGAAAAACTCGTACATGAGGTGACAGAATTTAGACAATTAGAATATTTTGTATTCTCTAGGTGCATTATTACTTTTCTTGCTAAACCCTAGCAGTCACTGTAATCAATCACCTTTATTAATATATACAAAGCATTTATGAGTATTTCATCAGCATTGAAGTTTCTTGATTGTATGACTCAGCCATTCAATCATTAACTCAATCATTATATTCGATCCTAAGTGAGAATCTCCATCTCACAACCCAGTTAATTGGTATCAGATCTTTGGCTCTCGGTTCTTTTTCAGATCTACCCAAGACCTGAATAGAATTTGATTGATCTGGTGATTGAGTTGCTAATAGAGTATTCTATCATCTCTACTTAGTAAATAGCAGAAAATACTCCTATTAACATGTTCTCACAAAAACCTACACATCACCCAGTTACTGTTCAAGCGATTTCTATCAAGAACATAGCAACAGACTTCATTCTTGAAGCTGTGAACAGTTGAAATAGCAAAAACTAACAACAAGAAACTTAGAAAAGTAATAGATCTAATTCTAAAATCTCTTTGGACAAGTTGGACAAGTTTGACTAATTGAACCTAAAATTCATCTAATCGGTAATTAAACAAGTTAAAACTACATGTTAAATTGGATTCTCACCGTTTCTTAGAACTTGGCCATACACCTAAACCTCCTATGCTTAAACACAAATCTGAGTTTAAATAATGGAAAATCAGGTTCAGGAATTACATTACAGGTGTCAATCCTGACTTATGGATCTCAATATGCAAAGGGCCATACATCCCTGTCACTCTGTCTGCAGATCAAGCTGCTATCTTTAAGACTACAAGGATACCCATTGAAGATCTAACTCTTGATGATGAAGATTACAAGAAAATCAAGATTGATCTGAAATCTTACTCTATCCTAACTCAAGCACTCAAGATGGATGTGCTGAAAAGATTGGAGAAGTATGGTACTGCAAAAGTTGTATGGGATGCGCTAAAAAATTATGTGTGAGGGAAGCAATGAGTTGCAGAAGTTAACAAGGATAAGCTTGTTAATCAGTATGAAACATTTCATCACTCTAAGGGCGAGTCCATATCCAAACAAATGCATCGATTTATACAGTTGGTAAACGACTTGGAAATCATGGGAGTCATTTACAAGGTTAAGGAATTAAACAAGAAAATAGTGCACAGTCTTCCAGAGACCTGAAACAAAATGTGACACTGTTAAAGAACACTCTTAATCTTGACAGTAGAACTCTGGACATAATGATAGCGAAGATAGAAGCTTTGGAGTTAGATGAAAGAAGCAAAAACTTGGGAGGACCCATAGTGATTGAGGCATACAAATTTCCATCAGAATCTCATTCTTTTGAAAATGCCTTCATTACTGAGGTGGATGATTTCATCTCATCAAGAGATTAACTAAATACGATAGGGTTCATTGCAACTCCATCAACTAATCGTCCATCAACATCATCCCAAGCATCTAGAGTCACTGTTGCTCCTACAACCACTCCTGAAGACCCAAGATCCAAAGAACAAAAGGCAACTTACAATGCTTTTGTTGCAAGCTTTGAAGCATATTTAGGAGGAAGACTCACATCTGCTCATCTGATCCAGGAAGATCGGGAGGAAATGGATCCAGATGATGTGGAAGAAATGGATCTGCAATGGCAAATGGCCATGATTGCTATGAGAGCAAAGAAATTTTTCAGAAAAGCCAGAAAGCTCAGCCTTAATGAAAATACAAAGCTTGGATATGATAAATCCAAAGTGAAATGCTTCAACTGTGGCATGGCTAGCCTCTTATCCAGAGAATGAAATGCCCCCAAAAGAAATAACTTTCAAAGAAATTCTCAAAGCCAGTCATCCTCACAGTCAAACTCAAGCTTTCACTCTAACAATCATCAGCAGGATTATCATCATCCACAACAACATCAATCATATCAAAATCCACCTCAACTGACAAACCAAGCTCATGGGCGTAGTTAGTCATCTTCTAATGCTCTCGTGATAAAGCAAGATGGGGTATGTGACTAGAGCATGTATGTAGAGGAAGTCAAGCCTCAATTTCAAAATCATGCACTTATGGCTCATATCAATGATAGTTCCATCTCTAATGCCTACTAAGGTAAAATCTAACCTTTGTAGTGAAAATGTATTACTGAATTGCAAGGTTATAAAGAGCATAACCATAAACTGGCAGATAAAATTAAAGAGGAAAAGGTGAAGTCAGAGATGATGAAAAGAGAGAAAAGGATTTGAAATCAAAATAAAATCTCTCATCTCTGACATTGAAAAACTGCCTGGTGAAAAGTACACTCTTGTAGCTGAAAATGAGCTGCTGACTGAAAAGTTAGCTCAATCTAAGGTTGAACATACACTTATTAAAGTGAAACTTGAAAAGTTTCAACTGTCTTCAGTCAAGCTGCAAGAGATGCTTGATTCTCAAAAGGATTCAAAGGACATGTCAAGGATTGGGTATAATTCATGTCCTCCACCATACAATGACAACTACACTGTCATGCCTGAATCTGTCACACTCAATGAGGAAATTGAAACTAAAACTATGGAACCAAAATCTATAGTAAAACAAGTAACCAATCCTGAAAACAAACCTGATGTTTATATTGAAACAATGAAGATAAAAATGAAATTAGGACACCAATCAAAATCAAAGAGTGTTCGACAAGGCAGTGAGTGTCATTAAACCCACAAGCCTTGTAAAGCCAATTGTTCCATTTATAAAATTCTTACCTTTTGTTTTAAAAGGTAAAAAGAAGTACGCGAAGTCAGTGAAACCCACTACTGAAAGCCGTTTTGATAATGAGATTATATCTCCAAACAAATCAAGCAAATCAGACAAGGTTTCACTGCAAAAGAAACAAATAAGAGCACTGATTTCAATGTGTAAAACTCTGTTAGACCCTCAATCTTCAAAATCAAGACAGGGTGTTGGCTTTGATATATGTAATAAGGAACACTTTGATCAATTTGAGAAAGAGATACAGAAAGGGTTGAAGAAACAAAAACAGCCAAGAAAGTCTAACAAATAGGCTGATTTTGATTCATCCCCTAAGCAAAAGAAAATGGCTCAGCAGCAAATGAGAATATCAGCTGAGCCCCACAAATCAAAATCTGATTTAAACAACAAAGAAATGTATTGTGACATTTGTGATATGTTTAATCACAAAATAAAACGTGCTTTTATAATCAATATTGCTCTATCTGTGACATGAACAACCACTCAACCCAAAACTATTATTTTAACAAATAATGTTCAGTCTGTGATATGAATGATCACAATACATCTGATTGTTACTTCAATGAGAAGGGATTGAGAATTCCCCAAAACAAACTCGTCTCAACAACATCATCAGGCAAAACACAAGTCAGGAGTTATTTGCACAATAATCAATCTAGAACATCTAGATCACTCAATGACATGAGTAAAACAAAAGAAATATGGAAAGGTCAAAAAAGTAACCATTTCATCATTCAAATGTCTGACTTTTCTGTTGCACCCTGAAAGGATCATACATGCCAACTCAATGGGTGAATTGATGATTGTTTAGCTGGAATCCCTCAAGTCCAAGATGCAATGCAGATGAAGAAATACAAGAAAATTAACAAGTATTATCTTCCACATTAGTCAATGCGGAAGACAAAAAATCTGATGCGGACAAGTGTTTACTCTTCCGCATTAACTAATGCGGAAGACACAATACTTATGCTGAACAAGATACTCTTCTGCATTGACTAATGCGGAAGAACAAAAGAAGATGGGGATAAGACTTTGATCATCCGCATTAACAAATGCGGATGACCAACCAAATGCGCACAAGTATTTGTTCATCCGCATTAACCAATGCGGATGACCAACTTACTAATGCTGATGAACAAGTGGAAATGCGGATCAAGATTATCTCATCCGCGTTTGTCAATGCGGATGAACAAGCAAAGATGCGGATCAAAACTTAGACTAGTTTTTGATGTAATAGGTCAGGGGTAGTTTAGTTATTTTGTAAAGGCATCTTGTCTTGTCTATAAATAGAATAGTTTACCTCGTACTGAGGTGACGGTTGATAGATAGAGGATTTTGCTATAATTATTCTCTGTAATTTGTCAACTTTCATATATCAATACAAACAGAATTTATGAGTAATTTTTCTTGCTTGATTGTTCTTCGATTGTTTTTCCGCCACTCAATCGTTGACTTGATTATCATATTCGATTCTCAGTAAGAATATCACTCTTACTCAAACCCAGTCAATTGGTATCAGAGCTTTGGCTCTCGATTCTTTTTCAGATCTGCGTACAGACTGAATAGAACTCGATTGATCTGATAATCAAGTTTCTAGTAGTAGATATCATCATCTCTACTTAACAAACAACAAGAATACTCCTGTCAAACAGCAAGAACACTCATTCTGAACCTCAACAGAACTGCTTGAACAAGTTGGACTCATCAAACATAATAAATCTTAAAATCAACTAAATCTATACTCACACAAATCAACATGGATTCTAACAGTTACTTTGAATTAGGTCATACACCTAAACCACCCATGCTTAAACACAAATCTGAGTTTAAACAATGGAGAATACGGTTTAGAAATTATATCACAGGTGTAGATCCTAACTTTTGGATCTCAATATGTAAGGGTTCACATTGTCCTGTTACTTTATCAACAGCTCAAGCTGCACTGTACAAGACTGCTAGAATACCAATTGAAGACTTAACTCTGGATGAAGATGATTATAAGAAAATCAAAATTGATCTTAAAGCATACTCTATTTTGACTCAAGCACTCAAAATGGATGTGCTGAAAAGATTGGAAAAATATGGAACTGCTAAAGCTGTTTGGGATGCTCTCAAATTTATGTGTGAAGGTAGTAGTGAAGTTGCTGAACTTAACAAAGACAAACTGGTCAATCAGTATGAAACCTTCCATCACACCAAAGGAGAATCCATATCAAAACAACTACACAGATTTGTATAGTTGGTCAATGACTTGGAAATTATGAGCGTGTCATACAACATTAAAGAACTCAACAAGAAAATGCTTCACAATCTGCCTGAAAGCTGGAAGCAAAATGTCACAATGCTGAAAAATACTCTTGATCTTGAGAGTACCACTCTAGACATTATGATAGCCAAGATTGAAGCTCTGGAACTTGATGAACGAAGCAGAAATTTGAGTGGGCCAAGAGTGATTGAAGCCTACAAATTCCCTTCAGAATCACATTCTATTGAAAATGCTTTCATCACAGAGGAAGATGACTTCATTTCATCAAGAGATCAAATGAACAATACTGGGTTCATTGCATCTCCATCATTCAATCACCATTCAACTTCAGCACAAGCTCCAAAAGTCTCCACTGCACCTACAATCTCTCCAGAAGACTTAAAATCAGAAGAGCAAAAGGCAACCTACAATGCCTTTGTTGCAAGTTTTGAAGCATATCTTGGGGAAAGACTCACTTCTACCCATTTAATACAACAAGGTTTAGAAGAATTAGATCCTGAGGATGATGAGGAGATGGATCTACAGTGCAAATGGCAATGATTGCCATGAGAGCAAAGAAATTCTTCAGAAAAGGAAGAAAATTGAGCCTGAATGAGAACACAAAGCTTGGATATGACAAATCCAAGGTAAAATGCTTCAACTGTGGAATGACTGACCATTTCTTAAGAGAGTGCAATGCTCCTAAAAGAACCAACCATTCAAGGAACTCTCCTGGTCAATCATCCTCACAGCCCAATTCAAGCTATCACTCAACCAACCATCAACAGCAGTACCATCATTCTCATCATCAACAAACATACCAAAATCAACCACAGCTGACAAATCAAGCCCATGCAAGCAGTCAGCCTTCTGCCAGTGCCCTTGTGATCAAACAAGATGGGATATGTGACTGGAGTGTGTATGCTGAGGAAGTCAAGCCTCAATTCCAGAATCATGCTCTCATGGCTCATATCAATGATGGACCATCTGCAATGCCTACTGAGGTAAAAACTAACCTTTGTAGTGAGAAATGCATAAATAAATTACAAGAGTATAAAGAACATAATCATAAACCGGTAGATAAAATAAAGGAAGAAAAGGTGAAGTCTGAAATGATGAAGAGAGAACTAAAAAGTTTTGAAATCAAAATCAAATCTCTCATTTCTGACATAGAAAAATTGCATGGTGAGAAATACAATCTTGCAACTGAAAATGAGCTAGTTACTAAAAGTTAGCTCAAGCTAAAGCTCAACAATCTATGACTGAAGTGAAACTTGAAAAGTTTCAAATGTCTTCAGTCAAGTTGCAAGAAATGCTGGATTCACAAAAGGATCCAAAGGACATGTTAGGATTGGGTACAATTCATGTCCTCCACCATACAATGACAATTACACTGTCATGCCTGACTCTGTATCACTCTCTGAATCAATTGAACCTAAAATTGTGGAACCTAAATCAGAAGTGAAACAAGTGACAAATTCTCAAAACAACCTGATGTTTATTTTGAAACCAATAAGGACAAAATCAAGTTAGGACACCCAATCAAAATCATAGAGTGTTCAGACAAGACAGTGATTGTCAAAAAACCATCAAGCCCTGTAAAAGCAATTGTACTTTTTATAAAATTCATACCATTTGTTTTACAAGTGAAAAAGAAATATGTCAAAACAGTGAAACCCACTACTAAGAGTAGTTCTGATAATGAGATTGTATCTCCACAAAATTCAAGCAAATCAGAAAAGGTCTCACTGAAAAAGAAACCAACTGTAAAACTGAGTTCAACACACAAAACTTCATCAGACCCACAGTCATCCAAATTAAGGCAGGGAGTTGGGTTTGATATCTGTAATAAAGAACATGTTGACCAGTTTGAGAAAGAGGTGAGAAGTAGGTTGAAGAAACGAAACAACCCAGACAAATAAACAAGAGTTGTATTGTGAAACAATCTACAAAAAGGGCTGATTCTGACTCATCACCTAAAGAAAAGAAAGTGACACATCAAAAGAAAGTATCAGTTGAGTCACTCAAAGAAAAATCTGATTCAAGAAACAAACAAATGTATTGTGATATTTGTGACATGTTCAATCATAAGACAGATAAATGCTTCTTCAATCAATATTGTTCTATCTGTGATATAACAATCACTCCACCAAAACTTGCTATTTCAACAAGTACTGTTCAATCTGTGACATGAACAATCACAATACATCTGATTGTTACTTCAATCAGAAGGGGTTGAGAATTCCACAAAACAAGCCCATCTCAAAAACATCTACTGTGATGCATTCTGTCAAACATCATCTTCATAATAATCAATCTAGGACTTCTAGATCAACAAATGACAGAAATAACTCAAAGGATTTAAGGAAGAGTCAAAGAAATCATCTCACAATGAAACACAAACTTGACCTTCCGAAGCAAAAACCAACTTTTGATAATAAAACTCGGGCTAAATTTTTACAAAGAAATAGAAACCAATGATTTCATTATTCATCTGAATCCTCAGTAGATGTAGATGAGATGACTCAACCAATTCATTACCAAAAATCTCCCAAATCACCTCCATCTAAATCACCATTCAGAGGAAAATACCAGGAGGTGACTATCATGAATAGGAACGGGAAACCCAAGACCATCATGGCTTGGGTTCCTTATTCTAATTAGTTCTTTTTGTTTGTAGGTTCATCCACACAGGTCTAATAGCCTATGGTATGTAGACAATGGATGCTCCCGACACATGACTGGAGATCATTCCCTTTTTCATGATTTCAAGTACATACAAGGGACTACTGTGGCATTCGGTAGAGATTCAGAAGGTGGAAGGATTACAGGAGAAGGATCTATGACAAATGAGATGCTGAGCTTTGACAGAGTGAATTACTGTGAACAACTGAATTTCAATCTGCTAAGCGTGTCTTAGAGATGCGACAAAAAATATTCCACTCACTTTACAGACACTCACTGCTACATACTGAAACCTGGTTTTCAGATTCCTGAAGAATGGGTTGTCTTAAAGACTCCGAGGAAGAATAATACATATGTCTTAAACCTGTGTTCTGCGTCACCTAAGGAAGAAACATGTCTCTTTTCTAAAGCATCATTTGATGAGTCACAGCTTTGGCATAGACGTTTGGGGCACACTAACTTTAAAAATATGAACAAGTTAGTCAAAGGAAACCATGTAATTGGCCTTCCTCAAAAAGAATTCAATTTTATTGATCAATGCTCAACGTGCCTCAAAGGAAAACAACACAAATCGTCTCACAAAACCAGCTGGTGAACACTAACAATACTCCGTTGAAGTTACTTCACATGGATCTCTTTGGACCAACTCATGTAATGAGTATGGGAAAGAAACAATATTGTTTAGTGATAACTGATGACTTTTCTCGATTCACATGGGTGTTCTTCCTACTTCATAAAAATGAAGCATCCCAGTCATTCAGTAATTTATCACTAAAATTGAAAATCAACTTGATCTCAAAGTCAAAATAATAAGAAGTGATAATGGTACAGAGTTCAAAAATGAAATATGAGTTCCTTTTGTGCAACCAAAGGCATTGCTCATCAATTCAGTGCAGCTAGACCTCCTCAACAAAATGGGGTAGCTGAAAGGCGAAATAGAACACTGATTGAAGCAGCAAGAACCATGCTAGCCAACGCTAAACTGCCAATCACCTTCTGGGCAGAAGCAGTTAACACATCGTGCTTTGTGCAAAATCGAACTCTGATTGTTAAAGAAAGTAACATGAAACCTTATGAACTGATATTTCTAAGGAAACCATCATTGGATTCTTCAAATCATTTGGTTGTCCAGTCTCAATATTAAACACCCGTGATCATTTGGAAAATTTTCATCTAAGTCTGATGAAGGATTTTTTGTAGGTTATTCTTCCGTCTCAAAGGCTTATAGAGTGTTCAATCCTAGACTATACATTATTGATAATCTACAAATGTTCAATTCAAGGAACATTCGTTTCCCAAATCTAAAATGGTCCTGATTGGTTGTTTGATATTGACACTTTTACTAAATCATTTGACCAATTTTACTTGTCTGATACAGGAACTATACATTCAGGTGATACTTCATCAACTGTAGAAAGAAGAGAAAATTATCCATTGATCTCACCTACATCTGATGAACATATGAATGAAGATGTTCCTCTTCAAGCTGATCCAATCAAATACTTGTCACAAAACCTTAGTGTTTCTTCTGAAGAAGGTCCCAGCCTGGTACCATCTCACTCAGATGACTTGTCACATGAGATCAGAAATCAAAAACAGGCTTCTCATCCAAAAGAAACTCAAGGTACTTCAAATGATGCAAGCAACCTCAGTGTTGCTGAAGATGTAGCAGTTACTGAAACAGAAGCTGACAATCTTCATAATTCAACAACAATACAAGATGATTGTGCCTCTGATCATAATGAACTGAATGTCTCCAATCTTGATGTAACTATTGCGGTGACATCATTCCTACCTCAAGAATACACAAGAATCATCCATTTGAAACTATTATTGGTGATCTTAATGAGTGGGTGACAAGAAGCAAGTCAAGTATTACAAACATCTGTTTGTTCTCATGCTTTCTTTGTCAAACAGTACCCAAAAACTTCAAAGAGGCACTTCAAGATAATAGTTGGATTGAAGCAATGCAAGAAGAATTGCTCCAATTCAAGAAACAAGAAGTATGGCAGCTGGTAGATCTTTCCAAAGGACAATACCCTATCGGTACCAGATGGCTGTACAGGAACAAGACTGATGATAGAGGGATAGTCATCAGAAATAAAGCAAGACTAGTGGCACAGAGATACACTCAGGAAGAAGGAATTGACTATGACGAGGTGTTTGCTCCTGTTGCCAGACTAGAAGCAATCAGAATCTTTCTCGCATATTCTGCGTCCATGAAATTTACTGTTTATCAAATGGATGTAAAGTGTGCCTTCTTGTATGGAAAGATTGCTGAAGAAGTCTATGTAAGTCAACAACCTGGCTTTGAAGATCCAGATTTCCCTCATAGAGTGTACAAGCTTGACAAAGCTTTGTATGGTCTTCATCAAGCTCCAAGAAAGTGGTATGAGACTTTGTCATCCTTTCTTCTTAAATATGGGTATGAAAGAGGAAAGATTGATCAGACTCTCTTCAGAAGAATAAGAGGAAAAGACATGTTGTTAGTCCAGATCTACGTGGATGACATTATATTTGGCTCGACAAACAAACAACTCTGCAAAAAATTTGAAGATCTTATGCATTCAAAGTTTCAAATGAGTGCTATGGGGGAACTCACATTCTTTCTGGGAGTGCAAGTCCAGCAAACAACAGATGGAATCTTCATCAATCAATCAAAATATGTAGAAACCATGCTGAAGAAATTTCACTTTGCTGATTGTCAGTCTATCAGAACTCCTGTAGATACTAAAGTGAAGATTGGACTTGACCCTGAAGGCAAATCAGTGGGTCAAACTCACTATCAAACAATGATAGGTTCACTTATGTATCTAATAGCCAATAGGCCTGACATTATGTTTGGTGTGTGTGTGTGCTAGATATCAAGCTGATCCAAAAGAATCACATGTGAACGCAGTCAAGAGGATATTCAGATATCTGAAGGGCAAACTAGCTCTCGGATTATGGTATCCAAAGGAAGGAGAATTTAATCTCTATGCCTACACAGACATTATGGAGGATGCAACTTCAATAGAAAATCCACTTCTGGCGGTTGTCAATTTCTTGGTCCCAGACTAGTATCCTGGCAATGCAAGAAGCAGACAAATGTGTCTGTGTCCACAGCCGAAGCTGAGTATATTGCTGCTTCAGCATGTTGCTCTCAAGTTCTCTGGATTCAAAACCAGATGCTTGATTATGGTTTTAGCTTTTTGCATACACCAATTTCTATTGACAACACAACTGTTGTCTTTATAAATAATAATCCAGTTCAGCACTCAAAAACAAAACATATTGAAATCAGATAACATTTTTAAGAGACTGTGTTGAAAAGGGTTTAATCAAATTGATTCAAGTACCAACAGAAAATCAATTAGCTGATTTGTTTACCAAGGCATTTGAACCTGGTAGGTTTGAATTTTTGGTTCAGTCAATTGGCATGATTAACCTTGAGTAAAACTTTGAAAAATATCAAAAATATTTTAAAAACATCAGAAAGACCACAAAAAGAAATCAAGTCATATGAAGAAAAGAATCATGGGAAATGATATAATTACAGTCGTTATATCATTCACTGTGCTTAATTTCAAAATATAAAAGACTGAAATGACTTACCAGATATGTTGGTAGGTTCAACTTGGAAGAAAAGATACATGCAGTGATGAATTAAAGACATATTCAATTATGAAACACTTATCACTAAGTACAGGTATGTATTGGCTTATCTAAATGCATGTGTGTGTAGTAACCTAAACACACCGGTAAAGATATTTTATGAATCTCTTTCACCACATCATGTTTCATCTTTGTTTTGCTGAGCAAAGACCTGATGAAACTTGCACATAGTGCAGATGTCATGATCCAAAAGATTCCAATGTGGAACACATCCAAATTGGTGAATCAACAAAATAATACATTCCAAGTGAATGATCAAAAGAATCCTATCATGGATCACCTTCCAAAGTGAAGTGAAAAGAATCCCAATGTGGATCAACATGAAAAAGGATCAATTAAAAGAATCCCAATGAGGATCAATGAATATGAGATTTCATGACTTAAATAACTGGTAAGAAAAGTTGTGACAAAGTTCTACCATGCATTGTATAAGGAGGGTTGATCATTCCATGCTTATGTGTTGAGGTGCACACTGAATAATAAATCAACCAAAACATGATAAAAGTCATTTGCATCAAAATATCAACCAGGTATGAACTTAAGAGGACAACATACCTTCAATCTTCAAGTTCATAATCATGTCCATTTAATTATAAAGGATGCACATGTGTAATGTAAGATTGATATGATCCCAACAAAGAGATTTTTCTCTTCATTATTAATATTAATCAAAAAATTATTCAAAACTTTTAAAAATCTTTAAAGTTTCTCTCCAAATGTAGACATAAACTTTAGGGGGTAATTTAAAATTTTTGAGTAAGTTCAAATTTTTGTTTATTAACTCAATTTTGAAAAACAAAACAAAAGGAATTTTAGTTGGTGTTGTTGCAATAAGTCAACTATTATATCTCAGCTTATGCAGATTCTGAGAAGCATGATAAGCCCATGATCTGTCAAAATTGGGAAACTTGTATTTGTTGTAATATACAACTCAATCCAAGCAAAAATTGACAACTCCAACAGCCAAGTTCATAAGAAAAATCAATCAAGGACACCTCTTCATAAGATGAATAATCAATTCAATCACATTAACTTTTGATTTAGTTCAAAAGATAATGCAGGTAAGTGCATTAGTTAATGGGTGAAGGTGAAGGAACCCATGCATATAACTAATGCGGGTAACAATAATTTTTGAAGTGCAACTAATGCGGACAATGATTTTACTCTACCGCATTAGTGTGTGAAGTAAATGTGAAGTTTGCTCTACCACATTTACTAAACTCAAATGCGGACAGCCAAAATTTCAAGTTTAACTTCCGCATTTGCAACAGTATACAATGCGGACAGCCAAAATTCAAGTCTAACTTCCACATTTGCAACAGTATACAATGCGGACAGTCAAAATTTAAAGTTTAACTTCCGCATTTGCAACAGTATACAATGCGGACAGCCAAAATTTCAAGTTTAACTTCCGCATTTGCAACAGTGCCCAAATACGGATAGAATAAAATCAAACGCATTTGTAACAGTAGAGTAATGTGGATAGTCAATCAAGAATTAAGTCTTCCGCATTAGCTACAGTCACAAATGCGGATGACCAAAGTAGTCAAATGCGGACTATCAAGTCAAAAGTTGTCTTCCGCATATGCTACAGTTAACAAATGCGGATCACCAAAATAAAAAAAATTAACATTCAGCATTCGCTACAGTGTTGACTGTATATGCTTGTAAACTTGTAAAATTTTTCAAATTGTATTATTTGACTATTTAAACGAATTTGAACAGGTCATTTAATACTTTTCAAATTTGAGAGAATTTATAATGAGACGAGCGTAAACACACACCACCATCATTCATCATCATCATCATAAACATTCAAAGATTTTGTTGTGTTTCATCTTTTAACATTCTTGTCATCGATTCAGAACAGCAGTCATTTCGAAGATAAGGTATAACTTCAACAGATTTTGAAACCAAAACCTAAGTGTCGAACGGCTACCCTAAATCGAACGATGAACCAGAAAACTATTGAAGAACACCAAAATCTAAATCATTAAGTGATGTAATACACATTTTCGATGTCAATATATATGTAAACCGGTAGGAATTCAACTAATATTGAAAACCATGACAACCATGTTTACTGAGAAAAATAGAGCAATGTGAAAAAGAAAAGTGTGAAACAAATCAAAGTCAAAATTAAAGTCAAAATTGTGAACTAACACACATGTCTCTTGTGTAGATTACATGGCAAACCTCATATGGAGCAAGCTCCATAACGTCAGCGGTTATCTAAACCCTGATGTGCCTAAAGCAGAAGGTCTCAAAGATATGATAAGATTCCTATCTACCATAAGGGTAGCTTATGCTATAACAGGACCTACGATCTATGAGAGTCCCATCTGGTCTTTCTGGGAAATTGCTGAAGCAGTAGAAGAAAATGGAGTGAAAACTCTTATTGGCAAGATCAACACTGAACACACACTGAGGATCACAAAAGAATCAGTTAGAAGATGTCTTTAATTCAATGATAATGCAGATTATCTAAAAGAAAACAACATAAATCTTCTCATAAATCCAAGCCGGTGAACACAAACAATACTCCATTGAAGCTACTTCATATGGATATGTTTGGACCAACTCATGTCATGAGTATGGAAAGAAACTATTGTTTGGTGATCATGATGACTTTTCACGATTTACATGGGTGTTTTTCTTACTTCATAAAAATGAGGCATCCCAAATAATTCAAAACTTTATCACACAAATTGAAAATCAACTTGATCTTAAGGTCAAAACAATCAGAAGTGATAATGGAACTGAATTTAAAAAAGTAGATATTAGTTCATTTTGTGCAACCAAAGGTATTGCTCATCAATTCATTGCAGCTAGAACTCCTCAATAAAATGGGGTAGCTGAAAGGAGAAATAAAACACTGATTGAAGCAGCAAGAACAATGCTACCCGATGCTAAACTGCCAATCACCTTCTGGGCAAAGGCAGATAATACGTCGTGCTTTGTACAAAATCGAACTCTAATTGTAAAAGAAAACAACATGACTCCATATGAACTGCTCTTTCATAAAAACCACTCATTGGATTTCTTAAATCATTTGGTAGTCCTGTCTCAGTATTAAAAACACCCAAGACTATTTAGGAAAGTTTTCATCTAGTCTGATGAAAGATTCTTTGTAGGTTATTCTTCTGTTTCAAAGGCTTACAGAGTGTTTAATCCTAGATTAAACATTATTGATGAATCAACAAATGTTCGATTCAAAGAATATTCGTTTCCCAAATCTACAAATGGTCCCGACTGGTTGTTTGATATTGACTCATTTACAAAATCATTTGATCAATTTCACTTGTCTGATGCAGGAAATCTCCAGGTGACACTTCTTCAGCTGTAGAAAGAAGAGATGACTTTCCATTGATTCCTCCTACATCTTCTGAATACATGAATGAAGATGTTCCTCTCCAAGCTAATCCCATCAGACAACCATCACAAAACCAGAGTGTTTTAATTGAAGGAGGTCTAAGCTTGTTACCATCCACTCAGATGATCTATCAACTGAGATCAGAATTCAAAAACAAGCTACTCCTCCATCTAAAACATAAAGAACATCAAATGATGGAAGCAATCATAGTGTAACTGGAATGGAGTCTGACTATCTTCATAATTCCCCTACAGTACAAGAGAAGGTGCCTCTGACCAAAATGAACTGAATGTCTCCAATCTTGATGTAACTATTGTTGGTGACTCCATTCGACCACCAAAATACACAAGAATCATCCAGTTGAAACCATTATTGTTCTCATGCTTTCTATGTCAAACAGTACCCAAGAACATCACAGAGGCTCTTCAAGACAATAGCTGGATTGAAGCAATGCAGGAAAAATTGCTCCAGTTCAAGAAGCAAGAAGTATGGCAACTGGTAGATCTTCTCAAAGGACAATACCCTATCAATACCAGATGGCTGTATAGGAACAAGACTGATGATAGAAGGATCGTCATCAGAAACAAAGCAAGATTAGTGGCCCAGGGATACACTTAAGAAGAAGGAATCAATTGTGATGAAGTGTTTGCACCTGTTGCCAGATTAGAAGCAATCAAAATCATTCTAGCATATTCTGCATCCATGAAATTTACTATTTATCAAATGGATGTGAAGTGTGCCTTCTTGTGTAGAAAGATTGCTAAAGAGGTCTATGTGAGTCAACCACCTGGCTTTGAAGATCCAAATTTCCCTCATAGAGTTTATAAGCTTGACAAAGCTTTGTATGGTCTTCACCAAGCTCCAAGAAAGTGGTATGAGACTCTATCAACTTTTCTTCTTGAACATGGATACTAAAGAGGAAAGATTGATCAGACTCTCTTGAGAAGAGAAGAGGAAAAGACATGCTGTTAGTCCAGATTTATGTGGATGATATCATTTTTGGCTCAACAACAAGCAACTCTGCAAAGAGTTTGAAGACCTTATGCATTCAAAATTCCAAATGAGTGCAATGGGGGAACTCACTTTCTTTCTAGGGGTGCAAGTCCAACAGACAGCAGATGGAATCTTCATCAATCAATCAAAATACATGGAAACTATGTTGAAGAAATTCCACTTTACTGATTGTTAGTCTATCAGAACTCCTGTGGATACTAAAGTGATGATTGGACCTGATCCAGAAGGCAAATCAGTGGACCAGACTCACTATCAATCTATAATCGATTCACTTATGTATCTAACATCCAGTAGGCCTGACATTATGTTTGGTGTTTGTGTGTGTGCCAGATATCAAGCTGATCCAAAAGAATCACACGTGAATGTAGTCAAGAGGATATTTAGATATATGAAGGGCAAACTAGCTCTTGGGTTATGGTATCCAAAGGAAGGAGACTTCAATCTCTATGCCTTCACAAACAGTGATTATGAAGGATGCAACTTCACTAGAAAGTCCACCTCTGACGGTTGTCAATTTCTTGGTCCCAGACTGGTCTCTTGGCAATGCAAGAAGCAGACAAACGTATCTATATCAACAACAGAAGCTGAGTATATTGCATCATCAGCCTGTTGCTCTCAAGTACTCTGGATTCAAAACCAGATGCTTGATTATGGTTATAACTTCTTGCACACACCAATTTACATTGACAACACAGCAGCTGTTTTCATAACAAATAATCCAGTTTAGCACTCAAAAACAAAACACAATGAAATAAGATATCATTTTTTGAGAGACTATGCTGAAAATGGGTTAATCAAATTGATTCAAGTACCCATTGAAAATCAATTGGCTGATTTATTCACTAAGGCATTTGAACCTAGTAGGTTTGAATTCCTAGTTTAGTCAATTGGCATGATTAACCTTGAGTAAAATCAATCAAAACATCAAAAAGAAGTCAAATTTCTAGAAAAACACAAAAAGAAGTCAATTTTATGAAGATCAGTATATCAAGGGAAATGATATAATTACAGTCATTATATCATTCACTATGCTTAATTTCAAAAATTGCAAGACTGTCATGACTTACCAGATATGTTGGTAGGCTCAACTTGGAAGAGAATATATATGCAGTGATGAATTAAAATCTTATTCAATAGTAAAACACTCATCACAAAGTACAGGTATGTAGTGGCTTATTTGAGTGCATGTGTGTGTAGTCACCTAAACACACCAGGTAATGATGCTTTATGAATCTCTTTCACCTATATCAAGTTTCATCTTGGTTTTGCTGAGCAAAGACCTGATGAAACAAGCACATAGTGCAAATGTACTAATCCAAAAGATTTCCAATGAGGAACACATCCAAATTGGATGAATCTATAAAAGCAATACATTCCAAGTGAATGAACAAAAGAATCTTATCATGGAGCACCTTCCATAGTGAAGTGAAAAGAATCCCAATATGGATCATCATGAAAAGGATCAAAGTGAAAGAATCCCAATGAGGATCAGTGAAAATGAGGTCTCATTACTTAAGTAACCTAGTAAGAAAAGTTGTGAAAAATTTCTACCATGCATTGTATAAGTATGGTTGATCATTCCATGCTTGTGTGTGTGAGGTACATATTGAATAATTAAATCAACTAAAAACATGATAAATATCATTTGCATCAAAATATCAACCTGGTATGAGTTTAAGAGGACAAACATACCTTCAATCATCAAGTTTATAAACATGTCCATTTTATCATAAAGGATGCACATGTGCAATGTAAGATTGATATGATCCTAACAAAAGATATAATTCTCTTCATTATTAATAATCAATGTATATAATAGTCAAAAAGATTTTAAATTTTTAAAGGTTCTATCCAAATGTGGATATAAACTTTAGGGGAGTAATTTTAAAATTTTTTATCAAATCTATATAGATTGTTACTATCTTAAATTACTTTCTTAAAAAATTTAAAACAAAAGAAAAAGAAAATGCATGTGTTGATAAAGAAGTTATACCATAGTATCTCAGCCTATGCAGATTCTTGGAAGCATGAAAAGTCCAAGATCAGTCAAACAATAGGAAACTTGTATCACTTCTGACATACAAGTCAATCCAACCAAGAATTGACAACCTCAACACTCAACAACTTCATAAGAAAAATCAATCAATGACATCTCTTCATAACATGAAAAACGAAAACAGTCACATTAACTTATGATTAAGTTCAAAAGTTAATGCAGGTAAGTGCATTGGTTAATGCGGGTAAAGGTAACCCATGCTTATAACCAATGCAGGTTGCTTTTTATTTCCAAGAGAAACTAATGCGGACAATGATTGTACTCTACCGCATTAGTGTGTTACAAGTATACACGAAATTTTGAAGTGTAAAAACCTATGCGGAACAAAAATTGTTCTACCGCATTTGTCAATGCGGATAAAATATTTTTAAGTGTTCATCCGCATTTGTCAATGCGGATAACATTTTAAGTATCCAACCGCATTTTTCAATACGGATGAAATTTACACTTCCGTATTTGTTTTACTCATCCGCATTTGCGGATGTGTATCTTCAATTTTCATGTATTTTCAAACAGAAATAAATAAGTGCTTAATCTCTTCTGTCTCGATAAATGATGATCAGGTAAATGTGGATTTTATTCTATCGTATTTGCTATAGTGAGCAATGCTGACAAATTTTGTTCAGCTGCATTGCTACAGTGAGCGATGCTGAACAAGTTTTGTCAACCGCATTTGTTACGGTGAACAAATGCTGATGACCTTCGTTCTTCCGCATTTGCTACAGTGCACAAATGCGGATAGAAGAAAACAGAAGTAACAAAACTTCCGCATTTACAATAGTAAACAAATGCGGATAGTCAAAGTTCTTTAAATTTTCACTTCCGCATTTACAACGGTAAACAAATGCGGATGACCCAAAGACTTAAAATTTACCCTTCCGTATTTGCTACAGTGATTTAAAAATGTGACCGCATTTGCTCTGGAACTTGTAAAATCTTGTAAAAGACATTATTTGACTATTTAAAGGAATATCAAAGGGTCATTTAATACTTTTCAAATTTGAGAGATTACATAGTGAGACGAGCGAAAACACACTGTACACCCTTTGATCATCACCATCATCAACAACCAAAGATTTTAGCGTGTTCTACTCAACATGTTCTTGTCATCGATTCTAAACTACAGTAGCATTGAAAAAAAGGAGAAATTTCCAAAAATCTTTCATGACCTAACTTTCGGACTATTGAACCAAAATTGAACAAAGAATCAAACGATAATGAAGAACACCCAAAATCTGATTTATTTAAATATATGTTATACATTTTTGACATCAGTGAACATGCAAATTAAGAGGAATTCTAACCATCATGAAAAACCTTCATAGTTGTGTTCATCATAAGAACAAAGTCTGATGAAAGACGAACATGTGTAACAAATTAATGAAATAACATCTAATAAATGGTTTATTTAAACATGAAAAATAGAGAAACTATGATTGTTCAACAACAAATTCACCATTTGATATGACAACGATGAAATAGTAACTTCAAACATTCATCTTTGACCATTAATAGTCAAACTAATAAATTGTGCACATGCTTTCTCATCAAAACTAACACATATGTCTCTTATGTAGATTAAATGGCTAATCTCTCATGGAGCAAGCTCCATAATGTCTGCGGTTATTTAGACCCTGATGTACCCGAGGCTGAGGGACTCAAAGACATAATCAAATTCATCTCTACAACAAGGGTGGCTTATGCTATCACTGTTAGACCTATCATATATGAGAGACTCATAAGGTCAGTCTGGAACTCCATTGAAGTGATAGAGGATGATGAGGTTAGGTCTTTATCTGGAAAGATTGATGATGAGCATACTCTGATTATAACTGAAGATTCTGTGAGAAGGTGTCTGCAATTTGGTGATGATGCAGATGCACCAATTGCGCTAGATGATGATGATATCACTATCTTCTTTGCATAAATTGGATATGAAGGGGGTTTTGAAGCAAAACAGATTGTGAAAGGGTTAGTAGACTTGCCTTGGAGGTTCCTGAACCATATCTTTCAACATTGTTTGTCTAAAAGGAAAACATAATGGAATGATATCCCAGTTACTACTTCATCAGCAATTTGTACTCTATGCACAGTTAGACCATTCAATATGTCAGCTTATGACTTTAATGGTCTAGTATCAAAACATACAAGGGGGAAGGAGATACAAATTCTTAATGTATCCAAGGTTCATTCAATGTTTGATAAATGAAGCATTCCCCAATCTAGCTGCTAAGGGACCAGTTCTAGATATTACACACTATGATGCTAAGTCTTATAGATACATCAAGAAGAGGATCCTAGAAACTTCTACAGTAGAGCTCACTCACCTCTTCTACCTTGGATGCTTCAACAGATTAATCCTGATGCACAGGTGAAGAACAACATGATCCTGCTAATGAGCTTATTGAAGAACAAGCTACTGATGAGCAAGTTATAGGCATTGATAGGCAAAGGTTAGTGTCACCCCAAGATGGTGCATGGGGTGATTCTCACACTGAACCTGAAATTCATGATTTTGCATCTCCATTTGTACCTCTACCTATCCCATCTCCACAAAGAACCCCACAACCATCATCATTACCATCTCCCCATAAATCACCAACCACTTCAATTCATAAATCACTTATCCCATCACCAATAGCTCAACCAATCACATCTCCACCTCATCACTCTCTAACATCACCACCGCATCACTCTCTAATATCACCACCTCACCACTCACCAAAATCACCACCTCAACCATTCCTTACTAGTGATAATCCAACTGATTTTAGAGATGTAACCAGCTCATCTAAAGAATCCAAATCATCTTCGATGAGGAAGATCAACCTGTGCAAATGCCTGTAAAGAGAGTCACTTTTGAGACTGCTCCTTCAAAGAATTTTGCTAAATCAAATGTGAACAGACCGGATGAAAAGGATGAGTTGATCTCTGAGCTCATGCAAAAGATTGAAAGGATGGAAAGAATACTTAACAGGAGATCAAGAATCATTGATGATAGAATTCTTGAACTTGATGAAAAGGAGAATGAGTTGAAAGAGCTAAAAGAAATTATGAAGCTGAAAAGAAAGAGAAAGATAAGGAGATTAACTACTTAAAAGCTGCTCTTAATCATTCCAAAAAAGAAATTAGTAGGCATGTTGATACTCTTGCTATTCAAACCATTGATATGGAAGAGCAAGAGGATATAATTGAAGAACAAGCAGAGGTTATCTCCAATCTGCAAAATCAAATTAAAAGTCAAAATAAAAGAATCTTTGAGCTTGAGCAACTGATTGAAATTCAAAGAAGAGCTGAGGTTGAAGAAAGTGAAAAAGATGAAGAAAAAGTTATAGCTGATGAGAAACAATCTTCTTCTGAGAATGATGAAAAAGAAGAAGATACAAGCAAATCAAAGAATGAAAAATCAAGCCTAGAAATGATGGTCTATTCTAGAAAATCAGATGCTACATACACTAAAAAGGCTTAATTTGAAGAATTGATCAGTGCACTAGACAGCTTCACATCTGAAGAATTCATAATTGATGATGAGTTTTGGGATTTCATCGCTGACCAGAGGACTAACACTAAACCCATTGTGGTCATTCCTCAATCTCCAATTCCCTTGGAGAAGGAGTTGAGTATGCAAATAGTACTTGTTGTGTCATTGTCTGAGGAGCAAAAGGATATGATCATAGTGTTCTATGAAAAAGAAAAGAAAAAGAAAGAAAAAGCAGCTGATGATCATGAACAAGTACAAACTGAGGCTGAAAAAGTGCCTGAGGAGATTAAAAAGCCTGAATCCTCTTCTGGTCCTTCACTTCAACCTATACCAGAAAAAGAAAATATTTATCTCAAAAAGCAAAAGGCAAAAGACCAATAGTGGAAGAAAAGCATGTAAAGAAAAGTAGAAGATATCCAAGAAGCTTGGCAGCTATAGTTGAATTCCTAGAAGAACATGAGCAGGCTGAGGCTCAATTAAGAAACAAGCTGCTTTTATTGATCTGGAACAAAGAGAAATAGAAGGAGGATATGATGTTGAAAAGACTGTAGATGTGGACAGTCTTGTGCAAAAAGAAAAATTTGTTGATGAAATGGTGGTAAAGGCACAAACACATGACCTTATGATAAAAGCCATGTTCTTAATCAATCATGGGTATGATGCTGACGAAGTATTTAGCATGACATATGAGGGCATGAAAGCAGAAGAAGAGAAAGTCAACAAACTGCTGGACCCCACGGTTGAAACAGATTATAAGAAGTCCATTGCACCCAAAGTTCACAAGTCAAAGTTGTCTGTCATGAAGAAGCAATCTTCAACTCCTAAACCTCTACATCCTGATTCCTATAAAATGACTAATAGGAAAATGAAGAATTACCTCACCAATCAAGGCTTCACTAAAAGGAAATTGGGAAACATGAAAACTAACTCACTGAGAGTTGCCACACTCAGATTAATCGATGAAAAGAAAGAAAGACTAAAGAGGTTAGAAGAAGAAGTCCTCAATCAAAAGCCAACATCAAGAGTCTCTGCATAAGACATGCAACTTACACATAAAGATCAAGACTATCTAGCATCTATTGTTCACAAATACCAACTAAAACTTCAGGAAGGGTTAACCACTACTGAGATGATTAGAGGTGTATCTACTACAAAAGGAAAAATTGACCAAAATATCATTGCCTGGAAGTATGATAGTTCATGGAATATGTTCATGGTTAAAAGAATATTAGGGCTGGTGTAATTTTTTACAGAGTACACTGCTCTAGTAAATGCCCTTGAGATTCATGACCTGAAAGAACTGGCTAATCTAGAACTGATCAACCATAATGCCATGTTCAGAGGGTATGAATTTGAAGGTATACTTAAAATGTTCAAGAGAACCAACTTCAATTCATTGAAAGCCATATGCATGAGAAAAGACAAATCATTCAAGAACCCGCTAGAGATGAAACAGACAAAACCAGCAGAAGAAGAAGTAGTGTTTCCAGAACTAAAAGGGAAACCTACAGAATCATTGAAAAGAAAAATGGTGGCTAGCACTCATTCCTTAATACCAATCTCAAATGTTTATTATGATGAGAAGACCTATGAATTGGTGATTGAGAGGAAGTGGGGAGGTAAAGAAGGTGCAGAAATCAGATTGTTTAGTGGTTGTGAAGTGAGACTATTAGATCAATCCTATATTCACTACATATACACAAGGCACTTCTAAGAGATATTAAACAAATTGGGTGAAGAAGATCTGCATTTGTTTCTAAAGTGCATCAATATATTAAAGATGGCATATGGTCAGATCAGTGCCAAAAGGGAGAAAAGAAAGAAGAAGAAGACACCTCTACAGTTGAGCAACATTGTCAAACTAGAAGTTGATGTAGATGGTGCTCTTTTATTCATAGGGATGGGCTATCTATAGTTTCTATTTGGGAACCAGTTTCACTTAAGAAACTACCACTAGAAGCCATTCACAATATGAGAAAAATGAAGATCCATGTACTAAGCAGGGAAAAAATGCCAGAAGCTCAATACTTTGTCAACATGATAAAGGCAATTTTGAATCCAGCTCAAGTAGCACCTTTTTACACCATCACAAGACCCAACAGAATCATCACAACCTCAATTACTACCTAAACATTGAAGAACATAGGCTGTATAATCCTTAGGGGGAGTATTTTTGGACCCTGAAAGGATTATACATGCCAATTCAATGGGTGAGTTGATAGTTGCTCTGCTGGATTCCCACAAGTCTAAGAAGTAATGCGGATGAAGATCCTGCATAGAAGAAAAACCAAGTATGGCTATCCGCATTTGTAAATGTGGAAGTCATAAAACAAATGCGGACAAGCATTTGTTCTTCCGCATTAACAAATGTGGAAGACCAGAAGAAATGCGGACAAGATTTTGTTCATTCGCATTTGCCAATGCGGATGACCAGACAAATGCGCAAAAGTATTTTTGTTAATCCGCATTAACCAATGCGGATGACTAACATACTAATGCGGAAGATGAAGTAAAGAAATGTTGATCAAGTCAACTCATCCGTATTTGCCAATACAAATAAACAAGATGTAATGCAGATCAAGACTTAGACTATTTCTGATGTAATAGGTCGGGGGTAGTTTAGTCATTTTGTAAAAGGCATCTTGTCTGCTTATAATTAGAATAAAAAACCTCGTACATGAGGTGACATAGTTTAGACAATTAGAATATTTTGTATTCTCTAGGTGCATTATTACTTTTCTTGCTAAACCCTAGCAGTCATTGTAATCAATCACCTTTATTAATATACACAAAGCATTTATGAGTATTTCATCTGTATTGAATGTTTCTGGATTGTATGATTCCGCCATTCAATCATTAACTCAATTATTATATTCGATCCTAAAAGAAAATCTCAATCTCACAACCTTGTCAAGTTGTATGCTAAATTCTCCAAGTGCGCGTTCTAGTTACACGAGGTTTAGTTTTTGGGTTACGTAGTGAATCCCAAGGGGATTATAGTGGACCCGACAAAGGTGGAGGCGGTGATGCAATGGAAGTCTCCAAAGTTGCCATCCAAGATCCGTAGTTTCTTAGGATTAGCGAGATATTATAGGAGATTCATCTAAGACTTCTCCAAGATAGCTTCTCCGCTCACTAAGTTGACCCGTAAGGATGTGAAGTTCGTATGGGGTCAAGAGCAATAGAAGGCCTTTGAGGAGTTAAAGGGAAGGTTGACTCAAGCTCCTGTCTTGTTGTTACCCAAAGGAAGAGAGAATTTTGTGGTCTACTCAGATGTTTTTTATTCGAGGTTGGGTTGTGTGTTGATGCAGCGAGGAAAGGTTATGGCCTATGCATCTTGACAATTGAAGGTTCATGAGGTAATTACCCTACCCATGACCTGGAGCTAGCATTTGTGGTCTTTGCATTAAAGATTTGGAGGCGCTACTTGTACGGGACGAAGTGCACCATCTTCACTGATCAAAAGAGCTTGTAGTACTTGTTCGAGCAGAAGGATTTGAATATGATGCAGAGGTGATGGTTGGAGCTCATAAAGGACTATGATTGCATTGGTTATGGCCTCGGACAAAGCCAACGTAGTGGCAAATGCCCTTAGCAGAAAGGCGAGGCCTGAACCAATTCGGGTGAAGGCTTATTAGTTTGTTATGACCTCGGACTTGATGAAGCAGGTCAAGGAGTTTCAAGACGAGACGTTGAAAGAAGATCGTCTAAACTCTGAAAGGATGAGATTTCTAGTCGCGGAGTTGGGTGAAAACACTCTTGGTGTTAGAACCCGATTCAAACAAATATGGGTTCCTCGTTATGGGAATCTACGTGGGAAGATCATGGATGAAAATCATAAGACTCGATACTCCATTCATCCAGGTGCTATAAAGATGTATTAAGACATGAAGAAAGATTATTGGTGGCCGGGTTAGTGGAGTATGTGAGGAAGTGCCTTACTTGTTTAAAAGTGAAGGCGAAGCATTAGAAGCCATACGGGAAGGTCCAACCCTTGGATATACCTGAGTGGAAGTGGGAGCATATCACCATGGACTTCATTACGAAGCTACCGCGTACCGCGAAAGGGTATGATGCCATATGGGTGATAGTTGATCGTTTGACGAAGAATGCTCACTTCCTACTGATCCGAGAGACGTATTCCTCTTAGATACTCGAGGATCTATTCATCAGGGAGATTGTAGCTCATCATGGTGTACCATATCTATTGTGTATGATCGTGATACTCGGTTTACATCCAAGTTTTTTAAGAGATTTCATGATAAAATAGGAATGAGGTTACATATCAGCATGGCTTATCATCCTTAGATAGATGGTCAGTCAGAAAAGACCATTCAGACATTGGAAGATATGTTTCGGGCATGCGTCATTGATTGTGGAGGAAGTTGGGATGACCATTTACCATTAGCCGAATTATCATATAACAATAGCTACCATGCCAGCATTGACATGTCTCCTTATGAGAACTATACGATAGGAGACGTAGAACGCCCGTTTGTTCGGGTGATATTGGCCATAAAGAGTTAGGGAGCATCGAGTTGATTAAGGTTACGACTAAGAAGCTGGAAAGGATAAAGGTCTTTATGAAGGCAATTAAGGATAGGCAAAAGTTATACGCCGACAAGAGACGTAGACCGATGAGTTCAAGGTGGGCGATAGAGTTTCCTGAAAGTCTCACCTTGGAAGGGGATCATTCAGTTTAGAAAGTAGGGAAAGTTGAGCCCAAGATACATAGGGCCTTTTTGAATCATTGCTTGAGTAGGAGAGGTGGCCTACAGGTTAGAGTTGCCCAGTGAGTTAGTGGAATTCATCCGACATTCCATGTATCTCACTTGAGAAAGTGTTTAGCTAACGAGAATATGGTGGTGCCACTGGAGGATATTGAAGTGGACAAACGACTCAATTATGTGAAGCACCCAATGGCGATCATTGATCACAAAGAGAAGAGGCTAAGGAATAGAGTAGTATCCTTGGTGTGAGTACAGTGGAAGCACAGGAAGGGATCAGAGTTCACTTGGGAAGCTGAGGAGGAGATGAGGCAGCTTTACCCTCAATTATTCAGTGACTAATAGGTTTCGACGGCAAAACCTAAATAAGGGGGTGGACTTGTAACGCCCCGAACAAAGTCAAAACAAACCAATTAATAATGATAGGCTTAGACGGGATTATTTAATGTAAATAAGAGGAAAGTGGGTTATGGACTGAGTAAACCTTGCAGGTTACGAGTTAGACGAGTTTAAGGTCCCGGGAATGCCCAGTATATATAAACAAATTAGCTAGAGCCACTCTTATTTGCAACTCAACACCCAACTTCTAGAGAGAGAGTGTAGAGAGAAAAAGTAAAGAGGATGTGAAGATCCAAGGCTTGGTTGATCAAGAGATTGAAGATCTATTTTTGTGGACATCCAAACAAACAATAAAAGACCAAGATTCTACGTAAGAAACAATAATTAATTGTTTCTTATATTAAAATCGGATTCTAGAGCTTGGGGGTTTTGAAAGTGGCAAAGAATCATTGAAAACTCATGTTTTTGTATAAGAAAACATGTAAAAAGATTAGATATAGCTTCTTGGATGTTAAACCAAGGATTTGGATGTAAAAGGTTATAGTTTTGGGTCAAAAATGGGTTGGTTCGTAATTTCATCCCGTCTGCGAAACTACATGCTCGTCCAACGAAATTGCATAGTCATCCAGCGAAACTATGAAGACTTTTTGCGAAACTATAGTTTCGCAGCTAGTTTAGCAGACATAGAATACCAACAAAAGTTGGGCGAAACTGACAGTGAAACTGCCAAGGAAACTGCTGATCTGGTAGCGAAACTACTCATCTGGCAGCGAAATTAGCAGCGAAATTAGCCAGAAGTTAACCCCTTCAAGTGTTAACTTATCTGTAGGTTATGTAGTGTGACCCTTGCTTGGGAAGCTTGATTGAGAAGCTAATTGCTGAGTCCAGGTGAGTGATAGATCCCCTGAATATTTAAATGTTTTGATAAGTTTTAGGGTGAATATCAGTATGTTGATGTGTATGTGTATGGGGATGGATTGTGTATGATGATTATATGATGATGTGTGATGCTTTTTGTGAGGTTTATGGTAATAATACGTATGAATGTATTATGTTGACTTTATGTTCCTATTATGTATTATTTTATGGCTTACATGTTATGATTATAAAATAAATATAAAGTATTATGTAATGAAAACAGAAATTAATGATGAATGAAGAGGAACATAAAGAATGAAAGAATGCATGCATTGATGATGAATGAATGGAAAGTCTTGCAAACAATAATAAGGAGGTGCACAACTCTAAAATATCGTTAGCTAACTGTATGTGGTTTAGCTAACCCGTAAGGATACACATAGGGGTCTAGTCTTTGTGACTGACCAAACGTATAGGATTCTTGTCGTTTGCTCCGGTACTGGTGTCAGGCTACGTGCACAATGTTAGGAGTCACTCAGCAACACTGACTTTTATGTATTTTCCAGTTACCAGGTGATGTGGCCGAGGATGGCACGAGGCAGCTACTTGGCTTATTATGGATGGCATCCATTTTGTATAACGATGATATTTTTGCATTGTAATACAAACAAATGATGTTTTGCAATGACTGACAATGTTGTATTATTTTGCAAAAGCAATTATTTATATATCAAATAATTTATTAAGTATTCTGTTGCGATATTTTAGCAAATTTAAATGTATGTTTTATGTTTTATGTGCGATGATTAACCAGTTGTAAGCGTCCCGGGAATGGGACTTTACATGGACGTAGGTCAATCCTTGACTGAACCATGTTAAATCTCCGTGTTCTGTAGTATTTTGATTATTGTGCTCGTGTGTTGTGTGTTTGTTGATCATCATCGAATAACTGTTGTCCTTTAACTGCTCTTACTGCCAACCTACAATCACAAGGCTGCTGATTGGCATCGATAAACCACCACCAGCCGCCATCACAGCCGCCACAAAGGGGCTGTGTTTTCTGCCGAGAACAGGTTGTTGTCCTGTTTTGTTTTGTGCAGTGTTGCTATTGATTTTTTTGCTCAGTTATTGATCAAAGAACAACCTTCAAACAAGTTCCATTTTGGGTATTTGTTCGGTTTTATTAGTTTCAAGTTATTGGTTGTTTGGTCAAACTATTGTTGCTCCGTAGTTACATTTATTACTATTATTATTGTTATCATTATTGTCACTCATTATACAAATCAATTAGAAATACCGACAAGTTCTTAAAGCCCGAGCCGTAGTATTGTGTTGATTTTCGTACCCTATCTGAATCCTCGGGTCAGCTGCGTACACATAATACCTAACATGAATTAGATTTGGTCCAAAAGACAGATGATATGTTTAATTTATTTGATGTTGTATTATGCATTTTACTTGGTGGTGTTAGAATTTTTGGAAATCCGAGAAACATTGTTGTTCTACCTGTTGTTGCTAATTTTATGCGGTTAGCATGTTCTGTGGATGAATTCAAACATCATAATTAATAAAGTTAACATTGGGCTTTTTTATATTCATTCTAAGTTTTATTGTTATAATCTTTTTTTCATATTTAAGTAGAAATCAAATTGGTTTTGTGAAGCACTGAAGCCATTTACCTCATGGGGCTTATAAGATCTTTTAGGTTAATTCAAGACATTGGTTTATTGATAATATTTGTATCTTATTATCTTATATATATTCAACTAAATTTTGATATTGTAATGATGTAGAGCCGCATTTATATGTTTGTTGCTATTTGCCTGATGTCTCATATACAACGACTACTAAGGTTCAATATTTTTTATTTGGTATTTAGTATAAGTACAAATTTTAGGGAACGCTTTATATTATTCTTGAATAAATCCAACTACCCAAAATATTTTATCTTCAGGATTTTATAAAACAAGGGAATTGAACTTGACATTTTCGTTATATGTAGAGATGAAAAAACATCAAACTGAACTTTTCAGTTTCTTTATTTATACTTTCCATCATGCACACTAAATACATATAGTTACTAATTTCGTTTATATGATCAAGTTCCAAGAAGGAAGAGGAAGCAAGAAAATTCTTGAAAGGCGGTAGATATAAAATACAAAGATGAGTACGACACATTTCAATATTTGCAATTTGCAATATGTAAAATACATATGTATCAATAACCTAACCTTATGCAGTTATTGATCACATTTTCATTTGTATGGGTAAAAGGGATGGTCGGAACAAAGTTTTATCCATCGACTCCATGCTACCTCAAAAGAAAAAAGTGTTAATCGTATATAACTCGCATGCGAATCATGTATGCGATTTAAGCTTCTTCGAGCAAAAAGTGTACCCGTTTTAACTTTTGACCAAATGACCACAACAAATTAATCCATTTGGACCAACCATTCATTTTGCCATCTCTAACTAGAGGTCTTTACAAGGTTCATCCAATTGAACACAACGAAAACATAATAGCAAATTACTCTTTCACTCGTTATTACAAAAATAGCTATCCCCTTGATCTTGATAACCTGAATATTCGATAACTTTTATATTAATGAATGTTTCTGATGAAGTTGATAGATTTGAAAAAGCATCTAAGCAACAAGCAGCAAGTGGTAAGTCAGTTGGTCTACTTTAACTGATTGGCATATCAGTTCAATATAGTCAATAGTACAAATGTAAAATTTAAGATATAATATTCTTGGCTTTTTGTTTCAACGAATGCTAGATTGTCTCTCACTACTTTTGGCTAAAGGGCATCATCACACACTGACATATCTTGCATGCATGAAGAAAGACCCTGTGTTCACTCACCTGATGCTAAAATGGTTACTTTAACTTAAGTTAATATATGTGTTTGTATTAGACCATCATCTTTATAAACTCTTTTCCTATTCTTAATGGTCATATGTGTAAATTGTTATTTCCTATATCACCTTTGTGTAATTTGTATTGTTTACATGTTTGTCTCCACTCATTAGTGGAGATCATTGAGTGCTCATTATATGGTATCAAGCCAAAGGTCCTCCTCTTCATCTTCTCTATAATCTTTTCCTCTCCGTCTCTTCTCCTATTCCCTTCCCACCCATCGGTCTTCCACACTCATTTTCCAATCTCATTCCCATAAAACTTTGTTCCTCCTACTACCTTTTATGGATGGACCAATGAAATGATCACTCTGTTAACTTATCATAATCTTATTTCACATGTTGATGACTCTTCTTTGGCTCCTCCCATAACCATTTCTACCAATGATAAAACCGTGGATAACCCTACGTATGCTGCATGGTTAGCTTCTGATCAACGTACCATTATCCTCATCAATGCCACCTTATCTGAAAAGGCTGTCACTGTTTTCATCAGCTTTCCTACTGCTCAAGAAATTTGGGTCGCCTTGGAAACGACTTATGGTAATTCCTCAATTGAATGTGTTCATAATCTTCGTGATCAACTCCATTTGGCTAAAAAATGTCCCAATATGTCGCTGAATTTGGTCGTCACTTTAAAAATCTCTGTGATTAGTTGGTTGCTATCGGATTTTCGGTTGATACTAATGACCAAACCCATTGGTTTCTTTGTGGACTAAGGCCCTCTTTTGAAACTTTATCCACTATCGTCCGCTCCTTTCGACCGGATCCTACATTTACTGATCTTTTGGCTAGGTTCGATGTCACACCCCAACTTTAACAGCGAAAACGACGAGATGTGAGAGTTAAGATCGTTCACTGCCATATAACACTATTATTAAATCCAAATATATTATTCATAAGTTTTAAAGGTTACATTACAAACATAAGTCTCAAATAAAGAACTTAACAAGCATAAAAGAAATATATCAAGCTCATTCATTTATATAACTAGGTTCATTCCTAGGTGTGAACAAACTTCAAAGGTGACAGTCAAACTTGAGTATTTCGTGAAACATGTTAAAAATAAAATGTCAACAATAATATTGGGGAGATTTCCATAATTTTCAATACATAAGTATATAAAAAATGACAATTCATGTTGTAAGTTAGAGAACAAAGTAACTAGGGATGTAAGATAGAATGCACAATCAAACCTTGACAGATTTTTACAAGTCTCAAACGTTTACAAGTATATACAATTAGCTAAGTGTACTTGAATTAACCAAGCAAGCTTGTCAGGCCATAGATCTATGACGTCACCAAGCTAGCAATAGTTAATGATTGTACATATAATCGACATTACATGGTAGCTATCAAGATCAACTAACCACAACATACAAGTGAATTGTCATAAATTTACAAGAATCAAACGTTTTACAAGTGCAATGGTTATAATGTAACATGTTTCACCTTAAAGTGTGAAAATATGAAAAAGGGGTATAGAAATACTCACTTGATCAAATAAGTATAGAACGACGATTAATAAGAAAATATTAAATAGGCGTTCCAACGAAAACTCCTTCACAATGCACCTAAGAATATATAAATATTTACAATGTTTAACCTTAAATATAATAAGTATAACGAATCAACGAGGACTAGAGTTTTAAGTGGATTTGAGCATTTTATAAGAATTTTTTTTAAAATATATTCTTTATATGTTTATATAAATAAGGTGAAATTAAATTACTTATAATAATTAATAAAGTTGAAATATAATATTAGAGTAATTATTTGATATAACCATGATTTAGACAATATTAAGTGAAAAGAAGCATTTAGACCAACAATAATTTATTAATTATTATTTAAAATTCATTTCATTTAAGAAATTATTCAAAAACAATCTTTGTTAAAATGTGTTATTACAAAGATATTATTGAATTAAACTTAGAAAATTTTACAGAAAATATTTAGTGACCTTTAAAAATATTTGAAGTTTATAGAATCCATTTTTATATTTAATAACATTTTCTATAATTGAATTATGGCTAAAAAAGCCTTTTTAAAAAATAATAAGAGGGTGCCCGAGTTCGAACCCGGGACCTCTATGTTGACAGGATGGGTGGGTAACTAGTAAACCAAGGCTTTAGCCACAGTTTTACTTGGTTCCCAAATTTTAAAAACACCAGTTTCAAAACAGCCCCAAATCGAATGAACCCTAGGTTGATTCGAACCAAAATTGAAGATCAATTAGTGTTGCTAATGATCCGAATCATGGGGCTTTTGTTTCCCAAGTTAATATGAGTATGTAGGTGTGATTATCTTACCCGATTATGGGCGAATTGATATGGTTTACTTCGATTTAGGTTTAGTTCTTTCGCAATGAACACGAGGTTGATTTCGAGTTTGCGTTGATTTTTTCTAGAAATTGAGTGTATCAAGTGTTTAAAGGAATCGAATTTGATAATTCCCCTCTGTATATAGGTCCCATTTACTTGATTTAGTCCCGAACAGGTTTTGTTTTGCTTCGTTTGTTTCGGTTATAATTTTATGATTAATTGGTTGTTAATCTCGAATTAAAACATACATTTAGTTTCATAATGATTAGATGTACGTTTCCAATTGATTCAACGGTTCAATCCATCTAATTTTAGGTGAAATTGCATGTTATACATCGGTTTCAATCAGGTACTTAATAAACTAACATTTCAAACTAATTATTAGACGGTTACAGGTTCGATTCATGTTCTAGGCTCGATTTGGAATGGTTTGAGTGTTAAAAAAGATCAAATTAGATAGCTTTGGGCTCGCCGGAGGGTCGCCGAGAGTCAAGCGAACGGCTACCGGAATCACTGGGAAGAAACCATTTTGGGGGTTTCGATTTTCAATTTTACAGAAGCAGCCCCTCAACTTATGGATGTTTATTATTTTATGCATAAACCTTTTATTTAAAGTTTATAAAATGACATTAAGGCCCCTTGACTTATTAAATCCAAGTTTTAAACATTTCTAAGTTTAATAGTTCTTACAAATTATTGTTATTATTATTATTATTCTTAGTTATTATTATTATTAACATTATTAGCCTTCAAATTAAAGGATTAGAGATAAATTAAAGAAACAAGGATTAGAGATAAATTAAAGAAATAAACATAAGTAACCCATGAGTTTTATATGGCAATAAAGGCCCTTATAAAAATTCACAAAGCTAACTATAAATTAACCTAAAATTACAAGATGTTACAGTCTCTCCAACTTAAAAGAATTTCAACCCAAAATTAAGAATGAACTAAGCGAACAAATGTGGGTATCTCTCCTCCATATGATCCTCACATTCCTAAGTGAACTCAGCTCCACACTTGTTCTCCCACGAACCTTGATAATTGGAGTAGTTGTGGTTCTAGTTTTCTTCATGATACGATCCATTATTTCAACAGGTTTTCAACAAAGTGTAATGACTCGTCGATCTGAATGTCTTCCAATGGAACATGCAGACGCTCGTCAGCCAAAAACTTTCTCAAATTTGAGACATGGAACACAGGATGAACTCCACTACGGTCGGAAGGTAGTTCCAGTCTATAAGCCACTTTCCCAATCCTTTTCAGGACATTGAAAGGTCCTACAAATCTTGGAGCCAGTTTACCCTTCTTTCCAAACCGAACAACACCTTTCAACAATGAAACCTTAAGAAGAACCATGTCGCTAACTTGGAACTCCAATGGCTTACGAAGCTTATCGGCATAACTCTTTTGTCGACTTCTTGCCACTTCAAGGTTCTTGCGGATTACGGAGACTTTATCGGTTGTTTCTTGTATAAGTTTAGGACCAGTGATGATGTTTTCACCAATGTCGGTCTAGCAGATCGATGATCGGCATTTACGACCATAAAGTGCTTCAAATGGTGCCATCTTGATACTCAAATGATAACTATTGTTATACGAAAATTCTGTGAGCGGTAAATACGTATCCCAATCACCACCAAAGTCAAGGACACATAGTCATAGCAAATCCTCAAGGGTTTGGATTGTTCGTTTGGTTTGACTATCAGTTTGAGGATGGTAAGTGGTACTTAAATCCAATTGTGTACCAAAGATTTCTTGTATAGACGACCAAAAGTGCGAAGTGAAATGAGCTTATCGGTCAGATATGATGTGCAACGGCACGCCATGACGACTCACAATTTCGTCAATGTAGATGCGAGTCAGTCTTGAAACTTTGTATGTGTCTCGTATTGGTATGAAATGTGCCTTCTTGGTCAAACAGTCAACAATCACCCATATATTATCATGAACATGAGGGTTACGAGGTAACTTGGTTATGAAATCCATGGATATATGTTCCTATTTCCACATAAGGAGTTCAGGTTGCTCAAGTAAACCACTTGGTCGGTGATGCTCGGCTTTGACTTTTACACACGTGAGACACTTGGAAACATAAAACGCGATATTTTTCTTCATTCCAGGCCACCAATATTGAGCACGAAGGTCCATGTACATCTTATCAGAGCCAGGATGAATTGAGTATTGAGCTTGATGAGCTTCGTTCATAATGAAGTGTCAATGGTTATCACGATTTGGAATCCAAAGTCGATTCAAGAAGTACCACATGACGTTCGGTTTTGTCTCTAGTTGGGACCGAACGTTAGACGGAAAATCTTCATCTTTCCCTTCGTCGGTTAATGCTGCTTCTTGAGCCTCGCGAATGCATAACTCGAGATCACTTTCAATCCTTATGTTTTGAAGCATGATAGTAGCCTCGTTAACATCCACATGTATCTCGGTCTCAAATTCCCCTAACGTATCAAACCATTGTCTTCGATCTCGAACTTCTTGTAGTGAGACAGTCTTGTTATGGACCTTGGGACTCAGCGTGTCGGCTACAACGTTCGCCTTTCCAGGGTGGTAGCGAATGTCGCAGTCGTAGTTGCTAATCAACTCAATCCAACGTCTTTGCCTCATGTTGAGATCCTTTTGATCGAACACGTGTTGGAGACTCTTATGATCGGTGTAGACTATGCATTGCATCCCATAAAGATAGTGTCGCCAAATCTTCAATGCGAAAACCACGGCGCCAAGTTCAAGATCATGAGTTATGTAGTTCACTTCATGAACCTTCAATTGCCTCGACACGTATGCTATGACTTTGCCTTGTTGCATGAGAACACAACCAAGACCTTGATTAGAAGCATCGCAATTCATGGTAAAGTCATCGTTCCCATCGGGAAGTGTAAGAATAGGAGCATTACACAACTTGCGTTTCAATGTCTCGAAAGCCTCTTCTTGCTTGGGTCCCCATTCAAAGAGTCAATTGTTTTGGGTTAGCGTCGTTAATGGTTAGCAATCTTTGAGAAATTTGCTATGAACCTACGGTAATATCCTGCTAAGCCCAGAAAAGAACAAACCTCAATTGGTGTTGTGGGAACACACCAATTCTTCACGGCTTCAATTTTAGCAGAATCAACGTGAATTCCTTGGCTTATCACCACATGCCCTAAGAACTGAACCTCTTCTAACCAGAATTCACAATTGGAAAACTTGGCGTATAATTGCTCCTTCTTCAAAAGTCCAAGAACTTGTCGCAAGTGCGTCTCTTGATCGATTTTCGTCTTGGAATAAATAAGAATGTAATCAATGAACACGATCACAAACTTATCCAAATACGATTTATATACTCGATTCATGAGATCCATGAACACGGCAGGTGCATTGGTCAAGCCAAAAGGCATAACCATAAACTCGTAATATCCATATCGAGTACGAAAAGTGGTCTTTGGAATGTCATCATCGTGGACACGTAATTGATGATACCCAGAACGTAGATCGATCTTTGGGAATTGGGTTGCTCCTTGAAGTTGATCGAAGAGATCATCGATTTAAGGAAGAGGGTATCAGTTTTTGATGGTAAGCTTATTAAGTTCCCGGGAGTCGATGCACATACGGAATAAACCATCTTTCTTCTTCACAAATAGTACAGGTGCACCCCATGGTGAAGAGCTAGGACGAATGAAGCCCTTATCGGTCAACTCTTGCAGTTGACTAGCTAGTTCTTGCATTTCAAACTGTGCAAGATGATAAGGTGATTTAGCCATAAGGTTTGCACTAGGGATTAAGTCAATCTTGAACTCAACTTCTCGAATGGGAGGTAGTCCCTTAAGATCCTTGGGAAAAACCTCAGGAAAGTCCCGCACGACAGGAATGTCTTTCAGTTCCTTACCCTTTGCTTTCGTATTAACTACATATGCCATGAAAGCCATGTAGTTTTTACTTAAGCACTTGCAGGCCTTGATGCAAGACATAATTTTGAGTCCTTGGGTTGATTTCTCCCTAAAGACTTTCAAAGTATCACCAGTCGGTAAAGGAATTCAGATGCACTTCTCGAAGCACAGAATTTCCACACGATGCTTGGCTAACCAATCCATGCCAAAAATAACATCAAAGCTTCCCAGTTATAGAGGAATGAGGTCGATGGATAACTCGTGTTTGGTAAGGCTCAAGGTACAATCACGTATTACGACATCAACGACGATCGATTTTCCATCGGCGACTTCAACCGTGAAAGATCTTTCCAGATTAACACATGGCTTAAAAAAGTATAAGCTCGAATTCTAAGGACACGAAACTCCTATCCACACCCGAATCAAACAATACAGATGCATAACGACTATTTACAAGATACATACTTGTTTGGTAATAACCTATTATTGGTATGATGAACACAAAGATAGGAATTTTTATAAGACAAGAAATGATTTAAAAGGAGTCCAACAACGTACCATTCACTATGTCGTTGTTGGCTTGGGCTTGATTGGCGTTGATGTTGAAAGCCCTTCCACAAGCCGGTGGCACAGTTCCCGTATTGTGAGGACATTGCGGATGAATATGACCAGGCTCACCACAGTTATAGCAAGTTCGGTTGGTAAGCATTGTAGTGTTGTTTGGCGCACAAAGACAAGTAGCCACCAAGTGCCCATACTTTCCACACAACGAGCAGACTCGGCATGGAATGTTGCTCGTGTGATGGTACTTGAACGTGTTACACATAGGATATGGGCCAGCATAAGCTCTAGCCATAGGAGCTTGATTTGCAACCACCGTTTGTTTTTAGGAGCATTTGGGGCGGTTACAGCGTAGTTGCATGTCGGGGTGAACTTACGCTTCTTGTTTTGGGAAGATGACTCAGCCCTTACCTCCTTTGTTGCCTCGGGTGTCACCTTCACAGTAGACTTGGAACCCTTTTCCAACATAGTGCCAGCTCTAATATGATCTCGGTGAGTTGCACGATGACAGTAATTGCCTCCTCCAAAGTTGTGGGCCTACTATCCACCACGACATCTTGAATTTGAGGTGGCACCCCCTTGATAAATTTCTCAATGTTACGGGGCACGGTGTCCACCATGTGTGGTAGAAGCATACTCAACTCATGATGTCGGGTGGAATAAGCCAGGTGATTTCCACCATCTTGTTTTAGATTCTAAAATTCCTCCTCTAGCTTTTTCAATTCGCTCCTCAGGCAAAAATTTTGGATCATGATATCCTTAAATTCCTCCCAGGGAAACGCCAAAGCAACCTCAGTCCCACGGTTTCTCTTTTCACTATTCCACCATGTGAGTGCCCATGTTGAAGGACACTTGTAGCATAGCGAACCTTGAACTCGTCGAGGCACTTACTAACAATGAACTTGTTCTCCATGCTTTCAAACCATTCGAGAAGTCCGGTGGCTCCTTCTTTTCCACTAAAACTAGTGGGTTTGCATGAGTTGAAGTGTTTGAAAGTGCAAGTACGATTGTTCCATTGTTGGTTGTTGCTATTCTCTCCATGAGCACCGCTATTGTTCCCATTGGTGTTGTTGCTATTAGCCATTAGGGTGCTATTAAGTTTAGCAACCATGGATGGGAGCACAGTAGCCATTTGTCAGGCGATCAATGCTGCAAGCTTGCAGTCAGAACTTCCTCGCTTTCCATGATAACGAGACATGCTGGATACAAAATGAGTTAGTTACGGGAATGAGGATAAAAAGGATGGTAGTTTAAACAAGAATAAGCTAAGAGTTGTAAGGTACATGGAATGATTCCATTCGGTAACGCATTACCATTTGGAAACATTGACACGTCAAGGTGCATTGACCCATTTGCCTTAGAAACTTGTGTACATTGACCATATTTTATCACTCATCCCAGAAATCCCCAGGTAAGCATGACTAGTCCCGTAGGATTTATGCGAAATACTTGTCTTAGCCCAAATGCTTTTTTCCAGGAAATCCAGGATACAGGTGTCTATGTGACACACAATATTCCTTAGGTTCATGAAATTGAAACCTTGATGAGATTTATATAGATTAGACATAAAGTCTAAAGATCCAAGTCATAAGCATAAACATACGATTCCACATGTCATCGAGAATAAGATTAAGAGGTTTTATGTTCGAGGAGAATCAAAGAGTCAAAGTTAAGTTTAGGGAGACAAGTAACAATATTTAGCCAATCCTATGCTAAGGTATCAAATTGCATATAAGAAGGCATAGCATTATGTAGCATGCAAACCATATATTTTACAAGATAGAAATATAATTCTATAAGGTTCATGCATATGCTATAGTCTAGGTCATTATTTCTAATAACCTAAATCCCTATAGTTATGGGCTCTGATACCAATCTGTCACACCCCAACCTTGACGGCGGAAATGTCGAGATGTGAAAGTTAAGATCGTTCACAGCCACATAATGCTATTATTAAATCCAAATATATTATTTATAAGTTTCAAATGTTACATTACAAAAATAAGTCTCAAATAAAGAACTTAACAAGCATAAAAGAAATAAATCAAGCTCATTCATTTATTTAACTAGGTCCATTCCTAGGTGTGAACAAACTTCAAAGATGGCAGTCAAACTTGAATATTTCTTGAAACATGTTAAAAATAAAAGGTCGACAATAATGTTGGTGAGATTTCCATAGTTTTCAATACATAAGCATATAAAAGATGGCAATTCATGTTGTAAGTTAGAGAACAAAGTAACTAGGGATGTAAGACAGAATGCACAATCAAACCTTGATAGATTTTTACAAGTCTCAGACGTTTACAAGTATATACGATTAGCTAAGTGTAGTTGAATTAACCAAGCAGGCTTGTCAGGCCCATAGATCTACGATGTCGCCAGGCTAGCAATAGTTACTGATTGTACATATAATCGACATTACATGGTAGCTACCAAGAACAACCAACCATAACATACAAGTGAATTGCCATAAGTTTACAAAAATCAAATGTTTTACAAGTGCAATGGTTATAATGTAACATGTTTCACCCCAAAGTGTGAAAATATGAAAAAGGGGTATAGAAATACTCACTTGATCAAATAAGTATAGAACGACGATTAATAAGAAAATATTAAATAGGCGTTCCAACGAAAAATCCTTCACAATGCACCTAAGAACATATAAATATTTACAATGTTTAACCTTAAATATAATAAGTTTAACGAATCAACGAGAACTAGAGTTTTAAGTGGATTTGGGCATTTTATAAGTACTTTTTTTAATATATATTCTTTATATGTTTAAATATAAATAAGGTGAAATTAAATCACTTATAATAATTAATAAAGTTTAAATATAATATTCGAGTAATTATTTGATATAATCATGATTTAGACAATATTAAGTGAAAAGAAGCGTTTAGGCCAAAAATATTTTATTAATTATTATTTAAAATCCATTTCATTTAAGAAATTATTCAAAAACAATCTTTGTTAAAATGTGTTATTACAAAGATATTTATTGAATTAAACTTAGAAAATTTTACAGAAAATATTTAGTGACCTTTAAAAATATTTGAAGTTTATAGAACCCATTTTTTATTTAATAACATTTTTCTATAATGAATTAAGGCTAGAAATCCTTTTTAAAAAATAATAAGAGGGTGCCGGGGTTCGAACACGGGACCTCTAGGTTGACAGGGTGGGTGGGTAACCAGTAAACCAAGGCCTTAGCCGTGATTTTACTTGGTTCCCAAATCTTAAAAACACCAGTTTCAAAATAGCCCCAAATCGAATGAATCCTAGGTTGATTCGAACCAAGTTGAAGATCAAATTAGTGTTGCTAATGATCTAAATCATAGGGCTTTTGTTTCCAAGTTAATACGAGTATGTAGGTGTGGTTATCTTACCCGATTATGTGCGAAATGATATGGTTTACTTCGATTTAGCTTTGGTTCTTTGGCAATGAACACGAGGTTGATTTCGAGTTTGCGTTGAATTTTTCTAGAAATTGAGTGTATCAAGGGTTTAAAGGAATCGAATTTGATGATTCCCCTCTGTTATCTAGGTCCAATTTAGTTGATTCAATCCCGAACATGTTTCGTTTTGCTTCGTTTGTTTTGGTTATAATTCTGTGATTAATTGGTTGTTAATCTCGAATTAGAAACTTACATTTAGTTTCATAATGATTAGATGTACGTTTCCAATTGCTTCAACTGTTCAATTCATCGAATTTCAGGTGAAATCGCATGTTATACATCGGTTTCAATCGAGTATTTAATGAACTAACATTTCGAACCAATTATTAGACGGTTACAGGTTCAATTCATGTTCTAGGCTCGATTTGGAATGGTTTGAGGGTTAAAAACGATCAAATTCGGTAGCTTTGGGCTCGCCCGAGGGTCGCTGGGAGTGAACCAGACAGCTACCGGAATCACGGGGAAGAAACCATTTTGGGGGTTTTGATTTTCAATTTTACAGAAGCAGCCCCTCAACTTATGGATGTTTATTATTTTTTGCATAAACCTTTTATTTAAAGTTTATAAAATGACATTAAGGCCCCCTTGACTTATTAAATCCAAGTTTTAAACATTTCTAAGTTTAATAGTTCTTACAAATTATTGTTATTATTATTATTATTATTAGTTGTTATTATTATTAACATTATTAGCCTTCAAAGTAAAGGATTAGAGAGAAATTAAAGAAATAAGGATTAGAGATAAATTAAAGAAATAAACATAAGTAACCCATGAGTTTCATATGGCAATAAAGGCTCTTACAAGAATTCACAAAGCTAACTTTGAATTAATCTAAAGTTACAAGATGTTACAGGTCGAGGACTATGAACTATTCGTTTGTGCTTTCCATGGTAACTCTCCACCCCCAGTTACCTTCTCCACTCAATCCTCACATTATCCTCATTATCTAGGGGACATGGGGGTCGTTTTTCTAGGTCTCCCACCAACGTTGGTGGTCGTGGGGGCCGGGGCCGTGGTCACCTACATTTATATTGGAGTAAGTTTAATATGTATATATTAGTTATATGTATTAAGTAATATGTGTGTAATGATGTATTAGTAAACGATAATGATAACACCATTTTACAGTTATTGATAGTTGGTATCCAACTATATATTGGTTGGCAGTTACCGTTACGTGAGGATATAAATACCCTCTCTTGTGTTTGTTTAAAAGTGTGTGTTTGTTATCATTCCCTCCATTGTTTTCCCTTCTATATATGTGTGTGTAAATACAAAATATAGAAATTGTGATCAAATTGGTCATTGATCACAGAAACATCAAACATCAACATGGCTTCAAAGCATCGATCCACGACTTTCGAAAAGTTGTGTTCAAACCAATGAAGGAACTAGAAGATATATACTCCAATTGCTCTATAGATGAGTGTGAAGATTGACCCATGTTCCCATCACTGTATTACGACCCTGTTGGTCATAAAGAAAAAACGATTAATGATCAGAAGGATCATCCGAGGAATAGCAATGGTAATATTAGTTGGGAAGAAAGTATATGTATTAAATTGGATGGTTTCAAACTCTAAATAGATTATTATCCGATGAAAGAAAGGAAGAGAAGAGCGCAAAAAGAGTTTGATATGCAGAAAAAATCAAGAGGAATCAACATAAGTTACCTGAAAGGCATGGTATGTAGTTAATGTAAACAGCTTTTTCATTTTCGAAGAGATTGCCTGAAGAAAATCAAGAACACTGAATTCTTGGCTAAAGGGATGATAACTTCTCATGGAACAAAATATGTATGCAAGTCTCACACGAAACAACATGAAACATCCAACAAAGGTCTAATTAAGGAATTAAAAAATCCGTTTAGGATAGAAGCAAGTGAACATGGTTATACAAAAGGAGTTTTTAGAGGAAAAAGAAACATTGATTTGCAAAGTGATGGATAAATTCATCAAATAGAATTGGTTTATTATGTGCCTGCTTTAAGAAGGAACATATTTAATATAGAACAACTGATAAGAAAAGTATTTGAAATTGAGTTTAGTGAAAACAAATGTTGTGTTAAGAAGAAACTATGGAAGAAAAGAAGCGAATAAAGATCAAGAACTGTTAGAAGTGTAAATATCGTAATCACCCTCCCTACATGTGAACTAATTACAAAACTAAGCAGACGCAAGAAAAACCAATAGCTAAACCTGTGAAAACTACAGTCACAAAGAGTAATCAAGAAAAGGCTACACTATGTAAGCATTTTGAGAATATCTTAATAGAAACCGATAAGAATCAACAAGTACAAACAAAGAGAAATGACCAATCTTATATCTGTAAGGTCCCGTTCCCGGGACGCTTACAGCTGGTCGATCATCATGCATAAAACATATATATTTATCATTTTACATAAAAATGTTGCAGCGGAAACATTTAACCCAACATTCCATTTAAATATAATAGCTTTTGCAAACAATATGTCGTTATCGAATTACAAAATACATGTTACATTTCATTACAAAAGCGTTATAACAATATGCCATCCCAAAAGAACTGAGTAGTCGCCCCGTGCCATCCTCAGCAACATACCTGTCAACTGGAAACACATAAAAGTCAGCGTTATTGAGTGAGTTCTAGTTTTTAAAATAAAACATACTTTCCTTTCGTTAAAACCGTTCTTTACATTCATGCGATCATACATCATACGTACACATAGATAATAGTTATTTATCTTCATCATTCATTAACTTTTGTTCATTCTTTCATTCTTACTTTCATTTGTTCGTTTATCATTACATCTTTTCCTTCCGTTTAAACCATGAACGTTACCCTTCATGCTTATGGTACTGGACCTAAGCCTATCATAGACCTTCATTCACGGTGCACCGCACCTCTAGCCACGATACCTAAGATAAAGTTCAGTTATACCATTGTCATTTGCTATGCCTTTCATGCTCATGGTACTGGACCTAAGCCTATCATAGACCTTCATTCACGGTGCCTAGCACCTATGGCCACAGTACCTAAGACAAGCAACAATGGTTCCATACAAATGGTCAATCACAAAGAAAGACCCCAATGTGCATCCTCCCGGGGTAGCGAACCCGCACACCGTTGGGCTAACACCTTTTAATGGTGTGTCCCGACATACAAGGCTTGCAAGACTTTCATTACTTTCATTCATTTATTAATGCATGCATTTATCATGTTCCTCTTTCTTTATCTTTCACTTTACGTTACATTATACTTTCATTTCATTCATTAACAATCAACTTCAAATCGCAGGAAAAATAAACATACATCATAACAAGGAACATAACATACACAGTCAATAACATCATACAGGGCAACATCATACATACATACATCATCATAATCATACAACATCACACATCACATCAATCACGTGCATCACGTCATGTAACCATACGGTATCACCCATCATCATGTGTCACATCATCATGATCATCAGCACATCATCATACATCATCTTAAATCATCCATACCCATCACATCATCTACAACCCCAAAAGTCCGAGCCTACATCCGCACTTTCCCGAAATTCAGACAATACTATGGTCATTTAGGTGTATGGACCCTATTCGGTCGCATGGTCTTCCATGCGTATGAGAACACTCACGTGAATGGACCTCTAGTCGCATAGCCTCCAATCGCATACTTGCCATGCGAATGAACCTCAGTCGCATGACATCCTGGCGTATGGACTTCAGTCGCATGACCTTCATGCGAATGGCCCTCAGTCGCACACCTTTCGTGCGTATGAACCTCAATCGCACAACTTACATGCTTATGGACTCTAGTCGCATGACCTTTATCCGCATTTCCTTCAGTCGCATAGCCCTTATACGTATGACCCTCAGTCGCACACCTTTCGTGCGTATGGACCCAGTCACACCTCATTCGGACGCATGAACCTCCAGTCGCATAGGCCTAGCCGGTTGCAGAATGCAGTTCATCCCGAACTACAGCAGCCAAGTTCGACCTCCAAACCCTTCCAAACCTCTTTTAAGCTCAAATCGAGCATTCTAAACCTTACGGAAGCATACCACGACATCATTCACGCACAACCAAGCCCGAAATCAAGCCCCAAAGGAATCATACACATACACATACACACACAAACGGGATTTCACCCAAAATACCCAAAAACGATTTTCAGATGTGTTCCAGCCTGAAATCATTAAAAAACTTGTAAAAGAGGGGTCCTAGAACTCACCTTGACAACCTCGTCGAGTAGAGCTTGATTCAACTCGCCACACTTCGATTTCCACGCTCGAATCCCACAAAACCAAGCTTGAGACCACTTTTTCTCCTTCTCCTCTCTCAAATCCGAAAATTAATGGGTGTGGGGGAGGGTGTGGGTGCCTTCCCCCTTTTATACTCCCACTTCAAGGGTTTTCTCGTTTTGGCAAGTTGGTCCCTCAACTTTGGGCTTTATTTCTTTCTTTCTTTCGTCGGCTTCAAGGAAAATTTCGCGGTGTTACAAGTCCACCCCCCTATATAGGTTTCGTCCCTGAAACCTGTTATTCCTTAAACAATTACGGGCAACACTGCCTCATCTATTTTCCAGTCTCCGACCTGGAATGCAATCGGTCTACGTGTTTCGTTCATCCAACATGACTTCTTGTCTATCTTTGGCTACCTTCACAAAGGCTTTGATCCTTTCCAGCTTCTCATTTGTAGCCTCGACCACTTTGGCGCTCAATAACTCTTTATGGCCAACATCACCCCAACACACACGAGTGTTCTACATCTCCTACCATATAGCATCATACCCTTTTGGGGTACGCGGTAGTTTCGTGATAAAATCCATGGTGATGTGGTCCCCCCCTTCTCTTTTGGTCTATCCTGAGGTTAGGCAAGTAAGGCATTTACCCACATACTCCACCACGTCGCGCTTTATACCCGACCACCAGTAATCTTTCTTCATGTCTTGATACATCTTCGTAGCACCAGGGTGAATGGAGTATCGAGTTTTGTGAGCTTCCTTTATAACCTTCACCCTTAGATCCCGCGAAATGAGGAATCCACATCCGTCCAAATTAGGTTCCAACACCGGGTGTGTTTTCACCCAATTCCGTAACCAGGCCTCTCAGTCAAGTCATGAGTAGGGTAATTGGCCTCATGAATCTTCAACTGCCGGGATGCATAGGCTATAACCTTTCCTTCTAATAAACACACCCCAACCCCGATTAGGAAGCATCAGAATAAAAACACCAGATCTTCACTTCCATCGGGTAATGATAGAACAAGAGCTTGAGTCGGTCTTGCCTTCGGTTCTTCAAACGCCTTCTCTTGAGCTTGACCCCATACAATTTTCACATTTCCAGGTCCACTTGGTTAGTGGAGAAGCGATCTTAGAAAATTCGTGGATGAATCTCCGGTAGTAGCCCGCCAAACCCAAGAAACTACGAATCTCGGATGGCGTCTTAGGAGACTTCCATTACATCACCGCCTCGACCTTTGCCAGGTCCACCATAATCCCATCGGGATTCACCACATGACCCAAGAATTGAACTTTGCGTAACCAAAATGCACACTTGGAGAACATGGCGTAGAGTTTCTCCTTTCTCAGCGGCTCTAATACCTCCCGAACGTGACTGGCATACTCCTCCTTGCTCTTCGAGTAAATCAGGATATCCTCATTACTAATTATCTAACATCGGCCGACACACTTGCTTCATCAAGTTCATAAAAGCAGCTGGTGTATTGGTCAAACCAAAAGACATAACGAGAAACTCGCAGTGTCCATAACGCACGTGAAGAGCTGTTTTAGGAATATCCTGCTCCTTCACCTTCAACTGATGATAACCAGATCGAAGGTCTACCCTTGAAAACCAACTGGGACCTTGAAGCTGATCAATAGATCATCAATTCTCGGTAAGGGGTATCGGTTCTTCGCCGTCAAGTTGTTCAACTCATTGTAGTAAATACACATACTCATACTTTCGCCTTTCTTCTTCAGAAACTGGACCGGAGAACCCCAAGGAGAGATACTCGGTCCAATGAACCCCTTATCAAGCAGCTCTTGCAATTACTCCATCCACTCTTTCATCTCAGTCGGAGCCAGCCGATACGGTGCCTTAGCTACTGGTTGGGCACCTAGTATCAAGTCAATCTGAAACTCGATCTCACGTTCCGATGGCACTCCCAGTAAGTCATCTGGGAGCACGTCTGGAAAGTCACACACAACCGGGACATCGGGTAGTTGTGGTGTTGGCGCATCCACGCCCTTTACGTAAGCCAAGTAGGCACTACATCCTCGCCTCATGCACTTTCCCACCACCGCCATCGAAATCACTTTTGGGATCGTCGTGACTTGATCGCCATAAACTGTTACTGAACTCCTGTCAAGCGCTGTCAAATGAATCTTCTTCTTGCGACACACAATGTTTGCCTCGAGGTCTGCCAACCAATCCATCCCAAGAACCGAATCAAAACCACCCGAGGCTATCACAAATAGTCTAACTGGGAATTCATGACCTTCTAACTCCACATCACAGTCTCCTATCATCTCAGAAATCCTGGTAGACTTACCTACGACGGTTTCTACACCAAGGGCTTGTAAACATTCTACTCCTAATGGGCATCTTAGCACAAAAAGGCAGCAGAAATAAAACTCTTACTAGCTCTGGAATCAAACAACATAGAGGCAAGAGTTTGGTTACTAGATACATACCTGTCACGATATCGGGGCCCGTCCTAGCCTTCTCCTGTATTATCGTGAAGGCCCTGTGCCCTCTGCCCTTGGTTCCTTGCAATCCATGCTTTTGTGACCCTTTCCTCTGCAGTTATAGCACCGTACCACCCCACACTCTCTGGCCACATGACCGGGCCTCCTACAACGGAAACAGATATTGGTCCCCAATCTGCATTCCCCGGGGTGTTGGTGTCCACATTTGGAGCAGAGGTTTGGTCTCCACATACACTCTCCAATATGCTCTTTGGCACACTTACCACACTTTCTCGTACCCGCACCAGACGAAGCTACACGTCGGTCCTCCTTCCCGACAACCTTTTTGTTTAGAGTGGCCCTGCCATGTCCAAACTGCTTTCCGTTCAGTTCTTATCGTCGCTACCCTCCGTGCTTCCTTCAATAGCAAGCGTCTCCTTCACCGCCCTAATTACTCATTCACCATAGATGGTAGAATCGCCTACATGACCTGTTGGACTCCCTCAACAACAGCCTCTTTCCGTGTGGTCCTCAAACTAGCACTATCATCGCCGCCTTCCAGGTGAGGGGCCTTGGGCTCTTCGAGTGCCATTTCAGCCGCCCTAGCCATGCTTCTCGTGACACGCAGTTCAGCACCACGTCCACCACAACCTTCATCTGACAAAACCTTAGGAGATCTACCACCAGCCATCCTCTAACACAAGCACCAACACAGTCATTCAAGGAACCAACTCAGTTCATGTCAAGTATAGTAAGTCCCTAATTACAGTGGCGAGTTGTGATTAGCCACTTACTTTACTCTTCATACCCCAAGCATTACCTATCCTGACTATATCAGTATTTAAATCTACTAGCAACACATAAACCACATAACATGCGCACGTAATATCGGTTAACATTAAGAAAATACCTGATGGCACGCAACACCTCAGTCTGTCCTGCATGCATGCATAAAGTGCTGAAGAAGAATGCTTCGGAAGTTTCACATTCTTCATTAGAAAATATTCTAAGTGTGAAATCTTTCGAAGCCAAGACCAATATCTTTCGAAACCAAAGATGAAGTCTTCCAAAGCTTCAAAGACAAAGTCTTCCGAAGCCAATTTATGAACACAGATTTCTTCTGAAAATAGTTAAGTACATGTTTTATCTGATGTACCTTATACCATAAAGCTGGAACACCTTTCCGCTGCAACGCTGTTTCACTCACCAACTTTCACTAGTTGGTGAAAAGATACATGCTTTGATAAACTGTACATTGAGATCTTGAGTCTGTTTTTTTACTTTATGTACTTTTATTCTTTTTGTAATATATTAGGATGTGAGTTATAGCATGTCATAGTCACTAGTCAAAAGACAATCTGCCTTTTGACTCTATAATGATTTTGTTGTTGTCTAGATCATGTATCCAGCTGGCCTTCAAAGTATGGCCCTTGTAAGATGTAGTATAAAGTATCTCTGGTCCTTTATATCAAAATGTATGCTTTGTAACACTTGTAAGGAACTAGAAAGCAATATACAACATTCTTGAAAACTAAACACTTGTGTATTTTGTTCTTGTTCTGTCTCTCATTTACTTGTGTTTCTTAGTATCATTATAACTGGTTTCTAGTTTTCCATTTGATCTATTAAGTATTCTAAATCAATCTCTACTCATTATGCGTTGTGTTGTAAGTGACCAAACCCCCTCAAACGGTCATGCACATGTTTATTCATCAAAAGCCTAAAGAACCTATACATAATAGTGCAGCAAATGGGTGGATATAACAAAGTAAATACTGATTGTTTATGGGATAAAGTTGATCACTTCACATATGGGTTACAACTTAAACTTGATGAAACTGTAAGATAAACATGACATGGTGAAGACTATCAAGGTTGTATACCCTAGGTATCTTGAGATGATATATATAATGGTATCATCTCAAGTTCAAATGCAAACAACTTACTATAGAGATAAGGGATACTAGCAATACAACGAATAGCAAAGAATCGATGTATTGGCTGGATAAAAAAACTACCTCTTAAGAAACGAATCAAACGAGAAGAATAGATGATATGCAAGGAGCTAAACTTAAGGTGTTGCAACTTCAATTTTGAAAAAAAAAAAAAAGACAGAGTGTATTGCATGACTTTTTTTAACTTTCGTTTGGAGAATAGATGGAAGTTTGGGGATCTGAAATCAATAGAGATGATGTAATATAATTGTTCTCACCTACACATGGCTCTTAGACTTCCAACACTAAAATGATTAACCACTTTATGCCATCCTGGCTTTCTTGCTATCAAAGAGGAGATTTTGCTATAATTCTTCATATCTTGATGTATTCTGCATCTTATCATATAGTTTTGTAAATATATCAGCTTATGTTGTAGTTTATTCTATGGTTAATCGATGTTTATTTTATATCAAAAAATGCCTGCCACGAATCACGGGTGCGCTTATTAGTTATTATTAATTGTTATTATTTATATAAAGGTGAATTCACGTCCATGATCATGCATGCACTATGAAAATGTGTAACCTTAAATTTTTAAATTGATTGCTCCAACAGTAAGTATGATATTAGTCAATAATTAAAGTTCTCAACTGATCAAATCTACAACGAGTGATTGATTTGTGTTTCTATCTTGGTTCATAGTTTTGTTTGGATATTTAAGTTATTGTAACAACCGTATCTTTAATTCTTTATCATCATATTTAAAGAGGACTTTTGAGAAAGCTACATCACAAATATGGATCGAGAGTCAAAGGAATAAAAAAACTAAGATCTGTTGAATAAACTCAAAACAATACTCGAGGTACAAGAACAAGTTGAACTCAAAAACCTACAAGAACCACAAATAACCAACTCGATGATCTAAAAGAAATACAAAGCAAATTAAGAACCGTGAATAGAACTGCGAACGAACTGAACGAACAAACTTTTGTTTGTGTTTGTCCATTAAGAATATAACGTGTTCATGACCTGTTCACGTACACTTATTGAACGAAGTTCTTGTTTGTGTTCGTACATGTAAGAAAAAGAACGTATTTATGAACTGTTTCAAAAAAATGCAAACAAATGTTCATGAATATAAATGAAAGTTATTAAACACAAACAAATACAATTTTCATACATTCTTTTTATAATAAAATCACAAACATTACATAGAATTCACCAAAAATAGATAAGTACCGAATGTAGTTATCACAGACAAAATATTTAAATGAACGAACTAAGTAACACAGAAAGCTAAATAGCAAACTATTATATCCGTAAGTAATAAGGATATACAACAAATTGATTATCTTAATATTAGAGGTAGAGGTGGCCATAAAAGCCAGGTTCGGATCCGACCCGGATCCGGGTACGGGTAGTACCTGATGGGAGGCTTACCCAAGGATGGACCTGTTTAAACCCGTAGGGTTGGAACCGGTTATAGATTTTGAGGTTTTTAGCGAACGTGACCCGGTTTAAACCCGAGTTGAACCCGATATTAGACATACACGCAAAAAAAGAAAAGAAGAAAAAATACTAAATCCAGTTTTGGACCTAGTTCCGGACCCAACCCGCGCGCGTACCCGGGTCACCAATACCCGGGATAAAAAACCCGATAGGACCCAGCTCGGTTTGAACCCGGTTTCGAGTATGGCCCAATACCCGGTTGCCCATCTCTAATCAGAGGGAAGCAATTTTATCTCTAATACCATGAACATCCAGTAACCCACGTCTGTTTTATAGACAATATGGGTCATGAACCGGGTCACTCGGATTCAACTTTAAGCCCACTCCTACTGCATAAAGCCCAGCTTCAATCCATTCCTACTGCACAAAGCCAGTTTCACTCTTGCACTTTAACTTCCATCGAAGCCCACAAAAACTCAGAAACCATATTGAACATAAAAAATACAAAATATATTAGAGAAGCAAACAAAAAAGCAGTAGCTAAGAATTGTACAAGATAAAACAAGAAGAAAACAGCGACACTGTTTTTAACAAGCTACTCAAGTCATACCCTCATATACATTTTGACATTGTTATTGTTATTTTTATAAAAAGGTGAAGTAAAATTTAATACCTTAACCTTTACCATCTCATAAGTTTGCGTACCATTAATTCCCTTGTGTAGCAATATATATAGGTTATAATTTAATACCTTAACCTTCAAGGACCGTATTAAGTGCGTCTTTTTATTATAGCATTGACAAAAAATAAGTGCAAAAGTTTAAACTAACAAGTGACGTGACATGAAGAAGAGACACATGTAGGTGTTAAAATATATTAGAAATCTGAGAATCCAAATCCGAATCCGAATCCAAAATATCAGAATTTTGGATATCCGAATTTCGGATATCTGAAAATTGGGATTCGGATTCGGATTCGGATAGTGATTTTTAAATTTTTAGAATATTCGGATACCCGATTATCCCAAAACTAAAGATATATTTTTCACTGTTTTAAATTTTAGATATAGTTTTATTTTAAATGAGAATTTTTAGTGTATATTATGACTTATATGATATGAGTTAGTTTTTTATATTATTTTTAATATTATATGTCTGATTATTATAAAAGAACTAAATAAGAAAATAGAAAATGAATTTCGGATATCTGATATTTCGGATCCGGATACGAATAGTGATTTTCATTATCCAAAATTTTCAAATATTCGAAATTTCAAATATCTTATATCTAACTTTGATTCGAAATACAAGTGAGTTGAGATGTCGGTTTCTTTAAATACTACTCAATCTCCTAGGTGAATAAGTTGAATATTTTTCCTTTATAAACAGTTGGTGTATTTTTTGTCTAAGATTTTTGTAGTTAATAAGATGGAGAAATTACTAATTAAGACATGAGTTGACACAAATATATTTACGGATAAAAAATAGTAAACTATGTGGTCTTTCTTGAACATAAAGACGCCCCTGTAACTTGAAAAAAGCATCAATAACGAATTTTGTCGTTCACTTTACTAATCATTATGAATTGTAAATAAAAAAACAAACAAAGGGAAAAGGTCATCTTTTGAAATTGCTTGTAGTGTGGAGAATTCAAATACACGACATCCTTTAATGTAAGAAAACACATACCATCGCTGACATTTATTTTTCTTTTCAATTCTTTTTTTAGCTGTAATATTAAATCGGATTCTAATTTCATAATACAAATGGGCTGGTGGCTGCATAGTACCGAGTTGAATCTTTAGTTTAATAATAAAAGAAAGGGAGTAAATATAACAAACAAGAGAAGACAAAGAGATAAGAATGCAAAGATATAATTTAATTTTGTGTTTTCAAGTTTGATTGTTTAACAAATTTTAGGATGTATGGGTTCATTTTGAGAGGAAAGTTACTTCAAACCTGTTTCTTTTGATAGGAATGTTAGTATGAAATAGTAAAAATCATTGTTTCTCTTCATTCCATTTAAGGAGTAACTAATTCAAAAATATAATATTTTTCAATTCTCTTCACTTCTTTTCATTATTTTCAATGGCGTCATGACATAAAAGAATGAGCTTGACGCCGTTAGCAATACGTTGAGAATTAACTGTCGGGACACGCCCGCCCTCCAATTGACCATTATTAAATGGCTAAATCTAATAAAAGAAATATAATGTAACTAACTTTTACCTATAAATACATAAACAATTTACTTATTTCTCACAGCTAATATTATATGTTAATATGCACATCTAAAACTTTTCATTTGTTCGTAAAAATATAAATTCTCCATCCAACTTATGATGTGCATCAGTAGCGGGATTGAGCAGCGGAAATGGAAAAGAATAAGGACACAAAACGATACGCCATTCATTCAAACCTCATTGCTTACTCCTCCCTCGTTACATCCTTATCATTTTAACATCAATCTCAAACGCCATACTCTCAAATGTTTTGATTGATGCAACAAGCGTTTACCAAAAGCTAACATTATTGTTTGTTCTGGATACTCAAATTCAATCTTCTAATAGCATTAATCTGATGATGATATAACCAGCTAAGCCACCATTGATGAGGAGTTCAAAGCATAGCCAAATCCTGATTGTTTTTCTATTGGTGTCATGTTTTTTTGTACCTTGATATCTATCGATAGAATGTTATAATTTCAGGTCAAGTTGAGTTTTTATCACTAAAATTAAAATCATCAAATGTTAGATCTAGGAACAATAGATCTATATCATTTTGTGTAGGTTTAGAACTTTAATCAATACTTGTAATAAATGATTACAAATCATCATTTTGACGGTTGCATTATGTATATAGGTTAACCCATATGTGTGTTGATTTGTTTATGAGTGCAAGTACAACCAATGATTGGAGAATTACTAAAATTGATCAAGTGTAAGAAACATCTACGGATGAACATTTTGTTCTTCCGTAGATATGTTTCTTACAAGTAAAATACATCCGAAGATCTTCTGCGGATGAACAACCAGCTCTAAAGTTGAAGTTAAGATCCCTTCAGAAGAACAAGATAGCTTCGGAAGAACAATGTATCTTCGGAAGAACAAACATCTACGGAAGACTATGTAGTTACGTAGTCCAAACACTTGTATTTAAATAATACAAGTGTTACAAGTCAACAAGTCAACACGTCAATAAGATAGTTGTGCAAATCCCAAGAGATCTGGTGTTTACTTAACTAAAACACACGTGCCTATAAATATGGATCCTAGGTTTCACATCAAAAATACACACAAGAGATGGAGATGAACATTAGACGATCAACACAAAAACATCACATCAATTCACACAAACATAAATCCTAGCAACCGTCACATCAACATCAACACGACCACACCATTTATTATTTATGTCATTCATTGATTATTCTTTTGTAATCATTGAATAATTTTAATACATTTTAGTCAAATCCTGTTTGATTATTAATTGTGTTTGTATTATTGTGTTCGCCATAATCATAATTCTTTAATCAAACAATTAAACAAGGTAATGTTGATTTCGCAAACATTAACTTGATTTTCTTTAAAACTGATAATTCCTGATTGCGATCCTTGGATTCACAGGTGGTATCAGAGCCAAGTGCTCATTGATTCATATCGATTGATATATCGGGTGTTAAAAGGTTTAATTGTTTGCTTGTTTTTACTAGATTTGTCAGTTTTGCTGATTGGACTACTGTTTTTAAGCAAATCGTTTTTGTGTGAACACTAAAATAGTGAATTGTCTTTTAGCGAGTATGGTTCCATTGCTCAATTAAATTAGATCAATATATAAATCATTTGAATAGGAGGTCTAGGCTATTGATTGACATTCATCAACGTCAAGATTATTTGAACAAATACATTAACAAAATCTTGATTTGATAATTTAAGTATCATTAAAAAGATCGACTGATTCATGACCTCAATTGCTTAATTTTGTTAAGTTTTGTCACTAATTAGTTCATTACTCAAACGGTACTCCGTAATAGTTAAAATCTTAGACTTTAACTAACATGAGTAACTTTGGTGGATCATCATACCAACTCCAAAGTTGGAAAACTAAAGAGATTTTAAGTCCTAGAAAATCAAGTTCAGGAATCATGTGAATTATACAGACTTGACTTAAAGTTTCAATAACTGAAGGTCTTATATTTCACCCCACTCTTGGGCCGGATTACAATTAAAACAATCAACCCATAAGTACAAGGATATGTCACCTGATGATATTAAGAGGTGAAAGTTGATATTAAAGCATACAACTTGTTAGTATGGCTTTACCTGAAGAAATATTAATCAGATGTGAACATTATAAAATAGCAAAATCCTGTGGAAAATTCTTCATACACTCTATGAATGGAGTGATGAAATCAGAAGTATTGAGAGGACACCCTTTGTTCATAATATGAAACCTTCATCAATGAGGGTGAATTGATTCCTCAACAACTCCATAGATTTATGCAACTGGTAATAAAGAATATCTTGGAGTTGAAATATACGAATAAGGAATTAAACAAAAAGATACTCCATACTGCCAGAATGTTGGAAGTAAATAGTGTCCATGTTCAAGAACACCATTGGCCTTAAAGCAACTAGTTTAGATACATTGGTAGCTAAAGTTGAGGCTCTTGAAATGGATAAAAAATCAAGAAACAAGAGTGTGAGAACACATGTATCACCCTATCATTTTAAAGAAACAAAAAGTGCTGGAAGTGCCTTTATTTCCAACAATGATAGTGACAACTCTTGTACTTTGAGTGAAGATGAAGTGGAAGTAAGTTTCTATGCATCAAAACCTTTAAGAAATCTTCTCAAAGTAATTCAGAAAAAGAAAAAAAGAATATCTGATGATAGAAGATAAACATCTACAACAAAGTCTACATTAAATATCAGCCAAACTGAGTCCATCGCTGTTGTTCTGGACTCTAAAGAACAAAAAGCAACCTTTGCAGCTTTCAGTTCAAGTTTCAAGGTTACTTGGAAGCTCCTTAACATCTGCAACATTTTCCAGCAAGACTTAGAGGAATTACAACCAGATGTAATAGAGAAGAGGATCTACATGGAAAATGGCAATGATTGCTTATAGAGCCAAACAATATCTTAAAAGAAATAAAAACTTGGTTGCAGCAAGCAATCATCAAAGATTGGTGTGGATAAGTCAAAGGTATTGTTTTCAAGTGCAATCTCTATGGAAATTTCTCTAGAGAATGTAATCAACAATCAAATCGACTTGCGATAACAACAAAGACATCAGTCTACCACCATCATCTCTAAAGATCTTTCAGACAACCACAACTAACAACTCGTCCACACCGGCTGTCACACCCCCGCTAAGAGCGGAAACACGGGGTTGCGACGAGACGGAATCGTCATAACACATGGTAAGCGATAGAGATGCAATATAAAATGATGACAAGCGTGTCATGACGACACCCGACAACAAGAGGACTTGTGTGTGTATAGTCGATGTTCACGACAACATAGCCATATGCATAACAGAATAACGATTTACATGATCACATAAAGATGAAATTGTAATGTAAATTCCACAACCCGGGAACAAGTTTCAAAAGATTGTAATTGTTTACACAGTTCAACATTGTTCAAAGTGAACTGTTTGTCAAACATGTTTAGTCCAAAAATGCATCCTAGGGTCATCCACTAAGGCCGCACACCTAGAACCTTAGCTAGCTTGATCACCTGAAAAGATATGCTCAAAATGGTCAACAAACTGTTGGTGAGCTCGCAGGTTTAAGTAATAAAAATGTAAGTGATGCTGTATAAAGTAAATGTTATGGAATACCGTGAATACAGTTATATAGACAAGTAAAATCACATGACATGAGCTTTGCAACCAAACCTAGCGACGTACACAAAGAATTGTCGGCGTATATTCACCCAAGACCGTAACTGGCTATTGTTGGTACTAACTAGTATACCAACACGAGGGTGGGGGTGTCAATCAGTAGTACTACCAATACCTAACCGTCGGTTCCCACACTGGAATTAAATAGTTGCAAAGATAGAACCACACAGCAGACCCAAGCATGTATTAGATAAGTACGTGCAACACAGTATCACGTTGATTCCTTGTATGAAAATTGTATGTATGTTGTACAGCATAGAAAACGGGCGAGCATACTTTTCCCCCATGTTTGTAAATGTTTGTAAAATAGTATAAGCATAAAAAGGGGCCACGAAACTCACATGTTAAGTGGTAAGTATGAAAGGTCGAGATTTCCAACAGTTGAATGCAATGATCGGTCAAACAACTATGACAGTTACTGTCAACATTAATGACATGTATAAAGCGTATAGTAATGTTTGGTCGTTCGGGTTGTATCGGTTCGGTCGTGGGTAGCACACACACAAGCGGACACACGCATCATCAGACACACGACGGGACCAGACGCTCGACCCACGTTCCATTCGTACGAATCAACCTTCAATCGTGCGAATTAGCTACTTTCGTGCGATTGAACCTTCATTCGTGCGATTGGACTAGTCGCACCACACAACACACATTCGCACGACCCAACCTCCATGCGCACGAATCAACCTCAATCGTACGAATTAGCTACTTTCGTGCGATTGAACCTTCATTCGTGCGATTGGACTCCAGTCGTGCGAAACACGCACAATCGCATACACTCAGTCGGTCACCTGACTCAATCGCACACTATCATCCACACGCATGACTCGATTGCATACGGACACTCAGTCGCACGACATGCCTAGTCGCACAACTCAGTCGCACGATGACTTAGACGCATGATTCAGTCGCACGACCCACTCAGTCGCACGGCTCAATCACATGACAGACCCAGTCGCCCGAACTGCAGAATCGCGACTGTGGTCGGGCTGAGCAGCCCCCGAGCTGCTCTAACGCGGGTTTTATACCACGAGGACTTCAGAAACACTCCACAAACATACACAAACATGAAACACAAGTAGAAAGACCTCACACGCACCCACTCGACCTCATGTGCTCGGATGAACCCGAGCACCCGAAACCCTAGAAATCGCAGCAGTAAAACCGAACCAAAAACGGTTGAACAAGGTTGTCTACCTGCTAGGAACGCGTACACACGATGATACCCAAGATTTGGTAGTGAAAACGCGACAATCGTGTCGATTTTTGGTGCTAGATCGAGAGAAAAAGTGGAGAAAAGGTTGAAGGTGAAGAAGATGAATGAGGATGGATGGCTGGAAATGGGGCTTATATACCCAGCCCAAGTTTGCAAAATTACAAGTTTAGTCCCTGCACTTAACCCTCAGTTTCCCAAAATTTGTTTCGGTTGATTACGATCTTAAAATGTTCGTTATATTACGGTTAAAAGCGTATTTATTGGCATTTGATAGCCTAAAATGGTCTTATTATGACAATGGTCGAAATTAAAAACGATATATTTGCGGTAATGGTGATGAAATTTATGAGTTTATGCTTAACACACGTTCTCGAAGAAAGTACAGGCACAAGGAAAATAAGCGACATGACTCCGTGAAGCAGGAGTTCATGAAGAAAGGAAGATTAATTAAAATATTTCCATGTCATTTATGTCGTTCGACGGACCTTAAGGTGACGGATGTCACAGTATCCCCCAGTTGAGAGAGTTTCGTCCCGAAATTCAGCTAGAGTTAGGTCCAAGAGTGTCATCCACGAATAAGTGTGGGTATTTGAGTTTCATTTGATCTTCCCGTTCCATGTAAACTCTGGCCCTCGTTTCGAATTCCACCTTACGCGAACAATTGGTATTCTACTGCGCTTCAACTGTTTGACTTTACGATCCATGACCTCAATGGGTTCCTCAATAAAATGAAGCTTTTCGTCGATTTTGATATCGTCAATGGGTATGTGAAGTGATTCGTCAGCCAAACACTTCTTGAGGTTCGACACATGGAAGGTATCATGCACACCGTTGAGTTCTTGTGGTAACCTTAATTGGTAAGCCACTGGACCAATTCTGTAATCTCGAATGGTCCCACGTATCTCGGGGCTAACTTCCCTCTCTTTCCAAACTGAACAACTCCTTTCCAAGGAGAGACTTTGAGTAACACTCGGTCCCCAACGTTGAATTCTAGAGGCTTTCGACGATTGTCGGCGTAGCTCTTTTGGCGATCTCTAGCGGCTTTCAGTCTATCTTTGATTTGGAAGATCTTGTCGATTGTTTCCTGGATGATCTCTAGGCCTGTTAGCTGACTTTCACCAATCTCGGCCCAACAAACGGGTGATCTACACTTCCTTCCGTACAACGCTTCGAACGGAGCACACCCAATACTGGTGTGGTAGCTGTTATTGTATGAGAATTCAATCAATGGCAAATGAGTATCCCAACTACCACCAAAGTCGATTACACACGCTCTCAGCATGTCTTCTAGCGTTTGTATGGTTCGTTCACTTTGGCCATCTGTTTGAGGGTGATAGGCGGTACTCATGTCTAATCGAGTGCCCATTGCTTTCTGTAGTGTTTGCCAAAATCGTGAAGTGAATCGGCCGTCACGGTCGGAGATGATCGACACCGGCACTCCGTGTCTTGTCACGACCTCTTTAATGTACAATCTCGCCAACTTGTCCATTTTGTAGTCTTTTCGGATTGGCAAGAAGTGTGCTGATTTCGTCATTCGATCCACTATGACCCATATCGAGTCATGCCCGTTGCTTGTTTTAGGAGTTTGGTTATGAAATCCATGGCTATATTCTCCCATTTCCTTCGGGAATTCAGGTTGCTGTAATTCCTGATGGTTCTGATGTTCAGCTTTAACTTTCGAGCATGTCAAGCATCTGCTGACGTACGTGGCTATGTCTTTTTTAGGCCTGGCCACCAGTACAGATCTTTGAGATCGTGGTACATCTTGTCTGCGCCAGGATGAATAGAATATCGTGTCTTATGTGCTTCATCCATGACCAAGGTACGTACACCTCCCCACTTGGGTACCCATAACGGTCCACGAAGTACTGTACGCCATCGTCCTTGCACATCAGTTGTTTATCCAACCCTCGGAATTCTTCTCCCGCAAGGTTTTCTTCTTTCAACACGCTTCACTTTGTGCAATTTGGATCTGGGCTTTCAATTTGTTTGAATGGTCAATCCCAAAGCTCGAGCACGTAGTGGTTTCACGCGTTCTTTGCGGCTTAGAGCATCAGCCACCACGTTAGCTTTCCCCGGATGATACCGATTTCACAATCGTAGTCACTAAGAAGCTCTACCCAACGTCGCTGTCGCATATTGAGTTCTTTCTGATCCAGAATATGTTGAAGGCTTTTATGATCTGTGTATACGATGCATTTGGTTCCATACAGGTAATGCCTCCATATTTTATGTGCGAATACTACAGCGCCCAACTCAAGATCATGAGTCGTGTAGTTCTTCTCGTGCACCTTAAGTTGTCGCGAAGCGTAGGCGATCACCTTATCTTTCTGCATTAGTACACATCCCAACCCTTGATGCGAAGCATCACAGTACACCACAAAATCATCAGTTCCGTCCGGAGGGACAATATCGGTGCATTGCACAACTTATCTTTCAGCGTTTGGAACGCCCGTTCTTGCGCATCTCCCCAATCAAACTTCTTGTCTTTCTGAGTCAGCAATGTCAACGGTTGAGCGATCTTTGAAAAGTTCGCAATGAAACGACGATAGTATCCGCCAATCCTAAGAACTGTCGTATCTCTGAAGGTGTCTGGGGTGTATCCCATTTCTTACCGCTTCGATCTTGCCGGGATCTACATGAATCCCGTCTTTGTTAACCACATGACCCAAAAACTTACCTCTCGCAGCCAGAATTCACACTTCGAGAACTTGGCGAAAAGTTTCTCTTCTCTTAACAGTTCCAGTATTGCCCGAAGGTGTTCTTCATGGTCCTCCTTCGATCGAGAGTAGATAAGTATGTCGTCGATGAATACGATCACAAACTTATCCAAGTAAGGTTTGCACACTCGATTCATCCATGAACACAGCTGGTGCGTTAGTCAATCCAAACGGCATGACCAAGAACTCATAGTGCCCATAACGAGTTCTAAATGCTGTCTTCGGTATGTCCTCCTCAAAAACTCTTAGTTGGTGATATCCAGACCGAAGGTCGATCTTGGAAAAATACGAAGCTCCTTGTAACTGATCAAACAGTCGTCGATCCTGGGGAGAGGATACCGATTCTTCACAGTTAATTTGTTCAACTCACGGTAGTCGATGCACATACGGAACGACCCATCCTTCTTCTTGACAAATACACTGGCGCTCCCAAGGCGAGTGACTCGGCCGAATAAAACCCTTCTCCAGTAGTTCCTGTAACTGGCTAGATAACTCTTGCATTTCAGACGGTGCCAACTGATACGGTGTTTTTGCTACCGGTGTAGCTCCAGGAACCAAATCAATACGAAATTCCACCTATCGTGGAGGAGGCAAACCAGACAAGTCATCTGGGAATACATCTGGGTAATCCCGCACTATAGGGATATTTGTCAATTCCTGTTCCTCCTCTTTCTTTTCCACCACATGAGCCAGAAAAGAGTAGCATTGTTTTCGTAAGCTCTGGCGTGCTTTCATGCAGGAAATAAGCTTTAAGTTTCTCCCCGGTCTTTCTCCTTGAATTCTGAGTACTCCCCCGTCTGACATAGGGATTCGCACTACTTTGTCTCGACAGACAATCTCGGCCCGTGTTTCGACAACCAATCCATTCCCACAATCACATCGAAACTTCCTAGCTCAAAGGGTATCAAGTCTATATCGAAGGTGTGGTCCTCTAATATTATTGAGCACTTTCTAATAATTTCATCGCCAGAACAATCCTACCGTTGGCCATTTCTACAGAGTAGCTAGTTTCTTGCCTACTAGGGCTCAAATCAAGCAATTGCACAAACTCAGAAGATATAAAACTATTGTCTGCTCCAGTATCAAACAGTATAGATGCAAAGTGATTATTGAGTAAGTGCGTACCCGTGACAACATTCGGGTCCTGGCGAGCATCGTTGGCTCCAATGACGAATGCACGTCCCCAAGCTGTATTCCCCTGATTGGTCGGGCCTTGATTTCCAGCTATGGCCATCACTTGCTGTTGGTTGTTTCCTTGTTGCCCGGTGCCCGATTCAGCCTGGGGCACATGTTTCGGTAGTGATCAAGGCTTCCACACTCATAACAAACCCTTGCATTCCCGGCGGGGTTAACCGCGTTGACCGGTGCAACCATATTTGGCGCTGTTCTACAGTCTCTTGCAAGATGCCCCGGGTGTCTACAGTTCGCGCACACCCGGCACTGCGCTCCTGGGGGATGATGATAATTGCACTTGTCACATTTGGGGTGCGGACCCACATACTCTCGTCTGCCCTGCGTCACTGCCACAAAGTTTCTGGTTGTCTTGGCTCTTTTATCAAACTTCCCGGCACTCGACGGCTCGTTTCCCCAAAATCCTTTCTCTTTTCTGCTCCTCTACCCAAAACTCCCGTTCTCACCATTTCATTAGTCAAAGCGCCAGCCTTTAGAATCACGCTCTGAATAGTAGGAGGAGCGGTAGCGGTTACCATTGCCCGGATTTGAGGCGCAAGTCCCCAAATGTACCTCTCTATCCTTTTTGATTCCGGGTGACTAGATGTGGAACCAACCTTGCTAACTCATGAAAACGGTCGGTGTAAGCTGCGTGCCTAGCCCCCACCATGGCATGATTCCAGAACTCATGCTCAAGTTTTTGCATCTCATTGAGAGGACAGTACTCCTCGGTGATTAGGGCCTTGAACTCATCCCACGACATTTGCATCGCGGATTCTCTTCCCCTAGCCTGAATCTGAGTGTTCCACCACGTCAGTGCCTTGCCCTGTAGTGAGCAAGTGGCGTACTTAATTCTTTGACTGTCAAGGCATTCGCTGATGTCGATCACGGCCTCCATCTTTTCAAGCCATCTGGTCAGAGCTATGGCTCCACCTTTGCCATCAAACTCTCGTGGTTTACAAGCCACAAATTCCTTGTACGAACATCCCCATCTAGCATTCACAACCCCAGTCTCATTAACAATTACAGCTTCGTTACCGGCTGTACCACCATTTCCGGTCTCCTGATTGCTTTCATTCCCAGTCGGGTTACTGTTATCCTCATTTTCATTGCCACCGTCCCCGTGGGGGTGAGAATTCTGAAGAGCATCACTCACTTGGGCCACGATTGTTGGAATTAGTGCGGCCAGCTGTTGAGCGATCAGGGCTGCCATATCAGTGTTCCCTGTTCCTTGATTGTTACTGGTTGGAGCATCGCTTGTTCTTGGGGTTCTTCCCCTGCCTCTGCCTCTGCCTCTGCCTCTTGGGGTTTCAATTCCGCTACTATTACTGCGAGTAGATCTTCGAGTGGCATGTTCTATTCATAAGAGGTATAAGTAAGCTTTAGTCACCATAGATACTCAAGTATTCCGTTTATTAAGTTCCAATGTTCATGTTCCGGTCGGTCAAGATCACCATGCAGCCCATTTCAAGCATATTCTCGGTATACCGGTGGTGTTTATATATAGGGTTCCCCGCAGCGTTCCCACCACACCCACGATGTACCGAGAATGATGCCCGATCCGGTTACATGACATCCGACTTTCCTTTACATCATATCCATAATAATTCATCAGAGAGCCCAAACACGTAATCACGTATAGTCTGGTGGAGGTTGCCTATCTCGCATCCTTAAAGGATTCAGACATAGCCTCCTCGGGTCGGTCTCAGTATCCAAAGGTAAGCGCAGTATATGATCTGTGAAGATCTCTTCGGGTCTTAATACCCAAATCTGGTTATGATAACTTGGCGCGCAGAGGGAACGGAAAATCTAATAGGAGCATCCCACAAAAGAGTGAGCACAAGGCTCTCTCATAGGGTGAAAAGATCACGAAATAGATAGATAACGAACAAGTAGTAAGGAACACGTATGAGATACAAAATGCACACAACCCTGGCATGCAATCTACATGAAGGTTCCTAGGTTATAGTCTAGGTCAAGCGTATTGCCTAATTCTCTATAACCAATGGCTCTGATACCAGTCTGTCACACCCCGCTAAGAGCGGAAACACGGGGTTGCGACGAGACGGGAATCGTCATGACACATTAAGCGATAGAGATGCAATATTAAAATGATGACAAGCGTGTCATGACGACACCCGACAACAAGGGGACTTGTGTCGTGTATAGTCGATGTTCACGACAACATAGCCATATGCATAACAGAATAAGCGATTTACATGATCACATAAAGATGAAATTGTAATGTAAATTCCCACAACCCGGGAACAAGTTTCAAAAGATTGTAATTGTTTACACAGTTCAACATTGTTCAAAGTGACTGTTTGTCAAACATGTTTAGTCCAAAAATGCATCCTAGGGTCACCACTAAGGCCGCACACCTAGAACCTCAGCTAGCTTGATCACCTGAAAAGATATGCTCAAAATGGTCAACAAACTGTTGGTGAGCTCGCAGGTTTAAGTAATAAAAATGTAAGTGAATGCTGTATAAAGTAAATGTTATGGAATACCGTGAATACAGTTATATACACAAGTAAAATCACATGACATGAGCTTTGCAACCAAACCTAGCGACGTACACAAAGAAATTGTCAGCGTATATTCACCCAAGACCCGTACCTAGCTATTGTTGGTACTAACTAGTATACCAACACGAGGGTGGGGGTGTCAACCCAGTAGTACTACCAATACCTAACCGTCGGTTCCCACACTGGAATTAAATAGTTGCAAAGATAGAACCACACAGCAGACCATTGTCACAGTATCACGTTGATTCCTTGTATGAAAATTGTATGTATGTTGTACAGCATAGAAAACGGGCGAGCATACTTTTCCCCCATGTTTGTAAATGTTTGTAAAATAGTATAAGCATAAAAAGGGGCCACGAAACTCACATGTTAAGTGGTAAGTATGAAAGGTCGAGATTTCCAAAGTTGAATGCAATGATCGGTCAAACACCTATTGACAGTTATTGTCAAACATTAATGACATGTATAAAGCGTATAGTAATGTTTGGTCGTTTCGGGTTGTATCGGTTCGGTCGTGGGTAGCACACACACAAGCGGACACACGCATCATCAGACACACGACGGGACCAGACACTCGACCCACGTTCCATTCGTAGGAATCAACCTTCAATCGTGCGAATTAGCTACTTTCGTGCGATTGAACCTTCATTCGTGCGATTGGACTCAGTCGCACCACACAACACACCCATTCACACGACCCAACCTCCATGCGCACAAGTCAACCCTCAATCGTACGAATTAGCTACTTTCGTGCGATTGAACCTTCATTCGTGCAATTGGACTCCAGTCGTGCGAAACACGCACAATCGCATACACTCAGTCGGTCACCTGACTCAATCGCACACTATCATCCACACGCATGACTCGATCGCATACGGACACCCTGTCGCACGACTCAGTCGCACGACATGCCTAGTCGCACAACTCAGTCGCACGATCGACTTAGACGCATGATTCAGTCGCACGACCCACTCAGTCGCACGGCTTAATCGCATGACAGACCCAGTCGCCTGAACTGCAGAATCGCGACTGTGGTCGGGCTGAGCAGCCCCCGAGCTGCTCTAACGCGGGTTTTATATACCACGAGGACTTCCAGAAACACTCCACTAACATACACAAACATGAAACACAAGTAGAAAGACGTCACACGCACCCACTCGACCTCATGTGCTCGGATGAACCCGAGCACCCGAAACCCTAGAAATCGCAGCAGTAAAACCGAACCAAAACGGGTGAACAAGGTTGTCTACCTGCTAGGAACGCGTACACACGATGATACCCAAGATTTGGTAGTGAAAACGCGACAATCGTGTCGATTTTTGGTGCTAGATCGAGAGAAAAAGTGGAGAAAAGGTTGAAGGTGAAGAAGATGAAGATGAGGATCGATGGCTGGAAATGGGGCTTATATACCCAGCCCAAGTTTGCAAAATTACAAGTTTAGTCCCTGCACTTAACCCTCAAGTTTCCCAAAAATTTGTTTCGGTTGATTACGATCTTAAAATGTTCGTTATATTGCGGTTAAAAGCGTATTTATTGGCATTTGATAGCCTAAAATGGTCTTATTAGTGACAATGGTCGAAATTAAAAACGATATATTTGGCGGTAATGGTGATGAAATTTATGAAAGTTTTATGCTTAACACACGTTCTCGAAGGAAGTACAGGCACAAGGGAAAAATAAGCGGACATGACTCCGTGAAGCAGGAGTTCATGAAGAAAAGGAAGATTAATTAAAATATTTCCATGTCATTTATGTCGTTCGACGGACCTTAAGGTGACGGATGTCACACCAGCCACAAATACATCATTAGGAACAAGTAACTCTAAAGAAACTGGGCTGATCATTCTTCAAGATCGAACCTGTGAGTGGATTATGTATGAGAAAGAAGTCTTGGAAGAAAATCAAGCTTTAATGGCTCATATGGTGACTGGGATTCTGTAAGAGTGATATTCTTACTGAGAATCGAATATGATAATCAAGTCAATGATTGAGTGGCAGAAACAACAATCAAAGAACATTCAAGCAAGAAAATTACTCATAAATGCTGTTTGTATTGATATATGAAAGTTGATAAGTTACAGAGAATAATTTGAACAAAAATTCTCTATCTATCAGCCGTCACCTCAATACGAGGTTAACTATTCTATTTATAGGCATACAAGATGCTTACAAAATGACTAAACTACCCCTGACCTATTACATCATAAACTAGTCTAAGTCTTGATCCGCATCTCTGCTTGTTCATCCGCATTGACAAATGCGGATGAAATAATCTTGATCAACATTTCCACTTGATCATCCGCATTAGTAAGTTGGTCATACGCATTGGTTAATGCGGTTGAACAAATACTTGTGCGCATTTGTTGGTCATCCGTATTTGTCAATGCGGATGAGCAAAGTCTTGTCCGCATCTTCTTTTGTTCTTCCGCATTAGTCAATGCGGAAGAGTAACTTGTTCTTCAACATTAGTATTATGTCTTCCGCATTAGTCAATGCGGAAGAGTAAACACTTTCCGCATCAGAGTTATGTCTTCCGCATTAACTAATACGGAAGATAACACTTGTTATTTTCCTTGCAGATCTCCATCCGCATTTCATCTTGGACTTATGGGATTCCAGCTGAGCAATCATTAATTTACCCATTGAGTTGGCATGTATGATCCTTTCTGGGTGCAACAATACTCCCCCTAAGGATTATACAGCCTAGTTTTCCTTAATGTTTAGAGGTGATTGATGTTGTGATAATTTAGCTGGGTCTTCTGGAGGTAGTATGAATGTAGTTTTAGTAGGATCCAGGATAGCCTTGATCATATTTACAAAATCAGTTGCTTCTGACATCCTGTCTCTACTTAGCATCATTCTGCTCATGTTGTAGATGGCTTCCATTGGTAACTTTTTCAGTGAAATAGGTTCCCAGATGGAGATTGTAGAAAGACCATCTCTATGAATCAATAAACTCCCCCAACATCCACTTCAAGTTTAACAATATTTCCAAGTTGCAGTGGTGTTTTCTTCTTCTTTCTTTTGTCTCTTTTAGTATTTATTCGATCATAGGCCAATTTCAACAACTTGATGCATTTCAGAAAGAAGTGCATGTCTTGTTCTTTTCTTTTAGCTGCATATTTCTCTTTAAGTTCTTTCAATTCACTTTCTTTCTCATCCAGTTCCAGGATTCTATCATTGATGATTCCAGCTCTCCTGTTTAAGGTTCTTTCCATCCTTTCAATTTGAGTACAGCTCAGAGATTAATTCATCCTTTTCATCAGGCCTGTTGATGTTGGATTCAGCATAGCTCTCTGAAGGAGCAGCCTCAGAAGGTTCTTTCATAGCTGTGGTTTGATCATGATAATCCTCCTTATCAGAAGATGATTTAGATGATTTAGATGATTTATATGCACTTGTTGATCATTCTATTTCATCAGGGTGATCATAGGATGATGGTAAGGTTGGTAAGGAGAAATAGGTGATTGGTGTGGTGATATTGGAGATTGATAATATGGTGATATAGGTGTAGGTTGAGTGGTTGTTGGTGGTGTTGGTTGTGGAGTTGAAAGTGATGATGGTTGTGGAATGTTTGTAGAGATGGTTGTGGAGAAGATTGTGGTATTTGTTATGGTAATGGTATTGGTGATGGTATTGTGATAGTATATGTCTTCACATTAGTCAATGCGGAAGAGTAAACACTTGTCCGCATCAGAGTTATGTCTTCCGCATTAACTAATGCGGAAGATAACACTTGTTATTTTCCTTGTAGATCTTCATCCGCATTTCATCTTGGACTTATGGGATTCCAGCTGAGCAATCATCAATTCACCCATTGAGTTGGCATGTATGATCCTTTCTAGGTGCAACATATGAAAAACAATTTCCACCCATGGCTAGAGAGGTAAGACATAGGTTGTTCATCAAGCTGTGTTGAGGAAGTTGAAAGATAAAGAGTCCATGCTCAACAACTGGCTGATAAAGTTAAAGAAACAATGTTTGAATGAATCCCTTTAAGAGAACATACATTATATCAAATTAAAATTAACTCTTTACAAAAGAATTTAGATAAACTTGTTTCAGAAAGTTACAATCTAAAAGCCCAAGTTGAGCATCTAACCACTTCCTTAACCAAATCCATGGTTAATCATGCATCAACTGAAGTGAAACTTCAAAAGTTAACTTTCATCTCAGTAATATGAGAAATTATTAAATTCTCATATTGAATCAAAAGAACAAGTATGGTTTGGGATATAATGTTGTTGCACCTCCTATTAATGCTAATTACTCACCTTTATCTAAATCAATGATAAATAACTTGTCAAATCATTTTGTGCCTTGCACCAAGTTTGAAACAAACTCTAATCAACAAGTTAATCACAATGAAACTAAGGTGAATGAAACTAAGGTGAATGAAACTAACTCTTCTGAATCAGAAAATATTAAACAAAATGACTCAGAATATGACTTTGATGAGTGTGATGACTTGGATGATTCTAATGAACATGATGATGATCTACTCAACATTGGTAAGAATGTTGCTCTTGAAACAATCATTCTAAAAGTTCTTGAAGAATCAAAGCTGCCATATCCACCAAAACAAAGAAACATGCTAAAGACTATTTGCAAGAGAATAGTTCAACAAAATGAAGGTCTTCAAGAACTACATCATCAACAAAAACCTGTAAAGGAAGAGATTGAAAAGTGTGCATCTATTGAGAAAGTACACACATCTTCCGTAGGAAAAGGAAAGAAGAAACAATCAACAGATCTTCCTTAGAAGAAGAAACCTTCTTCAGTAGCATATCTGCGGAAAACCAAATCTACTAAGTTAATAGATGATCTGTGGAAGGCAAAATCAGCAGCAAACAAATCAAAGCCTCAAAAGCTAAAAAAATGATAAATCAACTGAAAAATTGGAGAAGGATGTAAAGCCTCAAAAGTTGACAAAGAAAAAGAAAGCAGTCAACTCTGATGAAGAATCAGAGGATATGTATTGCAAATGGTGTGATATGAAAAATCACAATATTGAAGATTGTTACTTCAGTAGTTATTGTCCATTTGAAATGGAATGTTATTTCAACAAAAAGAACAAGACAAAAAGCACAAAGAAGAAACATCTGATAAAGCTGAATCAGAAACTCAATCCACTAATAGTGAATAAGATTCAAAATCTAAGAAGTAGCAACAAAAAATCCAAAACCAAAGGAGAAAACATCCACTGATATTGAACCTTTGTATAAAAGAACAACATTTCAGCAATCAAAAACACCTCACAAAAGAGTGGATTTGACGGAAAAAAGAAACAAGATCCGATTTTGCTTTCTTTAATAATTTTAAAAAGGGAACTCATGTACCTTATTCAAAATCAAAAGATGATGAAACTTTTCACATATGACAGAAAACTATTCTCTTCTCCATGACTTCAAGCACAAAAATGCCTCATATATGGCATTTGGTGGGGATAAGAATGGAGTAAAATAGTTGGTGAAGGAATGGTAACTAATGGTGTGCTCAAACTTGAGAAAGTAAACAATTGTGAAAATTTACAATATAATTTACAGAGTGTGTCTCAAATTTGTGATCAAAACTAAACCACATTATTTGATAACACTAATTGTTTGATTCTCAAGCCAGGTTTTTCAGTTCCAGAATATTGGATCCTTCTTAAAGCATCAAGAAAAGAAAACACATATGTTTTGGATATGAACAACACTTCACTTACAAGACATGAAACATGCCTCCTATCTAAATCATCTTTTGATGAATCTTAATTGTGGCATAGAAGGCTTGTTCATTCTAACATGAAGAACATGAACAAATTGGTGAAAATTGATCTAGTCATTAGATTGCCAAAGAAATATTTTATTGTTCAAACCATTGTCCTTCATGTTATAAAGGAAAACAACATAGAATGTCTCATAAATCAAAAATTTTCAATACAAACACTACACCACTAAATTGTTTCACATGGATCTGTTTGGTCCTACCAATGTGATGAGCATTGGAAAGAGGCAATATTTTTTAGTGATAGTGGATGATTTCACTAGATTCACATGTGTCCTCTTCTTAAAACAAAAGAGTAAAACATCAGAAACATTAATGGACTTTGTCATCAAGATTGAGAATCAACTTGATTTAAAAGTTCAAATTTTTAGGAGTGACAATGGGACTGAATTTGTTAATACTGACTTACATTCTTTTTGCAGAAATAAAGGTATTGCAAGACAATTCAGTGCACCAAGAACTCCACAAAAGATGGAGTTGCTGAAAGAAGAAACCGAACACTTATGAAGCAGCATGAACAATGCTAGCTGATTCACAATTGCCAATCACCTTTTAGGCTGAAGCAGTGAATACAACATGCAATGTTCAAAATAGGACATTGATTGTAAAAGAACATAATAAAACACCTTATGAGCTTTTATTTAAGCGAAAACCTTACATAGGATATCTTACAACTTTTAGGTGTCATGTATTTGTTTTAAACACAAAAGAACAATTGGGGAAATTTTCAAAAAAAGCCTATGATGGTTTCTTTGTTGGATATTCTTCAACATTTAAATCTTAACGGATTTACATTCCATAACATAACATTGTGGAAGAAACTCCTAATGTATCGTTTGATGAATCCTTATTTCCTAAATCTGTAAAAGGATCATCATGGTTGTTTGATATAGACGCTCTAACAGAATCATTCAACTCAGGTAATTTGAATGATGTAGGATCTGATGATACATGTTATCCATGTGTTCCCCCAAATATGAATGAAGTATCATTATTTGCTGATCCTCCAAGAAAACACTCATCAAGTATCATGAAACAAGAAACAACAAATAGTAACAATAATGCTACACAAGCCCAGCCTCATGGACCTACATCTTCAGATGAAAACACTTCATCCGCAGATGCATGTCCTGCATCCGGAGATATGAGTAATGTCTCAATAGGTGTTACATGTTTTCAAGAAGATACAACAAACATTGGAGATGATTTAGCAAATCCTTATACATCCTCTGTAGAAGTTCCTTTAACTCCTACAGAAGAACATATTGCTTCCGGAGAAGTTCCTGCTGAAGATATTAATGATGCTCCTGATGATCTAACTCAAGAAGATCATTCCATACCTAATGTTGAATAAGAGGAACACTTTGATTACTTCCTAAATTCATCAACTGGATTGGATCTATCTACATCAATGAATATGACTAACTTAGAATCATCTATTCCAGTTGAAACTACTCCAACAACTAGAATTCATAAGACACATCCAATACACAACATTATTAGTGATCTTAATAAAAGAACAACAAGAGGTCAAGGTGGAGCTACAAACATCTGTCTTTTCACTTGTCTTCTTTCACAAGTAGTTCCTCCAAACATCATAGCTGCTCTAAAGGACAATAGCTAGATTGAAGTTATGCAAGAAGAACTTCAACAATTCAGAAAGCAGAAAGTTTGGAATCTAGTTGATTTATGAAAAGGCCAACATCCAATTGGAACAAGATGGCTCCTCAAAAATAAACTAGATGACAGAGGTATTATTGTGAGAAACAAAGCAAGGATGATTGCATAAGGTTACACACAGGAAGAAGAAATAGACTATGATAAAGTTTTTGCACCAATTGAAAGAATTGAAGCCATAAGAGTATTCCTAGCATATGCATCATATAAGAAGTTCACTATGTATCAAATGAATGTCAAATGTGCTTTCTTATATGGGAAAATTGATGAAGAAGTCTATGTATCACAACCTCCTGGATTTGAAGATCCTCATTACCACACACAGGGTATATAAGCTTGACAAAGCTTTGTATGGTCTTCATCAAGCACCAAGAAAGTGGTATGAAACATTATCTTCTTTCTTGCTCAAGTATGGATACAAAAAGTGAACTATTGATCAGACTCTCTTTCTCAAACAAGAATATCAAGATCTTTCAATAGTTCAAATTTGTGTTGATGATATTATATTTGGCTCAACTAACAATAGATTATGTTTAAGTTTTGAAGAGTTGATGAAATCTGAGTTTTAGATGAGTTTAATGGGAGAATTAACTTTCTTTCTTGGTCTACAAGTTCATTAGAAGACAGATGGCATTTTCATCAATCAAGAGAAGTACATACATCAAATATTGAAAAGTACAACCTTGTTGATACATCTTCATGCAAAACACTAGCCTTAACAATTGATAAAAGTGTACCAATCAGATCCAAAAGAGTTTTATCTGAAATGTTATGAAGAGGATTTTTAAATATTTGAAAGGAAAACCTGCTCTTGGCCTTTGGTATCTAAGGGATGGTGATTTTACTCTTTATTCATATTTAGATAGCGACTTTGGAGGTTGCAACAATAACAGAAAATCCACAACTGGTGGATGTCAATTCATAGGACCAAGACTATTTTCATGGCAGTGCAAGAAGCAAACAAATGTATCTATATCTACAGCTGAGGGTGAGTACATAGTTGCTTCAGCTGGTTGTTCTCAAGTGCTTTGGTTGCAAAACCAATTACTTGATTATGGTTACAACTTCCTTCATACTCCAATTTACATTGACAACTCAGTGGCTATGTTTATTACTGCTAATCCAGTGAAACATAGTAAAACAAAACATATTGAAATAAGATAGCATTTTTTGAGAGATTGCCCAGAAAAAGGTTTGATCAAGTTAGTCAAAGTGGATACAACAAATCAGCTTGCTGATTTATTCACTAAAGCCTTTAATTCAGTTAGATTTAATTTTCTAGTTAAGTCTTTAGGTATGATTAACTTAGATTAATCATTATAACAAGAAAAACATGTGTCTGTCCTTGTAAACACTTATAATAGTAATTTTAAAAAAATAAATAAAATAAAATTTTATCCTTCGGAAGATTTACAATTACATTCGGAAGTAACTTCTGAAACATCTTCTGAAGCTTAGAATACAAAAATTATATTGTCTTTCTATCTGTGTCTTTTAATTCTGCATGACATATGTATGGGAAATGATAGTACACTATGCCTTTGCTTCTTCCTAAATTCTTAAAAATCATTAAAATTTGATCAAGTTTCTTGATATGTGAGTAGGTTCATCTTGAGTGGAAACTACACTAAGTGCATGCCAAACATAATATAAAGTAACTGTTTGTGGGAGACTTCATTTTGAGGAAACAACAAGTAAGTCTTATTCTGATGTGACCAAATCACTTATCTAAGCACACTATATACCAACACAATATAATGTCTATATTTGCAAATCATATTCCCTTTGTTTTATGTAAAAAAAGACCTGGGTGTATGAAAAGATCATGATTCTCATCAACCCTCTATTTTGTGTAAACAAAGACCTGGGTTAATGGCACATTTGTTTTATGGAAGTAAAGACCTGGTGACTTGTTGATGATCATATCTAAGCTCTCAAAAGAATCCTCTATGATCAACTGTATATTAAATTTAGAGCTTCTACATCAATGCATTAATGAGATGTCAAATTCATCTAAAGATAGAACTTATAACTTAAAGTACATAGTTTCCAAGTGTCAAAGGGTGATGATTTGACTCACAAAGGGAGAATAAACTCTAAGTGAATTGAATGTGCAGCACATAATAGTTACCTCTTAATAAACATGAAAACATGATAAACAACATGCCTAGTTGACACAATACTCTTGTATGGATTTAAATGGACAAACATACTTGCCATCAGAACTAATTTCAGGTATCAATTTATCAAACAAATCAATTAGGAAGATGCTTAGTGTTATAGTATGATCCCATTGTATGTGTATATATGCTTGTACATAGTACTCATTTCAATTTTATTTTTTTAACTTGATTTCTTTCTTTTTAGCATGTTTGGATAGACATGTATCTTTCATGATATTCATCTTATAGTTTTATGTTGGTCAATTGATCGTATAACAGTGCAAATAAGATGATTAATCGTTCAATATCCAACACACAAACTAAATAACATGAACAAATATGATTGAACACAATAATAATCCATTCACAATAAGACAATGAACATCAATAATCAATAACATAAAGCACAATGATAATTCTGTGTATTAACTGCTTTGAAATGGTAACTTGCAACAATGATAAACGATTAGGGTTTTGCAAGCTTACCCAACAATGAAAAAGATCAAATCTATATATAGCAGTCTTAGTTTTGTAGATAGTTTTGTTGTCAGCAAAACTGTACTGCCGAAACTATAGTTTCGCTCGGCGAAACAGTAGTTTCGCCAAGCTAACTAATCAGTTGACTGTGAGCGAAACTATAGTTTCGCTCACAGTTTCACTGGACTGTAAAATTACATAAAACTAAATACATAAAAAAGAAACTAACAAAAGACTTATTACAATCAAAAGTATATAATCTAAACTAAGGTGAGTCCAACCTATACATGATCTTCAATACTCACCCTAGGTTGGAACTCACCACCTTCACTCGTCTTGATGTGTCTTTTCAGCTCCAGTATCCTTCGTTGCCTTAGATTAATCTTCAGAACCTCCTGCAACAACTCCTTCGGAGGCTTCAGCACCTGATTCTCCATGGTTTCCTCTTGCTTCACTAGCCTCTTCTGGATGAGCACTTGCTCGCTCAAATTGCTTGGCCAAATCTTGTACATCCATGTTTAGGTCATCTTGAGCCCTTACTCTCTCTGCTAATCTCTTCACCTCTGCCCTAACACCTCTGATCTTGTTTGCTACAGTCATAAAAAGACTGGCTTCTTTTCTCATTTCCTCACCTGCACCTACTTTGATGTGATTCTCACAAAGAATCAGTAGGTCTTCATCACAAAAACTTAAGAGTTCCATTGGATCAATGAATTTGATCTCTGCACCATTCTTCACCCTAATGACTGCCTCCCCCGTATTATTGTCATAAAACCACTTTTCAAAGCTCTGTAATCGTTGGGGTAGGGGATCTGCTAATCTGACCTTGTTCACGGTCCTTGGGGGTTTCACCCTTAGTACAATTCTTCCATTCCCGGTCTCCCAATCCTTGTCTCTTTTTGAACGTTTCCTCTCAGCCTTCATATAACCAAAAGACTCAAATTGTCATTTACCCCATTCGGAATTTCTTTCTCTAGTAGAGAGGCTCGTTCACTCATATTTTCCTTTAGTAAAGGCCGAGTTACCAGTCGCCTTAGATCCTATTAGGCAAGGTCTTGAAAGCCTTCCTTTTATGCAAGTAGCTAATTCCACCCCCTCTACTTTTTATCATGAACATTTTAAGACTAGGTTATAGCACCAACTTATGACCCGCTTATCAGCCTCTTTCCTACTCAACCCTTCCATGTGTTAGAATAGGGGAGTCAGTTCTTCAGCCTCTTTCTCCTTAACAAACCACTCATCTTTATCCATTTCAAATACATCCTCATCAAGCTCTCTTTTCTTAGCTACATAGATCAACGGCCTCTTATCAACTTCATAGAACTCTGGTTCATAATCATAGTCTACAAGTTGTTCATCATCCTCTTCTTCATCAACTAATCTCTTTTCCTTCTCATCATCTCGGTCCACCGACTTCTCCCTCACCACTTCTTCTCCAACCAAATCTTTCTCAACATCAAACCCATGTTTATAACCCAGCGTTAAAAATTTCTTCTTCATTCTCCTCTCTTACTCTTTATTTCTTACTTCACAATCTACAACATCATCAGTTGTTGCACGAGACGTGCCCTCTCCTGCCTTAGATAAAGTACCCATGTTCAGGAACAGGTACTTTGATGTATCAGTCAAATCATCTAACTCAGATTGAGCTAGTTGATTAGGCAGGCCGGCTGCAGCTTTTAGTTGGCCAATCTCTTCAAACAATTTCTTCAGCAGATGGTTTTGATCAACAATCATCTTTTTCATTCCATCTACTATCTCATCTTTTTGTTTCTCCCGTATCTCTTGGTTGTGAGCTTCGTCTTTATCATACTCATCTAATGTATTTCCATCTCTCCGATGGATACATGTTCTCCCAGAGATGGGTTATCTTTCCACTAAAATCATGGCGAATAGCACAATAGTCAGCAAAGATACAAGGATTCATTTGTACCAGCCTTTTCACCTCCCCGTGTTTTGGCAATTTGGTATAAGGTCGTCAAAGATCATTTGAAGAAATCGAGGATACAAAAACCATTTGTCTTTCTTCAAGGTCATAGCATTCAGCCATGCAAGCGAATATCAATCTGGCTATGTTTGCCTTCTCTCCTTTGCAGCACAACACCATTGCTTTAGCCCAGTCAATGTTTAGTCTGTCTGATCCACCTTTACGGAGATCTAGGCACATGATGAAAACATGAGCAATAAATCTCCAATCCTTGGAGAGAAAAGACTTCTTGATCACCTTCCGGGAACCAAAAACAGGCCCCTTATAGCCCATGCTTCTGAATGCTTCAAACAATTGTGTATCAGACATAGACACCTCTTCACCAGAATTCTCTTCTAGCCTCAAAATCCTCGAGACTGTCTCTGTAGTAATAATCACCTTTTGCTCTAGGACTTTGGCAGTAATTCTTTGAGTATTTCCTCTTGTGTCATATTCAACAGATCTCCAGAAATCTCTGATATGAAGGTCATATATGGTAGTGGAGTGAGATATAGCATAAGATATGGGAGATCTTTGCAGCCATCTAATACAATCTCTAAACCCGGTGGCTTTCGGATGTGTATCATCCAAAATAACAGTGATGTTGTTTCTTTCGTCGAACTTTAATTAGCCATAGAAACCCGAGAAATAGATAAAATAAATTAGAATAAGTGATAGGAATGAATACATAAGAGAGAATAAAGAATAATAAAAATAAAATTAAAAAAAAAATTCGTTGGCCAAAAATATAGTTTTGCAAAGTTAGATTTAGTTTCGGCAGGCGAAATTATAGTTTCGCTAGTAAAAGCACATTAGTTTCGCCCAAACAAGAAGGTAATTCAACTAGCCGAAACTATAGTTTCAGCACAGCGAAACTAAAAGCTAGGCAGCAAAACTGTTAGATTCGCATGGACAGCATAACCTTACAATTTTGCTGAGAAATCAAGAACTTTCGTTCAGTTTCGCTGGACAATTGGTAGTTTCGCGAACGAACAGCGAAGGTACCGAAAAGTCTCGATTAAAAATATCCACAATGAGATGTTATTAACACGATTAAAGGGTGGTCCTGAGTTGAAACTCACTTGAAAACATGAATCAACAGTCAATCAGTAACAACAACACAGAATGACAAAATCGAAGGATAGGAACACGGAGAAGCCCTAAGGAGCGTCACCTGACGATTGTGCGAAGTGAGATTTTAGTTTCGCAAAAAGACTTAAATAGCATATAGTTTCGCCAAGCGAAGTTGCAATTTTGTTAGATGGAGTTCAGATCAAAAAAGACATCGCATAGGATGAGAATGCTAAGCGAAATTGCAATTTCGTCTAGCGAGACAAATAGCGAAAGTATAGTTTTGCCCCTTTTTTAAAACAACATATACTGAGATCATAATGATCAGAGATCACATCCTTAAGATATGTATTAGCATAGAGAAGAATTTTGTCATTACCGACAATAAGATCATACCGATAGCTGAATCTAATCACAGTCTTTGAATGATTTTTGAAATTATTAAACAGATCAATAACGATTGCTGACATGTTTGTCTATTTAAACCCAAGCCTTATCTTTTTCAACAAACAACATATGATTTGTTAAGTTCAATTAGATTCTTAGAATGTTAGGACCCCACAATCATTTGGCAAAAACCCTTACCCAACCTCAGGATTTCTTAAATTTTATAATGATCTTTAAAGAGCAAGGCATGTGCATTAGTGTGCTAGTGATTATCAATAGAATATGCATTCTAGATGAATTTATCATTTAGATGATTTGACTCAACATAGACCAAAATAGTGAGAGCTCCAGGTCTATACTCATGTATAACAGAGAAGAGCACCATTTTAATATGTGCCGATGAGAGCTCCAGGTCAGTACTACCATACGGCAGAGGAGATCATCACTCTAGGTCAGTACTACCATACAACAGAGGAGATTAGCACAAATACAAGACATAAATGTACAGTGCAAGAGCCAAAGATCAATTCCCAATCCACTTTTTGCTGGGACTCAGTTTTTGTGCCGGCCAAAATGATCGCATAAATCCAGACATCCTTAAGCATAGATTTAAGTTTAAATCATTTTGTTGTTATATACTTTATTCTTCAGGCTGAGCCTACCTAGTATATCGTTTAAACAGTCTGTTTTCTTGACTTTAATATTCTTAAAATGAAAACAAGATGTAAATCAGAGATTAGCATTAGTTACTATCATTTCTCATTTTAAGAACTAGTCATGCATAAAAGAACATATCTGGAAGATATACAATCATTTCTTGTCATTTCAAATTCAACACGTGGATTATTTATTTACTCCCCCAAAATTTTATTTAAAAAAGGTATTATTATTATTATTATTATTATTATTATTATTATTATTATTATTATATTATTTAATTATTATTATTTTTTGTAAAGAAAATTTTATAACAGAAAAGAAGAGAGGTTTAAAAGGATATTAACCCTAACATAGAGATCAAATCATAAAAGCGAGGTTTATCAAAAGTTTTCGCGAAAAGATCTGCCTTTTGATGTTTTGTGTCAATAGGAATATTATCGATAAAACCCTTTTCTTGGGCATCGCGAATTGCATAAATCCGTGTTTCGATGTTCTTGGTGCGAGAATGATGAATAGGATTTTTAGCAATCCTGATGGATGCTTCGTTCTCACAAAACAACAGCGTGTGAAGAAAGTTAATTCCATAGTCAATCATCTGGTGTTGTATCCAAAGGACTTGGGAACAACAACTAGAGGTAGCAATGTATTCTGTTTCCCCTATAGAAAGGGAAACAGTGGTCTGCTTCTTGCTCTGCCATGACACCAGACAATTGCCCAGGTATTGACATCCCCCTGTCACTGATTTTCTGTTTAACCTGCAACCATTAGAATCACTATTAGAATAAGCATGTAAATCAAAATTCCCTCCATATGGATACCATAGACCTAGACGAGATGAGCCTTTGAGATAACAAAAAATTCGCTTGACAGCCTTCTCATAAGACTCCTTTGGGGCTGACTGATATCTAGCACAATATCTTATAGCAAAAGTGATATCAGGACAGCTTGCTGTAAGATACATTAGGGAACCAATCATAGATCTGTAGAGATGAGGATCAACAGATTTCCTGTTCTCATCAGGAGTGAGACATGTCTGAGCAGTAAAGGGAGTCAATTCAGGAGAAACATCATCCAACTTGAATTTCTTCAAAATTTCTTTAACATACTTCTCCTGATGAATTAGAATACCTTCATTCTTTTGTTCTACTTTGCAATCCAGAAAAAAGCACATTTCTCCCATCATACTCATTTCAAACGATTATGCATCACTTCTTCGAACTCCCAACATAACAGAGAATTGGTGGAACCAAAATAATATCGTCGACATATACTTGGACAAACAACATTTCACCATTGACTTCTTTCTTGAAAAGAGTCATATCGATGGTGCCACGAGAGAAACCATTGCTTAAGAGATACTAGGTCAGAGTCTCATACCAGATCCTAGGAGCCTGATGAAGACCATACAAAGATTTGTCCAGATTAAAGGCTTTATCGGGAAAGTCAAGATCCTCAAAACCTGGTGGTTGACACACATATATCTCCTCATCAATGTCTCCGTAAAGGAAAACACACTTGACATCCATCTGATAGACCTTGAACTGTTTATAAGCAGCATGAGCAAGAAAAATCCTAATTGCTTCAAGATGGGTGACCGGAGCGAAGACTTCAGTATAGTCAATCCCTTCTTCTTAAGCAAATAATTGAACCACCAATCTAGACTTGTTATGCACCACCACACCACGATCATCAGGTTTGTTCTTGAACACCCATTTTGTACCAATTGAGCATTTGTTGGGAGGCATGTCAACTAAAGTCCAAACTTTGAGCTTTTTGAATTGTTGAAGCTCCAATTGCATTGACTCCACCCAGCATGGGTCCTGTAGAGCGGCATGCACATTTTTCAGGATAGTTTGAGATATGAAGCAAGAGAAGAGGCAGATATTAATCAAACCAGATTGACCTACTTTTTTCAACGATGACATTATCATCATCATAATCCTTTCCTCTCCCAGTGGATGAACTTCCTTCTTGCTTTAGACTTTCAGATTTACTTGCCCTCATTCTAACATCTTTCTCTTCTTTCTCATTCACAGATGACACAAACTCCTCTTTAAATTCCTTGAAATGGTCAAATTCATCTTCACTATCTTCCTTTCCTTTCCTTTAACAAACTCAGTAACCAAAGCATGATTTATCTCAGTCCTTGTTTCCTCAACCTCTACACTCCAATCAAAGTTAGAAATCAATGTTGTCTCCTTTTTGTGATTCACATCTTCCTTCTCCCTCTCAATTGTTAATCTTGGAATCCTGAATTGCTAGAATCAGTGACAATTGATGATGGACATTCACGTTTGAAATATCCTAATTGTTTACAGTTGAAACATCTAAGCTTTGACTTATCAAATCCCTGTTATGAACTAGAAGTTTGTCCACCGAAGTTCTTTCATCCAGTGCGCTCCATAAATCTTCGAGCTCTAAGAGTCAACATTGCCATTTGCACTGGATGTCGATTTCCTCAAGATCATCTGAATCTACCTGATACATGTCTTCCATTGTCATTCCTTTTCCTTTCAATTCTCCTGCCACAAGTGCTTCATAACTTTGAACAAACATTCCAAAAAGAGCCATTGTCTCTGATGGAACTGAAGTTTCAACATTCGCCTTAGAATTAATCTGATCTCTTCTAGCAGTAACATTTCCTCCTGAAAAATTGCTTGTATTAACTCCTCCTTGAATTGAATTCTGTATTTGAGAGCTTGCAGCGGATGATAATAAGGCAACATTTTGAGTAAAACTAGATGTAGGCATCATGGTCTGGTTAAATTCCCGTCTCTTCATGTCCAGCTCAAAGGATTTAAGCTTATTGATAATATCCATCAGCTTGTAATCTATGAACCCTCTCTCTTGCTTTAACATTCTCACCTGAAGACTCCACTGAGGTGGGAGAGAGTCTAGTAGCCTGTTAACTTGTTCACTATTGGAGAGCTTTTCATCGTATTTCTTTAAGGTGCTTGAAACTATCAAGAAGCGATTAGTGAGATCTGTTAGACTCTCATTCTTGTATCCAACAAAGGAATTGAATTCCTTCTCAGCTTGAATGCTCTATCCTTTACCAATCATCGTTACCATCATAGAACTCACATAGAGCATCGTAAAGAGAATTAGCATTTTTATGCTCTGCAAAACAATTGTAGATGTCTGGTACCAGGCATAGAGTTAAAGCACCAAAAGCCTTTTGGTCATGATCCATCAACTTCATATCCTTTTCAGTGAAAGAAGACGGGTCCTTATTTTGAGAGACAACATCACCAACAATGACAGTTGGTATGTGAGGACCAGAAATAATCGATTCCCATTGGTTGTGATCAATGTAGAAGAAGAAAGCTTTGAGACATCTCTTCCAATCTTCAAAATTGTCTCCATTAATGAGTCTCAGAGGCCTATTGGGAGCAACACTTTCAAGATCGACAAGTGTGAGTGATGTTACTTAGACATTGTAGTTTCGTAGGATTGATGTAGTTTCGGCAAGAAAAGAAATAATTTCGTTGACAATTTCGCAGAAAAAGCTAACTTCGCGGACAATTTCACAGTGAGAACTAATTTCGTTGATACTTTCATAGATGAAGCTAATTATGCTGACATTTTCGGCAGTAGTTTCGCTAGCCAATTGTCACAACAGGCTTAGTTTCGCTAGTAAGTTCGCACGAAACAAGTTTGAACGTTCGTTCAAAATCACTTTCGGTAGCAATTTCGCTTGTTAAACCTTCACAAGCACTGATGAAATTTCGTTCAAAACAACTAGAAAACGATTTCAATAGTGATAACACCCATAGTTTCACTAGAAGATGATCGTAATTTCACAGAAAGAACAGTAGTTTTGCTGGTCGAACCTTAAACCCTTTTTCAACCCAAAATCAGTCTGAAATCATCAAAAACTCAATGAATTTGAGATCTGATGATTAGCAAAATTTCCACAACCAAAAACAAGCTAAACTCAATCAATTTCCACATCAAAAACACCCGATAAGGAACTGAAATTGATTGAAACTAGATATTGAACAAAACCCCAAAAAACTCAACAAATCATGAGCACTAAGGCTCTGATACCATATTGTTGGTCCATTGAACGTATAACAGTGCAAATGAGATGATTAATCATTCAATATCCAACACACAAACTAAACAACATGAACAAATATGATTGAACACAATAATAATCCATTCACAATAAGACAATGAACATCAATAATCAATAACATAAAGCACAATGATAATTCTATGTATTAACTGCTTTGAAATGGTAACTTGCAATAATGATAAATGATTAGGGTTTTGCAGGCTTACCCAACAATGAAAAAGATCAAATCTATATATAGCAGTCTTAGTTTCGTAGACATTTTCGCTATCAGTGAAACTGTACTGCCGAAACTATAGTTTCGCCCAACGAAACAGTAGTTTCGCCAGGCTAACTAGTCAGCTGACTGTGAGCGAGTTTTGTCGGACTGTAAAATTACATAAAACTAAATGCATACAAAAGGAAACTAACAAAAGACCTATTACCAAAAGTAAATAATCTAAACTAAGGTGAGTCCAACCTATACATGATCTTCAATTTATTATAAATGCTTTTTTTTCATCATTGATAAAAAATTTTGGGGGAGTAGAATCATGAAAACAATATAACAACAAAATTGTCAAATGTATTGTCAATATAAAGGAATTGGAACCTGAGCACACTAACTTGGCTTTTGGATACATGAATTTGCTAAAATATAACCTTCTTGTGTACAATTGTCATGAATACAAAGTCAATAAGGTCCAATAGCAATAAATGTTTCTATCAGTTAATTAGAATCATACAACAAATAAAAAGCTATAGTGCTTTTTAAACATCAGCAGAAGCTACAGTGCTTTTTAAACATCAACAGAAGCTACAGTGCTTTTTAAACATTAACAGAAGCTACAATGCAAAACTTAAGGGGGAGTAAAATATGACTATTCGTAGATTGGTAACCTACGAATGAATTAATATTTTACAAGTATAATTAATTTCCATAGATTGGTAACCTATGGAAAATCATTTCAGTTTTAAGTTAGGCATCCGCAGATATCCTACGGATGCACTATGCACTGAAATCTGCGAAACAAATAAATTCCACGAAAGAATAATAAGATAAGAATATAAGAAAGTGGGACCATTTCTTTAGATAAATGAAATAAATGTGTCCGAGGGAGTATAATGATGTTTTTGATTTGAAATTCATTATTCACTTTTACACAACCTTTTGACTTAGAAGTTTGTTAGTCAAAAACTCATCCTTCACTCATTTGAGTTCAAATTACTCAAATCTTAAACATCAAGAACTTTTTAAATATAAGTTCAATTCTTAATCTCAAGGTAAATCATATTATAAACATCAGTAATGAACCGATTGATTCATCATGTTCGTTTAAACTCTTTGTATTCTTAAAACATGATGACTTAGTTCTAACATACTCCTCTTCATTCTTATGAACAAATGGCTAATTGATTTGCAAGGGAGCACAATTATTGGATCAAGTAGAAGGTTGGTGCAACCAAAATCATTTCACTTAGTTATTTTGATGAGATAACATAAGACTTCCAAATCTAAAATGGACTTCGGAAGGAAATAATCTCTTCCAATGTTTAAGTAAAAGATCAACTTCTGAAGACAAACTTTACTTCCAAAGATAGAATTATTCACTTTCGAAGATCAAGTCTAAGAAGTAAAGATCTGAAGATGACTTCCGAAGTTTGAAGAAAAGCAGAAGTCCTTAAAGCCTTGAAAGAAGCAGCCTCTTCCAAAGTATAAGTGGCTTCGGAAGAACAAGTTCTTCTGAAGCCATTTAACCTTCAAAGACACTGGTATGAACCAGTAGACACAAGTATGGTCTATGACAATCCGATGCAGACCTCTGAGATACTGCATGGCGCTTTCTCAAAAGCCATGTCGTTGACCTTACTTTATTCTATTGTTCACCTTTTGTTAGATAGCATGGTTGCCAACTTTTGTTGTGACAAAAGGTAAGTCATGGACATGTGATGACTACCATATCTTAGATAAGACATTATCTAAGATACCTTAACTTTAGCACTGTATTATTTGCTTTAGTTATAGGATCTCAGCTGGTATCAAAGTATATCCGGCTGTAGGCAGGATTATATATAGTTTCTCATTGTAACACATAATCAATGCTTTTAAGAGTCTTGTAACACTTTGAGTTAAGAAGAAATGTATGCAAGTACCTTGAAAATTATCTTTCTATGTTCATTGTTACTTATTATATTATTATCAACTCTTAGGGACTCTTATTCATCCGAGTGTTGGATCAAGTAGAAGGCTGGTGCAACCAAAACCATTTCACTTAGTTTATTGTCGTGAAGATAACAGAAGACTTCCGAAGCTAAAATTGACTTCTGAAGGAAATAGAGTCTCTTCTGAAGTTTAAGTAAAAGATCAACTTCCAAAGACAGAAGTATTTGCAGGAACGGGGAAGGGGGTCAATTACAACACAACAACACAAAGAGGAGATTAACCAAACTTAATCAAACGGTAATGCTGGATTAACCAAAATAAGAACTAAGAACACAAGTAATATGAGAGACAGAACACAAGAGTGAAATACACAGTGAGATGGTTTTCAAGATTGCAGTATATTGCTCTCTCTATGTTATATTACAAGTGTTACAAAGCATAATCAAAAGATACAAGAACATGAGATGCTTATACTACATCCTACAACCGGCTATACTTTGAAAGCCAGCTAGATACAATTGACTAGACACAAACAAAATCAATTGTAAAGTCAAAAGGCAGATTGCCTTTTGACTAGTGACTATGACATGCCATAGTTCACATTCTTATCTATTACAAAAAGAATAAAGTACATGAAGTAGAAAGTTACAGACTCAAGACCTCAATGTATAGTTACCAAAAGCATGGACCTTTTCACCAACTCATGTAAGTTGGTGGCTTTACAGAGATGCAGTAGAAAGGTGTCCAGCTTTATGGAACAGTACATCAGATAAAGCATGTGCAAAAGTCTTTGGAAGAAATCTGTCTTCATAAGTTGAAGCTTCAGAAGACTTTGTCTCTGAGGCTTCGAAAGACTTCATATGTGGCTTCGGAAGATATTGGTCTTGGCTTTGGAAGATTTCACACTTAGAATATTTCTGTTGCATGTGTGAAACTTCCTAAGCATTCTTCTTCATTGCACTTGTGCAGCATGCAGGATAGACTTTGGATGTTTTGGTTACATCAGCCTCTTCATTTATCTCTACAAACTCCCCCTAGGTTGATGCTACCAAAACACTTAGTAGACTTCAGATATCAAGATTCCTTATTAGGATGATCACCATTCCTTTCATCATAAGGTGTTCAGGATCCTTCAGACTATCAAAATGTCTTCTCATATCAAAGAGATCATGCAGAGGCAACTGAAACATATCTTGCCATGTGTAAATGTCTTTAGTGCCGTGATCTCTAATGACATGCCATATTTCTGGATTTGTGGTGTATGTCCAAGACAAGATGGGTCTTCTGGATGCTAGAGGAGCTGTTTGAATTGGAGTTAATGTAGCATGCTCTGGCTGCACATCCTCAGGATGTTCTGACTCATCCTAGGGTTTAGAAGAGGGTGCAGTCTTCTTCTTCTTTGGCTTTGGTTTAAAAGCCATCCTCTTCTTTCTCTTTATAGGTTTTAACTGAGAAGACTGGCCTGCAGTACCAGATTGATCTTTATTGTCTTTCTCAGTTGGGACTTCCTCTCTCTCAGGCTCAGAAGGAGAGGGAGGTTGACCCTGTTGTGGATCAAAAGATGAAGCTTGCTGAGTTTCAGCAGGAGGTCCAGGTTGTGTTGTCTCTTGTTGTTCAACCTTAACCTCCACTTTAGGTGGAGCTTGACTTGGAGTGGAGTGTAAGTCAATAAGCTCTCCACTTTTGATCTTCTGCTTGATCACCCTAATATGCTCATCCATAGTGGATAGAGACATGGGGCCAAGTCTCCTTCCAGAGAATCCATATAGCTTCAAGAAGCTCATCATCCTCTGCTTGTGAGCAAACTTCTTCATGCTCTTTTGGATGATAGCTCTTGATTTTGCAACTTCTCCCCTTAGCTTTTTCTTAGTTGTCTTTCTGTCCTTGACTATCTCAAGTTCAAGTTGTTTTAAGTACTCAAACTCAACATATTCATAGGACAAGGGAAGAAGTGCTTCTGCTTGATAGAAGCCTGTGGCACTCAGGTAGTTGATCATCTTGATCCTATCTTCTTCTTTGTCTACCTGAGGTTCTTGTTGAACCACATCCTCTTGTGCAGGACTTTCTTGAACTGGGGAGAGGGTAGGCATATCCTTGTACAGTCTTTTCCTTCTTCTTTCTTCTTTGACTTGTACTAGAAGCTCTTCATATTCTGCCTCCTTTTTCTCCCTTGACCTTTCTAGGTCAACCAGTTCATTCAACTCATCTAAGGGGAGAGAAATGACACTGTCTATGTCATAGTTCCTTGTCTGCAGATAATTTATCCTGATTGCCCTTAACTTATCATTTTGAGTATCTGGTCTGGGAGCAGCCCTGATAGCAGACTCCATGAGTCTTAAAGACTCAGCAGAGGAACTTTCTCCCCTCAGCCTCCTTTTCTTCTCTCTCTCCTCCTCCTTAATCTTCTCAGATGTCATCTTTCTTTTCCCTTTGTCACTCACAGACCTTTGTGACTCAGGGTGGAGAGAGCTTTGGCCTTCATTGCTTGATGCAGCTTCTGAGCTCTGGCCAGAGAGAGGTTGAGAAGCACCTTCACCAACAAATGTCTCTGAAGGAATGTGAATCTCTGCAGCAGTTGATGATGATGAGACAGGGCTCTCAGGTTCTGCCACTGGGCCTTCAGTCAAGGTTTACCCTATGAAACTAATCTTAGGGTCTGCCTCAACATCTAGTTGACCGATGGCATTGCCTGATTGCCTAAGTCTCCTTCTGAAGCTGAACTCTGTAGTGATTCTGTCTTGGATTCTTTGAGCCAGTCTCTCAGCTTGTCTTGATTTGCTTGGGTTGACAAGTGGCATGTTGACTAGATCCAGACCTTCATAGTAGTTCAAAGTCTTAAAATTGAAGACTTCTTGCTGTCCTTGAACTCTTATGATGATTAGAGCTTTCCTGATGTTGTCATACCTCCACCCAATGATGTTATTGGAAGATGGTGAAGATGACATAGCCCTTGGTATCCCATACTCAAACAGACTCTGTATGAAGGAGTCGTGTAATCTACATCAATGTGAATTTGAGGAGGTTGCTGAGAATGCATATTGCAAGTGAGGATGGTGAGTCCTCAATGTCCACTCTCTCTGAAGAACTCCCAGGTTCAATAGCTGTAATGACTTTCTTCCCCTTTTTGGTAGCATCACCCACTTGCATAGGTGAGCTAGAAGATAGGTCTATCACATCTACAAGTTCTTGTGTTCCTGGTTGAGCTCTTCTTAAGGGTCTCCCAGCTAGTTTTTCCTTAAGATATGAAATCTCAAGTTGCTGATCATTGATCCTGTTATGCAAGGTAGTCACTTGAGATTCAAGGTGACTAACCTTGGAGACTAAATAAGTGCATGTTTTAGACAGTTTTTGCACCTTTAGTCTTAGGTTCCCCTCATCTTCATCAGAAGAGTCATTGGGGGATGAGATGATTGGACCAAAGTCCTCTCTTTCACTACCAGCTTGAGGATCTTGGCTGCTAGTTTTCCTCTGCTCACTTGCAATCTCAGTTGAGATGTCAGTGGGCTGAGTTGCCATGGTTGAGGTCTTAATGATGTAATCACGTTCAGGAGGTGAGAGCCTCTTCCATATGGACATCCTGAACAGGTTCAGAAGTGTCCACCTCAGTTGTAGGTGACTGATGTGGGATAGATATAGGAGACTCAAGAGCATTCATCTTTCTTTGAGTAGGGGTAAAGAAGAGAGAGTCATTATACTCACTGAAACCTAGATCTTCATCAGTATAGAAATCAAGGTTGGGAATTGATTGGTTGAGATCTATAAGCTGGGGATGGTAACTGTCCCTTGAAGGTTGATCACTTGAGTGTTGAGACTTAGAGTGATGGCTTAAGGTAGTTTGGCTAATGAGCTCATCAGGCTGAGCATAAAGAACTTCAGCACTGATCCTTGAAGAGATGGGAGTGGTTTGCTCCTTCGGAGAAGTGGAAGCTCTAGTGTCCACTTCCTCCTGTGTGGGTAAGTATATAGGGACCTTCACAGACTGAATAGTCTAAGTAGGGGTACGTTTGGATTTTCTTGGTAGGTGAGGGTGATTTGAGGCTGTGTGAGTGGTTGGGAGGTAGCAGGTGTGGGTTCAACACTAGCTTGTGCTGCTAGGTTGTCACCTTGAGCAATGATCTCTAACATTATTGGGACTAGGGCTGTTTCTACCCCAGAGAAGCCAACAGTGGGCTTTCTCAGTATTTTAAAGATGTCGGGCTTCATCTATCCCAGTTTAAGAATGTTACCTGTTTCCCTTAACTGTGAGCCCAGTTCACAATTAAGAATGTACTAGACATATCTAGGAAACATGTAATATTCTAAGGAGTCTAAGTTAGCAAGTAAGTTGGTATAAACAAACTAAGAATACCTGAACTTGACCCCCTGAATCATTCCATGGATGATGAAAGAGAGATCCTCAGGAATCTGGTCCCATCCACCATGCTTGTTTAATAAGCTGTGGATGACCACATGGAGCTGGAATCTTTATTGGGATGAGACCTTCCCTTTCCTAAAGGTCTTTACAGAAAAATCTCCCTCATATCCCATCTACTCAAAGGAATGATTAACAGCTTCCTTGGGGAAGAACACCTCTCTTCTTCTTCATCATCTAGCTGAAGATGCATGTTGATCATGGTCGGAGTGATGAAGACTGTTCTCCCCCTGCACTGTGGCTGATATAATAAAAATATACATGTTTAATACAGATATTCTCCTACACTTAAAATATAAAATATTTAGTTCAAACAATTTCTAGGTCCACGTGATTTCTTTTGCTTGAATATTGAATTAATATATGGATCTACTAGTTGTGTTCAAACAAGTTTACTAAATTTATTCACCAATTAAATTTATTGTTTGTAATTTTTAAAGATGATTTCTTTTTTAATTATTTTGTTTTATGTTGAATGCAGAACTCAAATGTGAGAATTGAGATAACAAGAAATTTGGGCTTAAGGCCCAACATCACCACCACATATTTCATACGGAAAAAAAAGAAGAAAAAAACCTACGGAGGAAAGCGACGGCAGAATTAAAAAAGAAGAAAAAAGGGAACGTAGTTTCAAGAAAACTTTGGAGTTTGGAGCACGATCGGAGAGCATTCGTTAAGCAAAGAGCAAGATCGGAGAGCAAGGATTGGAACATTCAAACATTAATAATCATTCGGTTTTGTCTCGCATTCAATTATTTTTCTTTGTTTCATTGATTCTCTCGTTTATGTTACTAAAGTCGCAACTTTATCATTGTTCGTATGTATTTGATCGTTTGAGTAGCTAACTTTTTAGTACTACTAGGTTGGGTAGAAAATTAATATGTTTTAACTAATATTTGGTTTTGATTTTGTATATTCATTTATTAATCTTAGAACTTGATTATTGTCTCAATTAAATATGAACTCGTGTATTGTTTTATACTTAAAATTTATTGTCATGCTCGTATATGTTTTATCTAGATTGATTGCGTGACATCTAGATTAGGCTCGCACGTTAAAATTAATTAGTTAGTGTTTTTAAGCTTTGATTAGAGATAATCTTAGGAGTATTGGTTGTGATTTGATAGTATTTTTCAATATGCTACCTTATCTAAAACCTAGGGGTGATAGATATTGCTTAAAACCTCCTACGCATTGCTTGTTAGGTTTAGATTTCGCGAGAGCGTGTTTTGCCTTTCATTCGTGGTGTTAGTGTCTTAGGGTAATTTATTTGGATTTAATCAAGTTGTCCTTTGTCATAGGGTTAGAAAAATATAATCTTAAAGACATTGAGGTAGAAAACCTAGGGGTGATCTTCCATTAAACATTTTATTAAACCTATCTAGTGTTTTACACGTGTCTTTGGTTTTCTTAGGAAGTAACAAGATACCTAGTTAACCCTACATCCGTATTTTTAGAGATAGCCATACGAGTCATTACCTTTATGTCATTACGTGTTAGTGGATCCTTGTCTAGGTAGTTATTTAACATATTTGATCGTATTCAAGTTTCAAAGTTTTAATTCTTATTTGTTTATTTCTTCCGTCGTGTTTCGATTAATTAATTTTAGTTAATGTGTTTGTTTTTTTTATTAATATTAATTACTGAAAAAAATTAAATTAATTGGGTTAGAAGTCGATAGAGGTTTAGTAACGAAAGCCGCCAAACGTGTCTCTAGGGTTCGATATCCAGACTTACCTAAACTTTACTATATCACGACCGGTACATTTGCCGTTTGTGTGAAGTTTATTTTACGGATTTCTAAATTTTGAAACTAATTTGTGAAAAACATTTTTTAAATAAAATAATATATATTTTTCACACATCAAGTTTTTTGCGCCGTTGCCGGGGACACTGTTTGGCGATTTTGAGAACGACCCGAGTCGGGGATCTAATCATTTGTTTTCTAGTTTAAAGTTTATTTTTTTAGTTTAATTTCCTATTATTTGCTTAATTGTACCTTTAGTTAGTATTTTATTTTATTTATTTTATCATTTTTATTTGTCTTGCCTTAATCATTTAGGTAAATTTCTTTTAGTTTATGTGCCACACCCGTTCTGCCGGACCACCAGAGTTTCAGCCACTTGACGATCCAGAGCGTGCGTTTGATTGACAGAACGAGTCTGACACGGAGCTTGAGACCGAAGAAGATTCCTACGACAACGAATCCACTCACGCAACAGAATCTTCAATGGCCGACGAACAACCACCAGCGAGGAGTGTGATTGCCGACTTTGCCAAGCCCACTGTTGCTGGAGCTAGGTCTAGTATTGCACATCCACCAATCACTGCCAACAATTGGCAAATCCCTCCCCAAATCATTTCTATGGTCATAATATTGTTCAGTTCCACGGGTTGCCTGCTGAAGACCCTAACTCTCATCTTGCTCGCTTCGCGAGGATCTGCGACACCTTTCAAGTGAATGGTGTTTCTAAGGATGCATGCAAGTTGCGCCTCTTCCCATTCTCACTTACTGACCGCGCACACAGCTGGCTTGAGTCCCTACCCACAAGATCCATCACTACTTGGGCTGATATGCAAGACAAGTTCTTGTGTAAGTAATTTCCCCTTCGGAGACCGCTCGTCTGAGGAGCATGAAACATTCATTTCAGCAGAAGTCGGGAGAGACTTTCTACGAGACATGGGAGCGTTTTAAGGAGCTAGTGCAGAAGTGTCCACATCATGGTTTAGAGGATTGGGCGTTGATTGAGAAGTTTTACAATGGAGTTACTCCTACGGCGAGGAACATGTTGGATACTACTGCCTGTGGTAATCTGATGACCACCAACACTGTTGAGGAGTGTAACACGATGTTCGAGGACCTGGCTATGAGTAGTTATGAGTATTCTGATTCTAGAGCCTCGGTTGTTGCTCAGCGTGGAGTGCACCAAGTTGATTCTAGCACTGCTTTAGCTGCCCAGGTTGAGGCATTGGCTAAGATGGTAGCAGACCTGCAGAAGAAGAAGGAGCAGGCCTGTGAGATCTGTCGGGGTGGTCATGATATGATTGATTATCCTATTTCTGCTGATAGTTTTCAAGAACAAGTTGACTTTGTCAGCAATCCCAACCAGATGCAAGGAAATTCCTTCGGTAATTCCTATAATCCTGGTTGGAGGAATCAGCAGAACTGGAGGAGTGGAAACCCACCGGGTTTTCAACCGCGTACTAAGAGTTTATTTCAAAATCAAAGTTCGAGTAGCGGTCTAGCTAGTGGCATAGGTCAGGGGGAGAAGAAGCCCACCCTTGAAGAGATGATGATGCAGTAGTCACAGATGTTGACTCAGTTCATGGCGAGGATGACACCAGGTATAAGGAAGCACAGGTTAGAGATCAAGCATATCAGGTTAGGTTCCAGGAGAACGAGGCCATGATCAAGAACCAAGGTGCATTATTGCAGAATATAGAAAGGACTGTGGGTCACTTATCAGATATGTTTCAGGAAAGGCAACCTGGAGGCCTACCTAGTAATGTAGTGAAGAATCCAAATGCGCATGTGAAAGCTATGACAACAAGGAGTGTAAGTCGTCTGGTGTGATTGAGCCTCCTGTAGTGATTGAAGAGGAGGTCAATGAGGAGATAGAGATGGAGGCTCCTGCTAGCAAGGTGAAACAGAGGTTGTGCCCAGCAAGTACGGCACAGCCAGAGGAGTCCGTAGAGAAGGTTGTTGAAAAGAAGAAAGAGAAGGAGCCATTTGTCCACTTTGACAGACTTCCATACCCAGGATGATTGGCTTAGCATCGATCTGAGGAGCAATACGGGAAGTTCCTTGAGATGTTTAAACAACTCAAGGTGAACTTACCTTTTGTAGAGGCATTATAGCACATGCCTAAGTATGCTAAGTTTCTGAAATATCTGCTCACAAATAAGAAGAAGTTGGAGCAGATCTCGACTGTGACGTTGAGTGAGGAGTGTTCGGCTGCTATGCAGAACAAATTACAACAGAAGATGACTGATTCGGGTCGGTGTTTATACTGGTGTATACATAGGTGGTTTGTCTGTCAGCAATGCGTTGGCAGATCTAGGGGCTAGCATTAACTTGATGCCATATTTTGTGTTCGCTAAGCTAGACCTAGGTGAGCCAACACCAACACGCATGAGCATTCAGTTGGTGGATAGGTCGGTGAAGTATCCGCGAGGGATCATAGAGAACATGCTCGTTAAGATGGATAAGTTTGTATTTCCTGTTGATTTTGTGATCTTAGATATGGATGAGGACGAGAAGGTCCCATTGATCTTAGGACGACCTTTCCTGGCTACTGCAAGGGCACTGATCGATGTCCTTGACGGCAAGCTAACCTTATGAGTTACTGATGAGAGAGTTACCTTCGATGTGAACAAATCCATGAAGAACACACACGATCAGGATGCCACCTTGTACTTCATAGATACCATTTGGACACAGGTGACTACGAGTTTTCGAGAGTTTATCAGATCTGATCATACAGACTCACAGATGCTAGTTAGGGAGAACCAGGAAATCAAGTTGACCGCTTTTGCCTTTGAGCATGACTCGATAGATTGTGAGAGTCTGCCTCTCAAGGAAGCTAATGTGTGTGAGGTGATTACGAGAGAGGAACCGATGGAGAAGCCATCAATTGAAAAACTCCCCCATCATTAGAGCTTAAGGAATTGCCATCTTACTTGGAGTATGCATTTCTAGATGAGGGATCTCAGTTACCTGTCATCATTTTTGCTGGATTGACAGAGGAGGAGAAGAAAAGATTGGTAGATGTGCTAAAGGCACATAAGCAGGCTATTGCATGGAAGCTTATGGATATTAAGGGTATCAACCCTTCATTTTGCACGCATAAGATACTCATGGAGGATGAGTATAAGCCTGTTAGACAGAGTCAGAGAAGATTAAATCCTAACATGCAAGAGGTAGCTAAGAAAGAAGTGATTAAATTGTTAGATGCAGGATTAATCTACCCTATCTTTGATTCGAAGTGGGTGAGTCCCGTGCAGGTTGTTCCCAAGAAAGGGGGGATGACAGTGGTGACTAATGGAAGAACAAGTTGATTCCGAATAGGACAGTCATCGGGTGGCGAGTTTGCATTGACTATCGCAAATTGAATGATGCCACGAGGAAGGACCATTTTCCGCTTCCCTTTATTGATCAGATGTTAGAGCGTTTGTCAGGGCAACAGTTATACTGTTTCCTTGATGACTTTTCAGGTTATTTCCAATCCCCTATGCTCTATAGGTGTTGGACCAAAAGAACCAATGAGCCTGATCAGAGAAACCTCTAAGTCCCACAGGACATCACAACAGCTGAAGAAGACCTGATCAGCTGTTCTACAAAGTCTGAAGAATACAACTGCTGAAGTACGTCTGAAGTACTGAAGACAAAGACTGAGACAACAGCTGAAGATCTAAAGTCTGAAGACTTCAACAAGTACTGAAGACAAAGACTGAAGATCAACAGCTGAAAGACAAAGTCTGATGTTACAAGTACTGAAGACATCAGCTGATGTTAACAGCTGATGACAACAGCTGAAGAGGGCTTCTTCAGTTGTTGTGATGGTTTTTCTTCATCAGTAGTTTTCTTTTTTTTTCAGTAGTTTGTTTACTTTTCAGTAGTTTTGTTTCTTTTCAGTACTTGTAAACAACTGAAGAAGTTGTTCTTCAGTTGTTGTAGTATCAGTAGTTTTATGTTTTTCAGTAGTTGTAAATAAGATGTTTAACACTTAGGAACATTTGTAAGAAGATGTCAGTTGTTGACATCTTCAGTAGTTGTTAAACATCAGTAGTTATAAAACGGTTAGATGTCACTTTCAGGTGACATCAGCCTACGTCATTCTTTCCTTTATAAGGAAAGATGACTCACCTGTAATCGTGCCTTAGAGGCCGACAATCTTAATGCAATATTCCTTTTGTCTGATATTTCTCTCTCTATAACAAAATTCCTTTATCGCTTTATATCGAATGTTCTTGCTTGAATTTGTCTAATTCTGAGCTATTCCGCTGCTATATCTGTTCAATCGATTAAACCTAGAGGCTGAGATCCTAACAAATGGTATCAGAGCAGGTTAATCATTGATCGATCTAACAATTGATCATTGAAACTGTTCAATCGCTCTAAGTTTGATCGAATTAGCAAATTCGCAAGGATCTGTTATAGAGATTGAGAGTGTATCGCTTCTGGCCGTTTTATTTGAGGTTTTGTGTGGTTCTGAGCTAAATTTATTGTGATTTTACTTGAATCTGTCTGATTTTCCACAATGACTACTTCTTCGAATGATCCTTTCAATACTGGATCCTCTACCAAGCCTCCGATCTTGGTGAGGAATGAGTATAACATTTGGCAAAGAAGATTGCTCCATCACCTGTCTGTCCATAGCTCAGGTTGTTGGACATCTGTGGTACATGGACCACATAAGCCAATGGTGAATGATCCGGAAACAAACCAGTTGGTTCCAAAGAAGAAGGAGCAATACTCCGATGAGGACAAGAAGTTGTTTGAAATCGATGCAAAAGCCCATCGAATTTTGGCTATGGCTATTCCTAATGAGATTTACTCTGGGCTTCTGCATTGTGAGTCTGCTCATGACCTCTGGAAAGCCATCAAAGAACAATTTGGTGGTACTGATGAGGTTTTAGCAAACAACAGGGAAATCCTCGCCCAACAATATGAGACTTTCTCTCATAGAAAGGGTGAGACTCTGACTCAACAATTTGAGCGGTTTTCATGTTTAATCTCTGAATTGAAAATGGTTAAACATGAATATACCAGGAGTCAGATGAACCATAGATTCCTAAGATCACTGCCTGAGAGATGGAACACATATACCATTGTTCTACGCTCAAATGCTGATGTTGATCGCCTATCTCTCACCCAACTTCATGGGAAACTGCTTACATTCGAGAGAGAGATAGAGCAGAAAAGGAAATTGGCTTCATCTGGCAAGCTCACTGAGGATTTTGTCCAAGGGAACACTGCCCTGATTGGACATCAAGAGTCAGAATATGCGTCATCTGAAAGCGAGTATGATGAGCATATTGATTTATCTACAAACACTTCTGTGCCTGCCTTTGTGAGTGTTGATATAGTTATTCTGCTGGTAGTAATAGTGACAATCTATGTTTCATCATGGATGATCTCAAGGGGATTGCTGATGATGACTTAGAAGAGATGGATATTTTGAGCCAAATGGCCTTGATAAATATCAGATCTCAGAAGTTCTACAAAAGAACTGGAAGGAAATTCCCAGGACTCTCTGGCAAAACCAAAGTTGGTTTTGACAAGAGTAAGTTGAAGTGCCATAAATGCCACAGGCTTTGACACTTTGCAAGAGAATGTAGATCATCTGGATCTAACTCTCCTGCACCTTTTGTGACTTACCCTGGCAATAGTCAACAGAACAGAGGGCAACAACCTGTCAATTCTGGTTATCATCATCAACCACAATCTCCTGCATATTTTGTTCCACAGGGGCCAATGCCATATCCATACCCCTGCTATTACATGCCACAACCAGGCCAGGTTCAAGCACCACTGCTCAGCAACCACATGCACTCCCTGAGCCTCAACCATCCCAATCTCATCAACCTAATCAACTTCAACAACACAGCTTCTTCACACCAGGAGTTGTTGACTGGAGCAGTTTACCAGATGATGTGTCTGGTAATGAACAACTATTCTCAGGTGCTGGTCAACATGGTGGTGAGCATCCTTTTGGAAATCTAGCTCTCATGACTTTGGAATCCTCTGATGGATCATCCTCAAGTACCTCTTCAACACAGGTATCACAGGTATCTTCTGAGGCTAAGGCCAAATTATGTTCTGAAACTTGCATAGCGCATTTGCCTCTATTAGAGAAGCAAATGTGGCTTTAATCAATAAAAATGTAGAGCTAGAACAAGTAATTTCCAAAAATAAAGCTGAGTTTGAGTCTGTGCTAAAAGAAAAATGATGAGATTTATAAATTAAAATGCCAAATCTCTGAGGATAAGGTAGGGAGGATGTACTCTTAGAGAAGTACAAAGACCTCAAAGATACTCTTGCTGTCACCCAAGTAGAGTGTGATCGATGGGTACAATCTTGCAAGCGTTTGAAATGCTTCTTAGTAAGCAAATAGCTTCCAATGTGAAGTTTGGAATTGGTTATAATCACACTGCTCCTCCTACAGATTTTGCTTCAAGAGCAGGAGTAGAATCTGATGGAGAAAGTAATGACCAATCCACCTCATCATGTGATTCACTACTTGATAAAGCACCATCAGTAGTTGAAGTCAGTAGTAATCCCTCTGTGAACCTATCAGCTGATATTGATGGTTCAACTGCTGACACTCACATGATCAATGAGTTGATCAACCCAAGTGTTATCCCTAGAAGTAGTGAAGGTACTGGAGAGCAGGGGATAACATCTGGAGTTCAAATCCCAATGACTGACAGCACTGAAGAGAAGAAAACTGTCAGTAGGAAGGATTTGAAGCCTACTAAGGGAGTTGACAAGAAGGCAAAAAGTGCTTCTAAACTGCTGAAGAGCAAGTCTTCAGTAGTTTCATCTCCTTCAGTTGATGATCAACAGAGATGAAGAAGAAACCATGTGAAATATGTGGTCTATTCAATCATCTCACAGATGATTGTTGGTACAAAAAGGATCCAAACTCAAACAAAAGAGAGAAAATTAAAGAAAACTTGGCTAAAATGAAAACTGAGTTTGAGTCCAAGTTTGTACCAGCAGCCTCAAATCCTGTTACCTATGTCCAAAAGAAATCTAAAAGAGGAAGGAGTGCAACAGGCAACAGCTGAGGTTGCTCAAAAGAAGATGGTGCAACACAAGAACTCATCATCAAACACCAATACCAATGTGTCTGAAGAGCTGAAAGCTCTTCCCAGAATCAGACACAGCTGGTAATGATGGTTCAACATCTGTTGGGAAGAGTTAACCAACTTGATGGCCCTGTGTTGAAACCCCAGAAAAGGAGATCCAAGCCAAAGGATTCCTCTTCTACACCATCTCCTTCACCTCAAGCTGTTGTGTCCAATAAACCTGTTAGTTTACCATCTATTGATGACACCAGGCCCAAACAAAAAGGTTTGGGTCTCCAAAACTAACTGATTGTTTATTAATGCAGGTCTCTTCAACATGCCAAAGTAGCATCTGGTATGTAGACAGTGGGGGATCTATGCATATGAATGGGAACAACTCACTTCTTAATGACTACTCTCCAGGAAGGAAGGGTTTTGTTTCCTTTGGCAATGATGCAAGAGGTTACATCATCGGGAAGGGCTTTGTTCCAATGGGGAAATAAAGTTTGATGATGTCAACCATGTGGAAAATCTCAAGTATAACCTCTTGAGTGTCAGTCAATTGTGTGACAAAGGCCATGTTGCCCTTTTCACAAGCCAGAACTGCAGGATTCTGTCATCCAAAGTTCTGAGTTTGATTGACAAGGTATTGGATGCTCACACTCTCCTGAAGGCCAACAGGACAGGAAGAGTGTATGCCTTAGATCTTTCCAAGAAAATAGATCTCAAAGGTCATCCTTGCCTATTTTCCAAGGCCTCTCCTCAAGAATCTAATCTATGGCATAGAAGGCTGGGACATGTTAACTTCAAGAACATGAATCAGCTGATACACCATAGTTTAGTAAGGGGAATGCCTATGATGGAGTTCAAGTGTGTAAAAACTGCACTGCTTGTTTGAAAGGAAAACAGCACAAGGTTTCATTCCACCTATTGAAGAACCAAAGTCCACTGCCTGCTTACAACTTCTTCACATGGATCTTTTTGGTCTGTGGAGAGTGATGAGCATGGCAAAGAAGAAATACTGTCTGGTAATTGTGGATGATTACTCCAGATTTGTATGGACTTTCTTTCTACATTCAAAGGATGAAGCTGCACAGAAGATCATAAACTTTGTGTTGTATGCTGAGAAGCAGTATTCCCTCTCAGTCAAGTGTATTAGAAGTGACAATGGAACAGAATTCAGGAACAATACACTTGATGAGTTCTTCCTTTCAAGGGAATAAAGAGACAGTTTAGTATTCAAGAACTCCTGAACAGAATGGAGTTGTGGAGAGAAAGAACAGGACCCTCATTGAAGCTGCAAGGTCTATGTTGGCTGATTCTGGACTGCCATGACCTTTTGGGCTGAAGCTGTCAACACAGCATGCTATGTGCAGAATAGAGTGCTAATAAATCAGAGGTTGATGAAGACTCCATATGAAGTTCTACATCATTTGGCCCCTCTCATTTCATTCTTTAGAGCATTTGGGTGTCCCTGTTTCATTCTCAACACAAAGGATCAGCTCCAGAAATTTGATCCTAAGGTGGATGCAGGGTACTTTGTTGGTTATTCATCAACTTGCAAGGCATACAGAGTCTTCAACTGCAGAACAAAGATGGTTGAAGAGACTCTACATGTCAAGTTCAATGAATCTCCAAAGGACAAGATTCCACAAAGCCCTGTGGAGCTCTTTGATTTGGACATACTGCAATATGTTCCTTATCAATCTCCTGCTATTGCTCCTGTCAACAGTTCACCACCTGGTGTTACTACTGAAGATGATGATGATAGTAGTAATCACCTCTTCAGGTTTAGTGACCAACTGCCTGTGTCCTCTAAACCTGATGCTCCTGTAGCTCCAGCAGCACCATCCACAACAAATGCTGATGAGATTTCTGCCTCCTCAACTTCATTTGAGTTGCCACCATCTTCATGGTTTCAAGAATCTGCATCAACATCTGCTGCTGCTGAAGGTCCTACAAACACTTGCACAGATTTGATTGTTTACCAAGAGCTGAAAAATCACCCAATGACTCAAATCCTTGGTGATATCAATGCTGGTGTTTCAACCAGAAGCCAGTTGTCCAATTTCTGCTTCTATGCTCTCTTCATCAGTCAGCTAGAGCCAAAGAACTATCATGTAGCTTTGAGAGACAATGGTTGGGTTGAAGCCATGCAGCTTGAGCTTCTTCAGTTAAAAAACAGCAAGTGTGGGAGCTTGTTCCTCTACCCCAGGTAAGTGTGCAATAGGCACTAAAGGGGTTTAGGAATAAAATTGATGAAAATGGGCTAATTGTTAAGAACAAGGCCAGACTGGTTGTGCAGGGGTTTGCACAAGAAGAAGGTATTGATTATGATGAAACTTTGCCCCTGTAGCCAGACTGGAGGCAATTAGATTGTTTTTAGCCTATGCTGCACTCCACAATCTTAAAGTTTTTCAAATGGATGTCAAAAGTGCTTTTCTATATGGTAATATAAAAGAAGAAGTTTATGTGTGTCAACCACCAGGCTTTGAGGATAATAAGCACCAGAATGGGTATATAAGCTTGATAAAGCTCTTTATGGGTTGAAACAAGCACCTAGAGCCTGGTATGAGACCTTATCAAACTTTCTTCTACAGAATAATTTCACTAGAGGCTCCATAGATAAAACTTTATTTATTAAGAAGGTGGATCAGCATAAGCTACTTGTTCAAATTTATGTTGATGATATTATTTTTGCATCCTCTGATCCCCAATTGTGTGAGGATTTCCAAACCTTAATGCAACAGAAGTTTGAAATGAGTGCAATGGGAGAATTACAGTTCTTTCTAGGTTTGCAAATCAAACAAAAAGCTGATGGAATTTTCATTCATCAGTCTAAATACACAAAGATCTTTTGAATAAGTTTGATTTACAAAACTGTAAACCCTGTTCTACTCCCATGTGCAACACCACACAAGTGGATGTTGATCAGAAAGGTAAAGATGTTGATGAAACTCTTTACCAGATGTATGATTGGTTCCTTGATGTATTTAACAGCTTCTAGACCAGATATTATGTTTGCTACATGTGTTTGTGCTAGATTTCAGGCTGCACCTAAGGAGTCTCATCTGATTGCAGTCAAGAGATCTTTAGATATCTGCAAGGTACACAATCTCTAGGCTTATGGTATTCCACTGGACATTCTTGCAAATTAGTTGCTTTCTCTGATAGTGACTATGCAGGGTGTAAGTTGACCAGGAAATCAACTTCTGGTGGATGTCAATCCTAGGCAACTATTTGATTTCTTGGCAGAGTAAGAAACAAACATCTGTTGCTACATCCACTGCTGAAGCCGAGTACATTGCTGCTGCAGTTGTACATCCCAAATACTCTGGCTTCAGAATCAACTTTTGGATTATGGCATTACAGAGACTAAGACTCCATTATTAATGGATAGTGCTTCAGCTCTTTGCATTGTCAAAAATCCAGTCCAGCACTCTAGGACTAAAATATAGAAATTAGACATCATTTTATAAGAGATTGTTTTGAAAAGGGTCTAATTAATCCTATGTTTGTGCCTAGTGCTGATGAGCTTGCAGGCATTTTACTAAGCCTTTGGATAGTTCAACTTTCCACAACCTGGTGTTAAGGCTTGGTATGCTGCAGCTAGAATAAGTGGCAACTACTGATGATCTCAGTACATGATGATGATCATTGGTAACCATGTCACATATAAGTACTGATGAGTTATTTTACCCTCAGTAGTTTTTATAACTACTGAAGGCTAAATGCTTTAAGTACTGTACTTTATCTGTTTTAAACTACTGATGTAGTTACAACTACTGAAATCAGTAGAAACAGATAAGTACTGATGTCCTATGAAACAACTGAAAACAGCAAAAAGGCTGATGAGTAAGTGTTGAGGACAGTATGAAACAGCTGAAAGGCTTGAATTGACGACAACTACTGATGAGTACTCTCTCTTCAGTAGTTCACAAACTGCTGTTTCTTCATAAACACTGAAGCAATACCATGTCTTCAGTAGTTTCACAACTACTGATGACTAACACCAAGTCTTCAGTTGTTTACAACAACTGATGGAAAACCACGGTCTTCAGTAGTTTCACAACTACTGATGACTAATACCAAGTCCTCAGTTGTTTCAACATCTGAAGTCCAACTTGTCTTCAGTAGTTTTTAAAACTACTGATGCCTAAATCAGTGACTTCAGTTGTTTTCAACGTCTGATTGTAAACACCATGTCTTCAGTTGTTTTTAACTGCTGACCCACCCCAATACCATCAGTCGTTTCAAACCTCTGAAAGTTCATACCACGTCATCAGTTGTTTCAAATACTGATGACTAACACCAAAACCTTCAGTCGTTTCATAACCCGTACCCTATATATATCTGATTCCCACTTTCGAGTTTTTCATTCTCTCACGTCCTAAAATTTCAAAAGCTCTGAAAACCTTTCACCTTCATTAATGGCGACCATGCAACTCAAGCCTCGACACAACTGTGTCGCGTACCTCACTAAATCTCCCTTCTGGACCAAATTCGATAATGCTATAGATCTTATGGTCCAATCACCACTGAAAACGGCATTCCTCCTAAATCCAATCATTTATGCCGATTCGCTACATCAGTTTTGGACGAATGCAACTGTTAATGGAGAATCTATCCATTCGTCCATCAACTCTCATAAGGTGGTCATCTCTACTGCTACCATCCGCCAGATATTACTATTAGATGATGCTGCCTACCCTGTTGGATATCCTAAGCGCCAACTTGATCTTTCATTTGGACAACATGGATATCAAGGTGATCTTAGTGCTTCGACCATCCTGAAGAAACATTTTCCAGATGCTGAACGCTTGATTTTTCATATGGTAAATGTTTGCCTGGCCTCGAAGACTTCTTCTTGGGATCAACTGTCTTCCAGATGGCAACAGGTACTGTTCCTATCCCTGAACAAGAACCACTAAACTTTTCTGAATAATTTTTCTTGAAATCAAGGATATGGCCACAAAACCACTTTCTAACCGTTGGATACTATATCCTCGGTTTATAATGGCCATAATAGAGAATCAGCTTCATGCTGAGGGACTAGTTGGTCTGGGAGTCCCTGCTTTGGCTGTATTGCCGGAGGTATACTCCCGACACAACACTGACCAAACTCTTAAAAGGCTGCCAAGCTGCGAAAACCCACGCAGCTGGAACCCACAGCCTCCACTTCCACATCCAAGTCCCCTCCAAACCCAAAAGAAGAAGCCTAAGAAGCTACTCAGGAGTTGAGTCCCCTGAGGATGCTCCTGTAGCACCAAAGCAGTTATCTCTACTGGCAAACCCCCCAGTAGAGACTATGACTCCACCAACCGAAGCCGCCCAGGTTTCCTCTCAAAAGGAACCTGATGCAACCACTCAAAGGGAAGCCACAATGCTGGGATCCTCCTCACTTGAGGGATTACCATTGAAGAGCACCACCTGTCCCGGGTGCACACTGCTTCCACACCCTCTCCTGATGCAACCGCCCCTCAAAGCCCTACAATCATTGTTGCAAAAGTGCTGACGCAGTTGCATTCCTCACCCCCCACCCAGACACCAATTACTACTGGGATAACCTCAACATCTGAGGGGGAGGATCACAATGCTTCTGTCAACCCACAGCACAGGGGTTATCATGTTCCATCTTCTAGTGTAGACAAGGGGGTGCGAACTACTGTGGCTGGTGAGGTGCTCTGCCTCTGACTCGGCAAATGATCAGGGTGCAGTTGGTAACATCTCTAAGACCTCACCAGTGGCAACAGCTGATGAAGGACATAGTCCTGAGGCTGGAAGTCCCCAGAACCAAGAACAAGGGGCACATGCTATACTTGATCTACACTCAAGGCATGTTTATCCTGACTCTGTCAGGAGGTCAGGTGATTCAGTATCAACTGATGATGACCTGAGCTTCTTCTATGATGTAGTTGCTCAAAACACCATCCTAGAGGATGAGGTTAGCAGACTCAAAGAGCTGCTGGCCAAGATGTCTCAGGATGAAAGTCCATCTGCCCACAATACACCCACAGATGGCACCTTCTTCTGAGGTCCCCTAAACACTCAGCCAATCCATACTTCCAAACCACCAGCCTCTGCTTTTGGCACTGATTCTCAGGAACAGAACCATCCTGATCAATCAGTTGCTAACCTTCAAAAATCCCTACCTCTCATCACTCCCATGATCACAGATATAGTGATCAAGCCATTGATGAGAGGCTTCCTACAATAATACAACCCCTGGTGGAGGAGTTGGTGACCAATCACTTTCTACTACTCAAACCCTTGCACCCAATGCAACCAAAAAGGGGAGAGTCAGTTAGTTAAAGGAAAAAGGAAGAGGACAGATGGGAGAAGGAGAAAGAATCAGAGAAGGTAAATGATAAGGAGAAGGAGAGTGAGAAGAGAGCGAAGTGAATGAAAGTCAAAAAGACTTTCATGTCACATATCAAAAGAGGAAGGAGAGTCTGAGAGGAGAAGGAGCTGAATGATATGGTGAAAGAAGCTGATGCCAACCATAACCGTTCAATGGATAAAATCATTGAACAGTTATATAGGCAGGTTTTTGACATCCAACACTAGACTCCGAGATCAGAAGGTTGGAAACAGAGGAGATCAACTCAAGATGGGCTAGCTATGATGCCTTAGAAAGAGAAAGGCTGGAGATAATGATCAGATTTATAGCTAATACTTGGGAAGATCTCTGATTGAAATAAGGGCCTGGACCAGGGACAACATCTTGGCAATAACCACCAAGATTTGTTCGTCTGAAGCATACTCCAAAGGTTTTAGTGATTGAGGCATTGAATGAAGCTGGGTTGGGAACCGAAAAGAACTGACAAATCTACTAAAGCCTCCCTTACAGCCAAAATGTTAAAACTGTCTGAAAAGCCTCTATCCTCAAAATCACTACCTCACAACCCACTAAAACAACCCCTTTAACCCTCTAAACCAACCATCCAACCCACAAAACCAAATCCTTTACCCCCAAAACCCACTGCCAGTGATGTACCTAGACAAAAGAAAGAAAGGTACTGAGGCCTGATGAAGATGAAGAGGAGGATGAAGACAGACTGCCACTCTCTGCAGTTATTACTTTGCCTAAGGCTAAACCAATGTCCATCACTCCTGCTTCTCAAATGCATGATGTGATGATAAAGATTGAGGAACAGATGCAAAGACATGATGAGGAAATGCTGAAAAGCATTGACAAAGCATATGCCACATCCTCTTCAATGATTAGCATGAAGAAAGAAGTATTAAGATTGTACACCCTTGCTAATACCTTTCAATACCAAAGGGAAAAAGTAGGATATGGCCTGATCCTAGGGTGGCACACCGGATTGTCAAGAAAAATTCCTTCAAAATACAAGGGCCAAGTGAAGAGGGTTGTCGACGAAGACATCACTGTGGTTCTTGTAGTGTCCCCTTGGAAATTGTTGAAGATTCAAGAAAGCCTATGAAGCCAAACAACCACCCAAAAGATGTTGGAGAACAAATCATAAAGAAGGATTGGTTTACAAAAGACTTGAAAACTTCAAACAAGAAGAGCTCAACCTGCTCTGAAGGGACTCATCCAGATGAGTTTGCTTATAGACAAATAACCACGGTTGAGCTCAAGAATGGAAAACAGGCCAAGTACATATCTGAAGTGTATGGCCGAGAAATTATTTGATGGTGTGCCCGAGGTGCTGACAATGGATGAGCAGATCATGTTTCTAAGGGCTTACACCAGGGAATCATATAGCTGATACACGGAAGTAGATCTCATGGTTTGGATAACAGCTCGGTGTCCAAGTCCCCAATACAGAGCTCCCAACCATATCCTGCCAAACAGATCATCAGAGACTTCTTCCCAGGCCGGTGCTGAAAAAGGGTCACTTCTCATCTGATCAAGAGGATAAAAAGACCAATCTATCTGCCAAATAATAAGTGGGACTGTCAATAACTTAGAGGTTTTGGCTGCATTGGTTCAGGGGAGTTTGTTGGACCAAAGAAACCAATGAGCCTGATCAGAGAAACCTCTAAGTCCCACAGGACATCATAACAGCTGAAGAAGACCTGATCAGCTGTTCTACAAAGTCTGAAGATACAACTGCTGAAGTACGTCTGAAGTACTGAAGACAAAGACTGAGACAACAGCTGAAGATCTAAAGTCTGAAGACTTCAACAAGTACTGAAGACAAAGACTGAAGATCAACAGCTGAAAGACAAAGTCTGATGTACAAGTACTGAAGACATCAGCTGATGTTAACAGCTGATGACAACAGCTGAAGAGGGCTTCTTCAGTTGTTGTGATGGTTTTTCTTCATCAGTAGTTTTCTTTTTTTTTTTCAGTAGTTTGTTTACTTTTCAGTAGTTTTGTTTCCTTTTCAGTACTTGTAAACAACTGAGAGTTGTTCTTCAGTTGTTGTAGTATCAGTAGTTTTATGTTTTTCAGTAGTTGTAAATAAGATGTTTAACACTTAGGAACATTTGTAAGAAGATGTCAGTTGTTGACATCTTCAGTAGTTGTTAAACATCAGTAGTTATAAACGGTTTATATGTCACTTTCAGGTGACATCAGCCTACGTCATTCTTTCCTTTATAAGGAAAGATGACTCACCTGTAATCGTGCCTTAGAGGCCGACAATCTTAATGCAATATTCCTTTTGTCTGATATTTCTCTCTCTATACCAATTCCTTTATATCGCTTTTATCGAATGTTCTTGCTTGAATTTGTCTAATTCTGAGCTATTCCGCTGCTATATCTGTTCAATCGATTAACCTAGAGGCTGAGATCCTAACAATAGGATCAGGGAAAGACGACCTTTACATTCCCGTATGGCACCTTTGCGTATCGCCACATGCCGTTTGGGTTATGTAATGCTCCAGCTACTTTTCAGCGGTGTATGGTAGCTATATTCCAGGACATGATCGAAGACTCCATGGAGGTTTTCATGGATGACTTTTCTGTGTTCGGGAGTTTGTTCGATTCATGTTTGGAGCGATTGGAGAGGATGTTGGCTCGATGTGAGGAGACCAACCTTATGCTAAACTGGGAGAAATGCCACTTCATGGTGAAGGAGGGCATTGTTTTAGGGCACAAGATTTCACACACGGGGCTTGAGGTTGATAAGGCGAAGATTGAGACTATCAGCAAGCTTCCGCTACCTACATCAGTGAAATCTATTAGGAGTTTCTTAGGCCATGCTGGTTTTATCGACGTTTCATTAGAGATTTCTCTAAGATTGCGAGGCCGATGATGCAACTTCTAGAGAAAGATGTGCCTTTGTGTTTTCTAAAGAATGTAAAGGTGCTTTTGAGCTTCTGAAGGAGAAGTTGGTGAATGCTCCGATTATGGTCACCCCGTATTGGAGTTTACCTTTTGAGTTGATGTGCGATGCGAGTGACTATGAGATAGGAGCGGTCTTAGGTCAGCGTAAGGAAAAACACTTCCACCCGATTTATTACGCGAGTAAGACGGTCACTGATGCGCAGGACCATTACACCACGACGGAGAAGGAGTTGTTGGCAGTATCTTTGCATTCGATAAGTTTAGATCTTACCTCGTCCTTTCTAAGACTATTGTTTACACGGATCATGCTGCACTCAAGTATTTTTTTAGTAAGCAGAACGCCAAGCCACGATTGATACAATTGATTTTGTTGCTTCAGGAGTTTGACATTGAGATTAGAGATAAGAAAGGAGCAGAGAATGTTGCAGCGGATCATTTGTCACGTTTAGAGGACTCCGGGCATGAGGAGATTAGGGAAGACATGATCAATGATAACTTTCCTCATGAGACGCTTATGTTTGTGAAAGCACAGGAAGAGGGTTTCCCATGGTTTGCAGATCTGGCTAATTACTTAGCGACAAGGTTCTGATGAGAGGATGACACATTAGCAAAAGAAGAAATTCTTTGCAAATGTTAAGCATTACATTTGGGACAACCCCTACCTCTTCCGTATTGGCGCATATCAGATTGTAAGTAGGTGCGTACACGGTGATGAGGCAAGGAGGATTTTGAGGCATTGCCACTCAGGACCGACAGGTGGCCACTATGGAGCGAGTTTGACAGCGAAAAAGGTATTCGATGTTGGGTTTTATTGGCCGACAATCTTTAAGGACGCGCATGAGTTTGTGAGGAGTTGTGACGCGTGTTAGAGAGTAGGAAATATCTCATCCCGAATGAGATGCCACAGACTGCTATTCAGGCATGTGAGATTTTTGATTTGTGGGGCATCGATTTCATGGGCCCGTTTCCGCCATCTCACGGTAACAAGTACATCCTAGTAGCCATAGACTATGTTTCCAAATGGGTGGAGGCGCAAGCCTTGCCCACGAATGATGCTAGGGTTGTAGTGAGATTCATTAAAAAGTTGTTTTCCTGCTTTGGTACCCCCAAAGCCCTAATTAGTGATCAAGGGACCCACTTCTGCAATGCGCAGATAGAGAAAGCCTTGCAACGCTATGGGGTCACCCATCGGCTAGCAACGGCTTATCATCCACAGACTAGTTAGATGACGCACTCTGGGCTTTCCGCACGGCATATAAGACACCGTATGGGAAAGCGTGTCATCTACCAGTGGAGTTGGAGCATCGTGCATATTGGGCATTAAGGACGGTGAATTTAGATATGTCCGCAGCTGGAGCGAATCGATTTCACTAGTTGCACGAGTTGGAGGAATTGAGAGATCATGCGTATGCACATTCAACACGATACAAGGAACGTACAAAAGAATTACATGATCGACATCTGAAAGGCAATAAAGAATTCAAGTGTGGGGATCAGGTGTTGCTGTACAATTCGCGATTGAAATTGTTTCTGGGAAAATTAAAATCCCGATGGTTGGGACCATACACTGTGCGCGAGGTATTTCCATACGGAACAATTGAAATCGAGGAAAAGGACGGAGAAGTTTAAGATAAACGGTCATCATTTGAAGCATTATATTAGTGGGCCGGCGATTGAGAATGAGGAAGAGGTGGTTGACCTCGCCCCCGTAGGAACCTGATTGAGAGGTTCGAGTCTGGCTGACGACTCGTAAATAAATCAAGCGCTTCTGGGAGGCAACCCGAGGGTTTGTTTTTATTTTTTTTACATTTTATTTTTACTTTTCATTTTTAATTCTTCGTACCGGATGTTGCTGTCTTTGTCTTTGTTTTCAGGTTATTGCTCGGAGCTGAATGATCATTTGCTTGAGATCCTTAGTCAAGTTCAAGTGTGAGGATAACACGTATATTTTCAGTGGACCTCTGTCATTACACACTACTTATCAGGGGAGTTTCAGTTTTCTCATTTCTTGCACTTTTATTACCTTAATTGCTTATATCTATTGCTCGAACATTAGGGACAATGTTCAATTTAAGTGTGGGGATGGGGTTGGTTGGCAAAACTTAAACATTCTATATTTTGGTTTGATATATTGTAAAATTTTGATGAATCCTTGAAATTCAAAAAAAAAGTAAAAGAAAAAAAAGCACTAAGTGTATATTCATCCACGCATATAAAACACGACTTGCACGAATCATGATGTGATGCCAATTAGCGCTAACTAATTACCTAGAGCATGATTAACTTTTGAAGTCACATGATTAAGTTAACTTAACAAGCGTTTTTTAAAAAAGGTTAGACGTCTAACTAAGTGAGGTAATTGGAAGATAAAACGTGCAATTGTCCACAACTTGTACCCTAATACCTACGTTTTCATGTGAGATTGATCCTTTATTTTTTGATTATTTGCATCTCACATGCATTTCATTGTTAAGTGTTTATATCACATGTACATGCATTTTAGAACTTGTACAGGTTATACGCGTCGAGACCATGAACGTTGCACTTGCACAGAAATGATAGAGGCACCTAGGATCAGCCATGTTTTTAGTCTGTGACTACCTTATCCTGTAAGCATCCACTAGTTAGCCACTTTGAGCCATTTATTTACCATTTTCTTTTGTCTATACCCATTTTTGCCTAGCCTTTATCTATTTAAGCCTTTTGTGTTAACCTGGGTGTTTTTAAAAAAAATCCGGCTAAGTTAGTGTTTAAATAGTGTGATTTAATTGTTACCTTCGATTAGTTAAAAGAAAAAAAAGTGAAAAAAATGAAAAAAAATTTTTAAAAAAAATAAAGAGAAAAAAAGATGAAAAAAATGTCTATTAGTAGTTAGTTTGTTAAAGAATTCAAGTATGGTCCTTTGTTTTGTTTATCATATGCATATTATGTTCATGTTTAGGCTAGCGAAGTCGGATTTCATTAAATACCTTAGCCTTGTTTTCATCTTGTTTTTCCTACCCATCACCCTTGTCACGTTACAACCCATGTTAAGACCTACTTGATTTGTGCAATGTTCAATTGTTAGTTGGTGTAGATGTGATAACTTTACAATCTTATGACAATGTTGTGTCGTGATGATATCGAGAGTACCACATATATAAACTAGTAAATCTTATACTAGTCCAGTAAATAAATCGAGAGGAGTGAACATGTTGTGGATTATTATGTGTTCGAATTCTTTCAATGAACTGAATTTAGTTAGAACATCTATTTTTCAAAATCAATCGCATTCGCTTGTTAAGTTGTAATTCTATTGATTATGACTCAATATTTGATTGTGTCTTTAGAAAATGGGTTGCGTTAATTTAGTTTTGCATCATGCATTTAAACTTGTTGATGTTAAATATTTCATGTGATGAGTTGGCTTAGGGACAAACAATGTTCAAGTGTGAGGATATTTGATATAATCTAAATATACATGTTTAATACAGATATTCACCTGCACTTAAAATATAAAATATTTAGTTCAAATAATTTCTAGGTCCACGTGATTTCTTTTGCTTGAATATTGAATTAATATGTGGATCTACTAGTTGTGTTCAAAACAAGTTTACTAAATGTTATTCACCAATTAAATTTATTGTTTGTAATTTTTTAAAGATGATTTCTTTTTAATTTAATTACTTGTTTATGTTGAACGCAGAAACTCATATGTGAGAATTGAGATAACAAGAAATTTGGGCTTAAAGGCCCAACATCACCACCACATATTTCATACGGAAAAAAAGAAGAAAAAACCTACGGAGGAAAGCGACGGCAGAATTCAAAAAGAAAAAAAGGGGGAACGTAGTTCAAGAAAACTTTGGAGTTTGGAGCACGATCGGGGAGCATTCGTTAAGCAAAGAGCAAGATCGGAGAGCAATGTAAGGCCCCGTTCCTGAGCACCTCACAGTTGGTGGTTCATCGCACATAAAACATTATAAAATGTACATTATTTTGCAGCGGAATTTAAAACATTCATTAATAACTAAAAACATGTCAATTACAACATCTGTTTTCATCTCAAAATACAAGAAATGTCAAAATACGGATGCCAGCCTCAAAATGCTCCCAGTAGCTTATGCATCCATGCCTGCAACTCCTCAGCATCAACATTTACCTGCCAACTATCATGCATACAAAAGTCAGCGACGGTGAGTGAGTTCTAGTTTTATAATAAAACATACTTTTCTGTGTTAAACCGTTCTTTACTTTATTTCAAAATACTATACTTTACAACCGTTCATGATCATGCATCACACGTACATACAGATAATATCATTATTATCTTCGTCATTACGTTCATTAACTTTGTTCGTTCAACGTATTACATTATCGTTCACTGCTCTTTCTAGATCCGGTCAGACTTTACCCTCTTCGTGGCACTCAGCCATGATTACTAAGGTCGAATGAAAAGGATCCGTTCAGTACATTATTACAATAATTCATTTACGTTCAGTCATACGTTCATTCTTTCATACATGATCTCCCGTTCATTACTCTTTATCACTTGAATCTTGTCCCTTGCAATATCCCTGACTCATGCTCGAAAGCTAATGCTATGCTGGGGCCTGCTCACAACCCCCGACTCATGTCTGAAGACTGAGACAACACCGGGATACACGACAAAGATCCCATACGAGTCAATCACAGAGATTGAACTCAATTCGAGTCTGTTGCAACACAGAGTCGCTCACCTCATATCTCATCTCATGGACAAAGACCTTTGTCGAGTCTGTTGCAACACAGAGTCGCTCACCTCATAACTATGCTTGGCTTCATGCCACACCCTCAAGTTATACATAACTCGGGTAACAACACCCCCACCGAAGTGGTAACAACACCCCCACCAAAGTGGTAACAACACCGCCACCGAAGTGGTAACAACACCCGCACCAAAGTGGGTAATAACTCCCCCACCGAAGAGGGTAACACCCCCATAGAAATGGGTAACAGCTCTGAAGGTCAGTCACAAAGACTGGAACCCTTGCGTGCACACTTTAGGATTTGCTGAACCTCGTGCGGTAAAGCTTAAGGCATTAAGAGCCGTGCACCTTTGTACATATTGCTTTCAAGCCTTTCTGTACTTCTCTCTTATTCATTAATTCATGCATGCATTCATTCATTATGTTCCTCTTTTTATTATCTTCCACTTTACGTTACATAATTGGGAACACACATAAACATAATCATACACCATCACCAATACAGGCACATCATACATGCATAACACACATCAAACATAAGCCATCACATCGTAACCAGGCTTATCTCCCCACATTACCCCTTAAAAACCACTTAGAAAACCTCAAGTCCAAAGTGGGCGCATGGGTCCTTCCAGGCGCATAAGCATAAAATTCTAAGTATAAAACAGTCTGGCGCATGGGCACTGTTTGGGTGTTTCTGCCATGTTCAGGTGCATCACCAACACTTAGCCGCTTCAAGCACTTGGGCGCATGGGCACTGTTTAGGCGCATGACCAAAACTTAGTTGTTTCTTTCACTAGGACGCATGGGCACTGTTTAGGCGCATGGTCCATACTTAGCCTTTTCATCACTTGGGCGCATGGGCACTGTTTAGGCGCATGGCCAACACTTGGGCGCATGGCCAATACTTAGACGTATGGGCCAACATGTTGGGCGCATGGGCCACTATTTAGGTGCATGACCCACTCTTGGGCGCATGGCCAACACTTAGGCGTCTGGTCTCTCATGCTGGATGCATGGACAACTGTTTGGGCGCATGATCCACTGTTCTCGTTCATCAAACATTCTGAAATCTTTTCTATGCTACCAATTTCACCTGATTCTCATTCTAAGCATACCCAAATGCAGATCTAACATACTAAGGCTATCTAAACATGCTAAACTCATCTCTAACCCATAATCAACACTATAACATGCATACATACATACATACAACATTCGTACATAAAGCTGTAAACCCACGGTTTCTTAAAAGATGCTTACATCGTATGCATAATAGCCCCAAATCAGTTGAAAATCAGTAAAAGAGGGGTTCTAGAAACTCACCTTGAGCAGCCTTTGAGCAACACTCTTCCAGTTCAAGACCCACTTCATTTCAGCTCTTTGAATCCCGAAAGTAAACTCTAAACAACCAGAATTTCGGACAAGAACTCAATACTCAGCTGAAACCGAGCTCAAACAAGAGAAGACTTACCTTTTTCGGCTTCTTCTTCCTCTTTCTCTCTCTAGAACCGGCTCTCTCTCTCTCTTCTCTTCCTCCGAGAGCAAAGCATCTTTCTGCTTTGATATGGGCGACCATGCCCTTTAATATCTTAAAATAATAAGATTTGTACTTTGTACACTTTATCCCCCTCCACTTGTGCACAATTTCTATTCTTTCTATTTACTTTTCTTTTCCTTTCATTTAAATAAAATTTCAGGGTGTTACAAGTCTACCCCCCTTAAATAGGTTTTGTCCCCGAAACCTGCCGCTTCTCGAACAGTTACGGGCAACACTGTCTCACCTCTCCCTTGAGCTTGCATTTAAACTCAGATCCCTTTAGGCTTCACTGCACCCGCACAAGAGAAACCATCATCCTCCTTAGCCTATTCTGTTCTTCTTATTAGTAATGGTCACCAGTTGCCCTCGTGGTTGGATACTCTGTCCATCTCAATATTCTCTGTAGCATGATCATATTCTCATCGGTTGTGCTCTTTCTTAGACGAGATGTATGGAATATCGGATGAATTCCACTTAACTTATTAGGTAGCTCCAGTCGTTGTGCCCTTTCTCCTACCTAAGCAACAACTGAGAATGACCCTCCACATTTTAATATTAGCTTTACTCGATTTCAAATCAAGCAATCCGCTTTCCTGGTCGAAGCCTTCCTCATAATTCATTGCCGTAGGTCATCACCGAACTCTGGTCGTGCACGGTCGAGCAATCCATCTTCTTGCAACACTTGGGGTTTAAGTCGTAGATTACTGATCAACTTACCCGGAGATGCATGTCTACCTACCTATGTCTATCTTGAATAGCCTAGCAGGAACAAGCGCTCTCTCTCAATTCTATCGCGCAATCCTTTAGGGCATTAGGTAACCTGGGAGACTTACTAATAGCAATTCTTACATCGAAGGGCTCATCGATCTTCCTACCCCTAACGCGCAACATCACAAGAAATAGCGACAACAAAACTACTACTGGCATCATAATTAAAGCATAGATGCATAAATCTAAACTTGCAAGAACGTACCTGACGTTACCTCGGAGTCTGACCTAGCCTCCTCCCGGTCATAGCGAAGGCTCTAGCCTTCACTCTCTGTTCTCCTTCCTCGTACCGGAGCTTCCTCCGATCTCCTTCACTCCCGAACCTTCCGCTCTCGGCTTCTTGCAATCCCTGCTCATGTTACCTTCCTCACCATAGGAATAACCCTTCCCATACCGCAGTTCTTCGCCACATGTCTAGTCCTCCCACAACGAAAACAGACATTGCCTCCTAGTCTGCATTCCCCGTGGTGCCTATGTCCACACTTGTCACACCTTTTTGACCCCGCACCAGTTATGATCACACGCTGATCATCCACTCGTGCACCTTTGTCACCTGGAGCGGTTCCGCCACGTTCCAATCGCTTCCCGTTCCATCCTTGATCACTGTCTCCTTTCTTGCTACTTTCAATCGCCATCAAAGATCTTTCATCATACAATCTCCCCGCCAAATCAACCGCCGACCTAAACGTGCTCGGTCGGGCAGCAATCATGTGCCTACGGATGACCGCCGGCAAGCCCTGAATGTACCTCTTGATCTTTCGTGAAAGAGGTGTCACCTAATCCGCACCAGACGTGCCATCTCATTGAATTTAGCGGTATATTGCTGATGTGTCATCGTTCCCGCCTCCAGCTGCAAGAACTCTCTTTTAACTTTATCCATCTCACGGTGAGGACAGAATTCCTCAATCACCAGCCTTTTCAACTCTGGCCATCGCATCCTCCCGATAGCCTTGCTTCCCTCAACCTGGACGATATTGTCCCACCAACACAAGGCTGAGTCCACAAAAGAATAGGTAGCAAACTTCACCTTCTGATCCTCCCGGCACTCGCTGATATTCAATACCGCTTCCATCTCTCTTACCCATCGGTGAGTAGTAGCAACAGTGTCGTTTCCATCAAAGGTTGGGGGCTTGCATCGTTGAAACGCTCCATAGTTACAGCCTCGTGCCGCCTCCGGCGCAGGCTCTTCCTCGTCGTCCTCTTCGTCACTGAAGAAAACCGTTTTAGTCTCGGGTCGTCTCCTTTCGCCCGAAGATCTACCCCTTTCCTGTCTCTCCCCATCTTTAACAGCCTTCATAACTTCGGTCACCATAGACGGTAGGATCATCTGCATAACCTGATGCATTTCCTCCCTGACCGCCTCTCTCATCGAGGCTCTCTGATTAGCATTCTCATCACCGCCCTCCTGATGAGGAGTCTCAGGTTCCTCATGGGCTGCTCTTTCAGCCCTAGACCTTCCTCTTTTGACCTGTGGTTCAGCACCACGTCCACCATCGCCTCCACCTCGTGAAGCTTTCGAAGATCTACCACCAACCATCTTCTAACACACTATAAGATTCAAACACTAACGCGGTCATTCAAGGTAATAACTCAGTTTATGTCAAGTATAGTAAGTCCCTAATTACAGTGGCCAGTTGTGATTAGCCACTTACTTTACTCTTCATACCCCAAGCATTTCCTATCCCGACTACATCAGTATCTAAATCTACACATAGCACACAAGCCACATAACATGCGCACATAATGTCGTTTAACATCAACTTACATAAAACGTTTACATAAAAAACTTTACCTGCAGGCACATAGCTACTAGGATTGGCATCCCTTTTCCTTTTAGTCCCATTCTCAGTTTAAGATTATGTTTTTCAAAATATTTACCCAATTCACTTAAACTTTTGGCTCTAATACCAACTTGTAAGGCCTCGTTCCCGAGCACCTCACAGTTGATTTCATCGCACATAAAACATTATAAAATGTACATTAATTTTGCAGGGGAATTTAAAACATTCATTAATAACTAAAAACATGTCAATTACAACATCTGTTTTCATCTCAAAATACAAGAAATGTCAAAATACGGATGCCAGCCTCAAAATGCTCACAGTAGCTTATGCATCCATGCCTGCAACTCCTCAACATCAACATATACCTACCAACTATCATGCATACAAAAGTCAGCGACACCGAGTGAGTTCTAGTTTTATAATAAACATACTTTTTTGTGTTAAAACCGTTCTTTACTTTATTTCAAAACATACTATACTTTACAACCGTTGTGATCGTGATCATGCATCATATGTACATACAGATAATATCATTATTATCTTCGTCATTACATTCATTAACTTTGTTCGTTCAACGTATTACATTATCGTTCACTTCTCTTTCTAGATCCGGTCAGACTTTACCCTCTTCGTGGCACTCAGCACGAATACTAAGGTCGAATGACAAGGATCCGGTTCAGTACATCATTACGATAGTTGTCATTTACGTTCGTTCTTTCATACATGATCTTCCATTCATTACTCTTTATCACTCGAATCTTGTCCTCTTGCAATATCCCCGACTCATGCTCGAAAGCTGATGTTGTACCGGGGCCTGCTAACAAACCCCGACTCATGTCCGAAGACTCACACAGCACCAGGATACACGACAAGATCCCATACGAGTCAATCACAGATTGAACTCCATCCGAGTCTGTTGCAACACAGAGTCGCTCACCTCATATCTCGTCTCATAGACAAAGACCTCTGTCGAGTTGTTTCAACACAGAGTCGCTCACCTCATAACTATGCTTGGCTTCATGCCACACCCCCGAAGTTATACATAACTCGAGTAACAACTCCCCCCGAAGTGGGTAACAACACCCCCACCAAGTAGGTAACAACACCCCCACCAAAGTGGGTAACAACACCCGCACCAAAGTGGGTAACAACACCCCCACCAAAGTGGGTAACACCCTCATAGAAATGGTAACACCCCCATAGAAAAGGTAGGTCAGTCACAAAGACTGGAACCCTTGCATGCACACTTTAGGATTTGCTGAACCTCACGCGGTAAAGCTTAAGGCATTAAGAGCCGTGCACCTCTATACACATTGCTTTCAAGCCTTTCTGTACTTCTCTCTTATTCATTAATTCATGCATGCATTCATTCATTACATTCCTCTTTTCATTATCTTCCACTTTACGTTACATAATACTTTCATTACATTCATTAACATAACATGCAAAGCCAAGGGAAGACATACATACATAATAGGGAACACACATAAACATAATCATACACGATCACCATACAGGCACATCATACATGCATAACACACATCAAACATAAGCATCACATCATAACCAGGCTTATCTCCCCACATTACCCCTTAAAAACACTTAGAAAACCTCAAGTCCAAAGTGGGCACATGGGTCCTTCAGCGCATGAGCATAAAATTCTAAGTGTAAAACAGTCTAGGCGCATGGGCACTGTTTGGGCGTTTCTGCCCTGTTCAGGTGCATCACCAACACTTAGCCGCTTCAAGCACTTGGGCGCATGGGCACTGTTTAGGCGCATGACCAATACTTAGCCGTTTCTTTAACTAGGACGCATGGGCATTGTTTAGGCGCATGGTCCATACTTAGCCTTTTCATCACTTGGGCGCATGGGCACTGTTTAGGCGCATGGCTAACACTTGGGCGCATGGCTGATACTTAGACGTATAGGCCAACATGCTAGGGGCAATGGCCACTATTCAGGCCCATGACCCACTCTTGGGCGCATGGCTAACACTTAGGCGTCTGGTCTCTCATGCTGGATGCATGGACAACTGTTTGGGCGCATGATCCACTGTTCCTGTTCATCAGATATTCTGAAATCTTTTCTATGCTACCAATTTCACCCGATTCTCATTCTAAGCATACCCAAAACGCAGATCTAACATACAAAGGCCATCTAAGCATGCTAAACATCATCTCTAACCCATAATCACACACTATAACATGCATACATACATACATTCGTACATACAGCTGTAAACGCATGGTTTCTTTAAAAGATGCTTACATCGTATGCATAATAGCCCAAATCAGTTGAAAATCAGTAAAAGAGGGTTCTAGAAACTCACCTTGAGCAGCCTTTGAGCAACACTCTTCCAGTTCAAGACCCACTTCGTTTCAGCTCTTTGAATCCCAAAAGTAACTCTAAACAACCAGAACTTCGGTCAAGTACTCAATACTCAGCTAAAACCGAGCTCAAACAGAGAAGACTTACCTTTTTCGGCTTCTTCTTCCTCTTTCTCTCTCTAGAACCGAGCTCTCTCTCTCTCTTCTTCTTCCTCCGAGAGCAAAGCATCTTTCTGCTTTGATATGGGCGACCATGCCCTTTAATATCTTAAAATAATAAGATTTGTACTTTGTACACTTTATCCCCCTCCACTTGTGCACAATTTCTATTCTTTCTATTTACTTTTTTTTCCTTTCGTTTAAATAAAATTTTAGGGTGTTACAAGCAAGGATTGGAACATTCAAACATTAATAATCATTCGGTTTTGTCTCGCATTCTATTATTTTTCTTTGTTTTGATTGATTCTCTTGTTTATGTTACTAAAGTTCGCAACTTTATCATTGTTCGTAATGTATTTGATCGTTATGAGTAGCTAACTTTTTAGTACTACCTAGGTTGGGTTGAAAATTAATATGTTTTTACTAAATATTTGGTTTTGATTTTGTATATTCATTTATTAATCTTTGAACTTTATTATTGTCTCAATTAAATATGAACCCGTGTATTGTTTTATACTTAAATGTTATTGCCATGCTCGTGTATGTTTTATCTAGATTGATTGCGTGACATCTAGATTAGGCTCGCACATTAAAACTAATTAGTTAGTGTTTTTAATTTTAAGCTTTGATTAGAGATAATCTTAGGAGTATTGGTTGTGATTTGATAGTATTGTTAAATATGCTACCTTATCTAAAACCTAGGGGTGATAGATATTGCTTAAAACCTCCTACCTATTGCTTGTTAGGTTTAGATTTCATGAGAGCGTGTTTTTTGCCTTTCATTCATGGTGTTAGTGTCCTTAGGGTAATTTTATTTGGATTTAATCAAGTTGTCCTTTGTCTTAGGGTTAGAAAATATAATCTTAAAGACATTGAGGTAGAAAACCTAGGGGTGATTTTCCATTAGACATTTTAATAAACCTATCTAGTGCTTTACACGTGTCGTTGGTTTTCTTAGGGAGTAACAACATACCTATTAACCCTAGATCCGTATTTTTAGAGATAGCCATACGAGTCATTACCTTTATGTCATTACATGTTAGTTGGATCCCTGCCTAGATAGTATTTTAACATTTGATCGTATTCAAGTTTCAAAGTTTTAATTCTTATTTGTTTATTCTTCCGTCGTGTTTCGATTAATTAATTTTAGTTAATTTGTATGTTTTTTTATTAATATTAATTACTGAAAATAATTAAATTAATTGGGTAGAAGTCGATAGAGGTTTAGTAACGAAAGCCGCCAAACGTGTCTCTAGGGTTCGATACCCAGACTTACCTAAACTTTACTATATCACGACCGGTAAACTTGCTGTTTGTGTGAAGTTTAGTTAGGGATTTCTAAATTTTGAAACTAATTTATGAAAAACATTTTTTAAATAAAATAATATATATTTTTCACACATTAGTGGCAGACAATGCCTTCTCCCCATCCATGACAACCTTTTGGTAGGTTTTTGTAACACCCGGATATATTATTTTTGAAGCCGGTGACGAAAGAAAAGAAAAAAAGTTCAAAGTCGAGGGACCAAACTCGCCAACGAAGAAATGTTGGGAATGTGGTGATATTAGTAGGGAGAGGGCAGCCACTCTCCCCACACACTCCCACATTTCAGATTTCTTAGAGAGAAGAAGAGTGAAAGGAGAAAAAGTGGTTCGAGTTTGTTCGGGTCGCCAAAATTGTCGTGAAGCAAGCCAAATCGAAGCTCTTGTCGTTGTGCTCGTTTATGTGGTTCTAAGACCCCTCTTTTACTTGTTTTCAAACGATTTGGGGCTGGAAAACATCTGAAATCGGGTTTTTCGTATGTGTGTAAGTTGACCCGTTTGTGTATGTGTATGTGTATGTATGATGCGTTTGTGACTTGATTGTGAGCTTGTGTGTGCTTGAATGGTGTCGTGGTATGCATCCCTAAGGTTTAGGATGGTCTATTTGGGCTTAAAATGGGTTTAGATGAGTTTGGAGGCCGAAAACCCTCGGCTGCAGTCAGGATGACCTGCATTCTGCATCATTTAGGGCTAGGCGACCGACCTGGAGGCCGAATGGAGGCCATACGGCCGATTAGAGTGCGATTGGGGTCCATTCGTACGATTGGGGTTCATTCGCACGATTGAAGTCCATTCGCACGATTGAAAGGCCAGTCGCATGGAGGTCATGCGACTTAAGGTCCAGTCGCATAAGTGCTCATTCGCATAATCCCATTCGCATGAGGTCCATCCGCATTGTCCATTCGCACGACTGGATGTTTCATTCGCATAGGTGTTCATCCGCATTAGTTCAATCGCATGATGTTCAGTCGCATGGAGGCCATGCGACTGAAGGGTATCCATACGCCCGAGTAGGGCTGTCACACCCGAGGAAAGTGTAGTTTGACTTCTGACTTTCGGGGAAAAGTGCAGATGTTTTTGACGTAAGGGTTCCTGTAAGCATGTAGGATGACGATTGGGGCCTTAGAAACATGTTGGGCAGGATGATGATGTTGCATGTTTAGCATGTTATATATATGTATGGTGTTGCCCTGTATGATGATGATGATGTGTATGATGTGTTCCTTATTACGATGTATGTTTATCTTTCCTGTGACTTTACGTGTTATGTTAATGAATGAATGAAGTATTATGTAACGTAAAGTGAAAGATAATGAAAGAGGAACATAAAGTAAGAATGCATGCATTATTGAATGACGAATGAATGAAGGAAAGGCTTGCAAGCATACAATGAGGTGAGCAACGTGTGGTTGCAAAAGACTCGGATCACAGGCAATCATGGAGATTGCCAATGGGGTGAGCAACGTGTGGTTACAAAAGACTCGGATCATAGGCATCATTAAGATGGCCAGAGAAGGAGGTGAGCAACTCAGTTGTTGCAACAGACTCGGACAACGCGTTATTTGTGAAGTTGCCATGAGGTGCAAACCCTATGGTTGCAAGAGACTCGGAAAGCATGCTATCGTTGAGATTGGCAATTGGGGTGAGCAACCATATGGTTGCAACACTCGGATCGCGCAAAGTCGTTGGATTGTTAATGAGGTGAGCGACCCTGTTGTCGCAACAGACTCGAAGGAACGCACGATAATGTAACACGTGAATGATTAAGTTAATGAACGGAATGATGAGGATAATACTGATATTATCTATATCTACGTATGATGTATGATCGTGAACAAATGTAAAGTAAAGTATGTTTTTTTATAAAACTAGAACTCATTCAGCAACACTGACTTTGATGTGTTTTCCAGTAGGCAGGTAATGATTGCTGAGGATGGCACGGACGACTACTCAGCTCTTTTGGGATGGCATTCTTTTGATTAATGTTTTTGCATTGTAATGCGAACAAGCTATTTTGTAATGAATGTCGTATTAACTTGCAAAACTTTTACATGGAAATGAAAGTTTGTTTAGTTTCCGCTGCGATTTATTAAATACAAATGTAATTATATGTTTTATGTGCGATGAGAACCCAGCTGTAAGCGTCCCAGGAACGGGGCCTTACAGTTTTCCCAAAATTCAAGTAGATGATCCTCATAGAGTGGAGGATCAATGGTTAGGGAGGTGAAATAGCTGGATAAGGCTAAAAATCGACAAACCTCTAATAAATGAGGACCTTTCTCAGAGCTTAACAGAGCAACCTGATTATGTTGCCTGTGTAGCTGTTGGGTTTATATGTGAGTGGGATTTTAGATAAGTTTAATGAAAAAGGATAAACTTTGAAATCCGGATGTCGATCCCACCTTTGAAAAAGTAGTTTACTTTGCTCAAAAAAAGTTTCTTGGAAGTCAAAAAGCTTCCGAAGTTAATTATCTTCGGAAGTTTTAATTAAAAAGCTTCCGAAGCTAAAATGACTTCGGAATATTTTCCTGAGATTTTTGAGAATTTTATTTCGGAAGAGAATTAAAACTTGATTGCTTTGTATATAAAACAAAGCTTCGAGAGTTATTTTTGCTTCGGAAGTAAATGGTCCTTGAAAATAAGTAAGTGTTTTGAGACAAGTATTTAAGCTTCAAAATAGATCTGAAACCTCTTCCGAAGGTAAATTTCTTAGACAGTTATTTATTTTGAAGGCATGATTTGCTTCTGAAGTTAAAAGCATAACTTCCGAAGTATCAGAAATTTTCAAAAATCTAAGGAAAGTCTTCAAAAAGAAATTTTTCTTCATCCAAGAAAACAAGAGCTTATGAAAGTAATGAACTGCACAACTAGGACACACATATTTTAAGAATAACAAGAATTAGTTTTAAAAAAAACCTACTCAAAGTTAATCATCCAAATAGCTGATATTAGATATTTAAATCTCTGTATCAAAAGCCTTTGTGAACAGATCAACATAATTGTTCATCTGTGTGAACTTTGACTAGCTTAATTAATCCATTTTCATGGTCAATCTTTATTAAAGATACCTGATATTGATGTGCTTGGTCCTTGAGTGTGCACAGGGTTCTCTGTGATTGAGATAGCACTATTGTTGTCTATATGAATGGGAGTATCCTGAAGTTTAACCCATAGTCCAGCATCTAATTCTGAATCCAAAACTTGAGCACAGTAGCTTGCAGAAGTAATGTATTTAGCTTCAGCAGTTGATGCAGAGACACAGATTGTTTCTTGTATTGCCATGAGACAACCCTTCCACCAAGGAACTGACATCCCCTAGATGTAGACTTTGCAGTATGTTGCAACCACCATAATCACTATCTGTATAAGCATACAGATTGAAGTCATGATTCTTTGGGTACCATAAAACAAGTGTTGAAGCACCTTTGATGTATCTGAGAATCCTCTTGACAGTGCTGAGGTGAGACATCTTAGGGTTGGCTTGATATCTTGCACAAATGCATGTAGCAAACATAATATCAGGCTTGCTAGCAGTAAGATACATAAGAGACCCAATCATAGCCCTGTATAAGTGCTCATCTACACACTCCCCCTTAAGATCAGGTCCAAGGGAGTGGTTTCTGGCTATGGGTGTCTTAGCAATCTTACAGTCATTCATGTTGAACCTCTTGAGTATGTCATGAACATACTTTCACTAACTTATGAAGATGCCATCTTCAACTTGCTTCACTTGAATTCCCAGAAAGAAATTGAGTTCCCCCATGGCACTCATTTCAAATCTGTCTTTCATCAGCTTCTCAAAGTCTTTACAGAGCTTTGGATTAGTTGAACCAAAGATGATGTCATCCACATACACTTGAACTAAAATATGTCATTTCCCTGTCCTTTGATGAAGAGAGTTCCATCTATAGCACCTCTCCTGTATCCATGTTTACAAAGATACTCAGACAGTGTCTCATACTATTTCCTGGGTGCCTGATGCACCCCATAGAGAGCTTTGTCAAGCTTGCAGGACATAATCAGGATGATCAAGATCTACAAAACCAGATGGTTGTTTGACATATACCTCTTCATGAATCACTCCATACAAAAAGGCACACTTCACATCAAGTTGAAAGACCTTGAAGTTCTTGAATGCAGCAAATGCCAGGAATATCCTAACAGCTTCTAATCTTGCTACTGGAGCAAAGACATCAGTGTAGTCAATCCCTTCTTCTTGTGTGTACCTTGAACAACCGTCTAGCTTTGTTCTTGATGATGATGCCTCTATCATCTTCTTGTTCCTAAAAACCCATTTGGTTCCATGGTAGTCTTCCCGTAAGGAAGAGGACAAAGGTTCCAAACTTTTGGCCTTTTGAATTGAAGCAGCTCTTGTTGCATAGCTTCAACCCAACTTCCATCCTTTAGAGCCTCATCAACTTTCTTGGCTCTATCTGGGATAAGAAACAAGAGTAGACAAACATTTGCTTCATAGGTTGTCCTCTTGTCCTTACCCCTGTGACAACATCTCCAATGATGTTTGTGGTGGGGTGAGACTTATGGATCCTAAGCTGAGGGATCACAGCAAGTTGCTGAGAAAGATCTAAATTAGGGAAATTTAGATCTGGCATAGATATTCTCCCACCACATCAGCACTTTTCAAGAGAACTTTATCCAAGCAGTGTGTGACATCATTGATGTTCTCATCTATGGTGTGGTTAGTAGCATCAAGAATTCTTGATCACTGTCACCACCACCATTGTTGTCTTCCACAATTGAGATATTCTATCTGGTTGTGGAGCCCCTTAGCTGAAATTTGAAGGCACCCCAGATGTATCAGCTGAGTTTGTCATTGTAGTGCTGATAGAAACCTTTAGCAGAAGGAGAAGTAGTTTCAACTGGAGCTGAGATGTATGAGTTGAAGGTCTTCTTAGCTCAAATCTGGATCAGGATCACCTGTATTTAAATTTTCTGTAGATCTTGAAACATTCTCACAATTCTAGTTCTGAGATTGTATACTCTATAAGCCTTAGCTTGGAGAATATCCAATAAAGTGTCCAACATCTGATTTCTCAGCAAACTTGGCAATTTGATCTTTGGTATTCAAGATAGTGCAAGGACATCCAAATGACCTGAAAAACCAATGAAAGGTTTCCTCTTATGCTAAAGTTCATAAGGAGTCTTGCCATTAGTCTTAACTACTACAAGTATGTTCTACACATAGCAGGCAGTGTTGACTGCCTCTGCTCAAAAGGTGATGGGCAGCTTAGAGTCAGACAACATGGTTCTTACAGCTTCAATCAGTGTCCTGTTTCTCCTCTCAGCAACACCATTCTGCTGAGGAGTCCTGGGAGCACGTATTGTCTTGTAATACCCTTTTCATCACAATGTATCAAGGATTTGGTTCTTAATTCAGTTCCTTGATCACATCTTATGATCTTGACCTTGTGATCAGATTGATTCTCAATCTTTAGGATGAAATTCTTCAGAATCTCAGGAGTTTCTCGTAGTTTCTAAGGAAGAAGACCCAAGTGAATCTTGTAAAGTCATCTGTAATCACAAAATAGTAAGAGGTCCTCCTAGACTCATTACACTGGTGGGGCCAAAGAGACCCATATGTAATAAGTGTAGGGGTGTAGTGATGGAGTTCCTTTCCTTAGGCTGTGAGATACCTTATGTTGCTTCCCTTTTAGGCATGCAACACAATGATCATCACTTGTAAACTCTTTCTTTGTATTCCAGTTACCAAATCATTCTTAATTAATTCATTCATGTTTTTAAAGTTTACACGACACATTCTTTTATGCCATAGGAAAGACTCATCACTATTGGCTTTAGACAGAAAGCATAAAACTTCTCTAGAGCAGGTTTCTTGCAAATCCATCTTGTACATGTTCCCTTCCTAGGGGCTCTAAGCAGAATGTGCTCATGAGGAATGACCATATCAGGCTTGAGAATAATGCACTCATGCTCAGTAAAGAGCATGTATTACTCTAATCACAAAATTGGGATACACTCAAAAGATTGTACCCAAGCTCCTTGACAAAATTTACCTTTTCAATGCTGAGCTTACCGTTTGTGACCATGCCCCTTCCAGAAATGTAACCACCTTCATCTCCTCCAAAAGCAACTGGTCCTCCATCAATCCTTTCAAATCTAAGTAGTGACCTATTGACTGTCATGTGCCTGGAATAGCCACTATCAATGATCCAGACATTCTTGTTTGTTTTGAGTTATCTCTGCACAAAGAAAGGAATTAGTTACATTTAGAATCCCAAGCCTTGCTTGTCTTGGGCTCATTAACAGAAGGTAATGCAATAGTAATAGATCCTGTGGTTGTACTAAGAGGATCTTAGCTGTTGTTGATGGAGAATTCTCAATCACTTGGTCTTTCTTAGACTTCCACACCACCTTTGGAGTCTTGGACTTGACCTTCAAAACTTTAGAACCTTTTGGGACTTCGGAAGTTTTGATGACTGAACCTTCGGAAGATTCTGCAGACACTGCAGCAGACTTTAGTGCTTCGGAAGAACTCCTTTCTTGACCAACTTCTCTTTCAAGGGTAATTTTCCATTTGCCTTCTTCTTAGACTTGGAGCTTTCGAAGGAAACAGGTTTTCCTTCCGAAGCTTGAATCTTCTTGAGACCCTTTGAAGTCTTTGTTTTGGTCATATGGACAGTACCTTTAGGATTGTAAGGACAATCCTTGCAATGTGAGTGATACTTTCACACATGACACACACCATTTTCTTCTTCACAAGAGTCTTTTGCTGGGAACAAGACTGTCTTTGATCACATCCCTTCTCCACCTTCATCTTTGCAGATGCTGAGACAGCCCTTTTGGGTGAGAACTGTTCTTGGAGTTTGATGGTCCAGGCTATGCAGTAGTGGTACACAACAGATCAGTCTTCTTCTTGTTACTGAGATGAGTTGAACAAGAACCAGAACTCTTAGCAGAAGAGTTTTGGTTGATGTCTTCAGTCCTTACTACTTCAGACCCTGCAGATATGAAAACTTGTTTCTGGTTAGAGTCAAAAGTAGCCTTGATCTCTTAAGCCTTCCTTGCCTTCTTTTGCTCTTTCTGATCAAGTTCTTTCTCATGGACTTGGTCATCACAATCTTCTTCTTCTCCTTAGAAGGATAGTGGCCCTTCTTGGAATCCTCCTCTTTACTCTTCTCAGATGAATTTTTCACTATCTCTTCTTCATCCTCTTCACTCATAGGATCTATAAGAAGAAGATCATCTTCACAAGTTCCACACCTAGGAAATCTTACAGACAAGATTGTGTGTGGAGGAACTATCTCATTTGATCCCAGTCCCTGCCTGTTTTGATAGCACACCTTGTTGTGCAGGGATGAGGATATCATGTTCTTGAAGGTATTTTCTTCAAGAACACTCTTTTCTGCCCTGGCTTTGCTAATCACAAGCTCAGCCTGACACTCAGTCAGCTTGGTTATGAGATCTTTGATTTGAGTCTTAAAATCTGTGTGTTCATGTTTTTGAACTGAAATGGTTTTCTCTAGGTCCTCTATCTTTAGTTTATAATCATTTTCAAACTTTCTAAAATCAGATTTTAAATTGTTTAAGGACTCAAGGTCAGATCACATCTCCAAGTTATAGGACCTGTATCTATTAACTTTAGCAATGCATTAAGGAGTACAAGATGTTCCAATACATTGGCTTCATCATGATCTGCCATCAATGCTTGGTTTGGAGAAGTATCTTCCACCTAAAAGCTCCAGTCAAAGCCTCCTTCTTCAACAGCAACAGCAGCCTGCTCTTTGACTTCTCGATCTGGAGAGCTTTGTCAGTGTAGTTTGGTCTGGACTGTGTTTGGCCACCATTTGTTCTAGGTGCCTTACACTCTCTGTCAAAGTGTCCCATCAAGTTATAGTTGTAACACTTGACTTTACCTTTGTCCAGGCCAAACTTTCCACTGGTTGTATTGCTTGGAAACTTCCTCCTAGTCCTCTTGTAGAACTTCTTGGCTATGTGAGTGAGAAAAGCCATCTGCTGGACTATTTCCATGTATTCCAGATCATCTGGATGAATACATTCCAGGTCTTCAAGAGTGAAAAGAGAGTTGCCACAGCTTTCATCAGAAGACACAAAAGCTTGAGAAGAACTTGTCTCTTGGAATGGGCTTCCTTGAGTGTAGTTCTCCCTTGGTGTCTCTAGGAAGGTGATGAAAGGACCCTCTGGTGAGTTGTCAGGGTAGCATATGAGATGATGTTTGGGTTCTATGCTATCCCTTTCAACCACATGTAGGGCCGAACCCATTTGATTGTTGGAGTTGCCAGATGAACCGTGCATGTTCATCTCCATCTGGTAGCCACTAAGAATCCCATATAACTCTGTCAAGTAAGAGTTTTGAGATTTTCAGTTCTCTTGATCACCACACAGTGTTGTGTCCATTGCCTAAGAAGTGAGGACATGAACTTCCTTACAATATCTCTGTTTTCAAGACAAACTCCTCCATCCATAAAGGTATCCACAATCTTAACATACCTGAAGTATTGCTGAGTCATGGTTTCACCTATTTTAAAGGTGAAGTTTTCAAACTACTACTTCAGGAGATCCTTCTTGTTCTCCTTGGCTTCAGAGGAACCCTCATACATCAGTTTCAGTGCATCCCACAGCTACTTGGCTGTTTTGCACTTCTTGAAACCTCTGTACACAGAGTTTGGAAGGGCAGTTTGAAGGGCTGTCATGGCTTTTCTGTGAATCTTTACTCTCTTCCTATCTTCATCAGAGTAGTTAGCCCCATCCTTGGGATCATACCAGCACCAGTAGCAGAAGGGGTGCTAGGTATGAAAGGTCCATTCTCAATAGACTCCCATATTATTGAATCAAGAGACCTGATGAAATCTTCCATTCTCAAACACCAGGTATCAAATCATCAAGAGTGATTAGTGGGGACTTGTTCATGGTTCCAGTTTCCATATCAGTCTAGGAAATGGTTGCCATTTGAAAAGTTTAGTATTTGTGTGTGTGAGAGGGATCTAAAGATGGTGAGATCTTATATCAAGAGCCTGGAAAGCTCCAATACCAAATGCAGGACCGGTGAAAGGGGTCAATTACAACACAACAACACAAAAAGGAGGTTAACCAAACTTAATCAAACAGTAATACTGGATTAACCACAATAAGACACTAAGAACACAAGTAATATGAGAAACAGAACACAAGAGCAAAATATATAGTGAGATAGTTTTCAAGATTGCAGTATCTTGCTTTCTCTATGTTCTATTACAGGTGTTACAAATCATAATAGAAAGATACAAGAACATGAGATACTTATACTACATCCTACAGCTGGCTATACTTTGAAAGCCAGCTGGATACAATTGAATAGACACAAAAAAAATCAATTGTAAGTCAAAAGATAGATTGCCTTTTGACTAGTGACTATGACATGCCATAGTTCACATCCTTATCTATTACAAAAAGGATAAAGTACATGAAGTAGAAAGTTACAGATGCAAGACCTCAATGTACAGTTACCAAAAGCATAGACCTTTTCACCAACTCATGTAAGTTGGTGACTTTATAGAGATGCAGCAGAAAGGTGTCCAGCTTTATAGAACAGTACATCAGATAAAGCATGTGTCAAAAGTCTTTGGAAGAAATCTGTCTTCATAAGTTGAAGCTTCAGAAGACTGTCTCTGAGGCTTCAGAAGACTTCATATTTGGCTTCGGAAGATATTGGTCTTGGCTTCGGAAGATTTCACACTTAGAATATTTCTGTTGCATGTGTGAAACTTCCTAAGCATTCTTCTTCATTATACTTGTGCAACATGCAGGATAGACTTTGGATGTTCAGATTGCATTAGCCTCTCTTTATCTCTACAGTATTCACTTCCCAAGATCAAGTCTAAGATGTAAGATCTAAAGACTACTTCCGAAGTTTGAAGAAAACCAGAAGTCCTTAAAGCCTGGAAGAAGCAGCCTCTTCCAAAGTATAAGTGGCTTCGGAAGAACAAGTTCTGTCTTCGGAAGAACAAGTTCTTCGGAAGCCATTTAACCTTCGGAAGACACTGCTATGAACCAGTAGACACAAGTATGGTCTTGACAATCTGCTGCAGACCTCTGAGATACTGCATGGCGCTTTCTCAAAAGCCATGTAGTTGACCTTACTTTATTATACTGTTCACCTTTTGTTAGATAGCATAGTGGCCAACTTTAGTTGGTGACAAAAGGTAAGTCATGGACATGTCATGACTACCATATCTTAGATAAGACATTATCTAAGATACCTTAACTTTAGCACTGTAGTATTTGCTTTAGTTATAGGATCCCAACTGGTATCAAAGTATATCCAGCTGTAGTTAGTATAATATATAGTTTCTCATTGTAACTCATAATCAATGCTTGTAAGAGTCTTGTAACACTTTGAGTTGAGAAGCAATATATCAAGTATCTTGAAAATTATCTTTCTGTGTTCATTGCTACTTATTATATTATTATCAACTCTTAGGGACTCTTATTCATCCGAGTGTTGTTTAGTGAGTTTGAGAGAAAAACAAAGTGTTTAGTGACATAAACTAATCCTTCAACAATGTGTGTGCGTTCTTAAATCCAGACGACCCTGTGTCGGAAGGATGCAGAGACATAATTAGATACTTACGACGATCCAGGCTATTCTACGCTTTATCAGCAAAGCTTGTGATTCATCAAGATCATATAATCGATTTTTGAACTCAAAACAAATTGAGGAAGATGTAGAATCAAAAGTGATTGTGGTTGAGATTAAGAATGAGAGACTAAGGATAGATGAACAGAATATAAGAAGGGTACTGGAGTTTGGAGAACAAGAAGTTTGTCACCCTGATTAGTTTCAAGAATGAATACATAGAGAAAGTGTTTTATTTGATGGGGTATGATAGTGATTTTGACAAGGTGAGATCAAGAAAGGGAGATTATGTAAGGCTATAGATTCTTATGTCACATATATTTAAGTGTATCTCCAACAGAAAATCCGGGCTTGACAGATTCTCAAGGCATTTTCATCTGGCATCATTGGTATTTTTGAGGGGAGGACATACAACTACTCGATGTACATTTTCAGTAGTTTGTGTGACTAAATTAGGTGTAGAAGGCAAATAAGATGTATATGTTTCCCAGGTTCTTGCAATTAATCATCAACGCTGATCGGCCTGGTAATGCTATAGATGGTGATGTGTTGGTTTAAGCATACCTAGGGAGATCTGTTCTGAATAAAATAAGTGGAAGGTATGAAGGAGAAGACATGCCTATGTTTGCGCATGTAGCAGACCCCAATGCCAACATTCCCCAAGAACTTATATGGGAAGAAGCTCAAGAGAGTTCATCAACTAACTTTATGGAAGGCTTATCTTCACCTCAACTATAAGGCCTCGTTCCCGGACGCTTACAGCTGGTGATTCATCGCACGTAAAACATATACTTTACATTTATTCAAAACATTGCAGCGGAAAACATAACCACATGGCATTTCATTCATCCTAAAAACTTTTACAAAATAATGCATCATTTTGGTTACAAATTATATCGTTGTATTACATCACAAAAGCCTTAATTAAGTAGATGCCATCCAAAAGAGCAGAGTAGCCGCCTCGTACCATCCTCAACAACGTTTACCTGCCAACTGAAAATGTATAAAAGTCAGTGTTACTGAGTGAGTTCTAGTTTTATAATAGAACATACATAAAATCGTTATTTATTCCTTTACAGAGTCCATACAATACGTTTCGTTCGTTCGTGATCATACATCATCCATACATACAGATAACATCATTATTATCTTTCATTACGTTCATTAACCTTCGTTCATTCATTACATCTTGTGACATGTACAATACCCCGAACATTGTGCACGAAGCTGGTTACTGGGCTTGAGGTCTATCATAGACCCCAAACATTATGCACGAAGCTGACTCCAGTACCTGAGGCAAGTACATTCACCATTCATCTTTTCGTTTCATTCCGGATCAATGCCATATGCTATACCCCGAACATTGTGCACGAAGCTGGTTACTGGGCCTGAGGTCTTTTATAGACCCCGAACATTTGCACGAAGCTGACTCCAGTACCTAGGGCAAGCGGCAAGGATCCCATATATGTGGTCAATCACAAGGATTGACCCCAGTGTGCATCCTTCTGGGGTAGCTAACCCGCACACAATTGAGCTAACACCCTTCATTGGGTGTGAACCTCCATACATTTGCTTGCAAGACTTTTTACGTTCATTCATTCGTTAATGCATGCATTCATTCATCATGTTCCTCTTTCATTATCTTTCACTTTACGTTACATAATACTTTTGGTTCATTCATTAACATAACACGTAAATCCATGGAAAGATAAATATTCATCATCATATAACATAACATAACATACCATTCATACATCATCACAGGGCATCATACATACATAACATACATCATGCATAGTCATGCAACATCATCATCATCATCATAACATGCCCATCATACAGTTTATGACCCCAAAAGTCAACTTATAGTCCCCCGGGAATTTCCCAAGTCAAAGCCTACTTTACATATTTTCCCCAAAAATCAGAAAATAATCTAAGTCCTAGGCGCATGGGCACTATGCAGACGCATGGACACTATTCAGGCACATGGGGAACACTTTGGCGCATTGGCCACTTTCAGGAGCATGGGGACTTCTGGACGTCTGAACACTTAGTAAATTCCAGCCCATCTAGGCGCATGGGTACCATTCAGACGCATGAACACTAGATGCATGGGTACCATTCAGACGCATGAACACTTAGGCGCATGGGCCACTTGGGCGCATGGGCACTATTGGGGCGCATGGCCCTACCCTTAGTCATCCGACTAACATTTCTAGGCGCATGGGCCATTGTTCAGGCGCATGAGCAGAACTTAAACATTTCTAAGGTAAATTTTGGGCGCATGAATTACTGTTTAGGCCCATGACTTACACTTAATTCTTTCTAAGGCAGTTTCAGACGTATGAACACTTATCTAGGCGCATGAACATTCTGTAAACATGTTCTAGGATATTATTCAATCCTAATCATCGAATCCATCTGTTCTAAGCATAATGTGGCTATTCTAAATATGAGTAGCCTATGAACCATCCAGAACTAACATCCAACGTACACATTACATACGGGTATTCACATAAACTTTGTAAAATCATTTTAATACGTTTTCAGCCCCAAAGATAGTTTAAAACATGTAAAAACTGGGGTCTAAAACTCACCTGGTGCACTTGGGTGTTCTTCCTTTTAACCCGCTTGCAAAGAGTTCAAAACACCTAGAAACAACACCAAAAACACACACACCCGAGCACAAACACAACCCATAAGCATACAAGCACATAACCGGGATAAAACCCGACATAAAAGCATAAAAACCTAAATTCGACTTCTCTTCTTGTTTCTATCTTCAACCGAGAGTTTTTCTCTGTTCTCTCTCTCTAAAACCGAGACAAATGGTGAAGTGAGGTGAGGGTGGGTGGCCATACTCCCTTTACACCAACTTTTAAAGTTTTGTCCTTTTTGGACACTTTTAGTCCCTCCACTTGGACTTATTGTCTTTCTTGCTTTTATTCTTTATATCTTGATTTGTAAAAATAGCTGGTGTTACAAGTCCACCCCCCTTATATAGTTTTGTCCCCGAAACCTGTTATTCCTCGAACATATAAGGATAATGCTGCCTCATCTCTCCTTAGTCTCCCATGTAGACTCGGATCCCTTCCTGTGCTTCCACTATACATGCACAAGAGGAACCACTTTATTCCTCAGTCTCTTCTTTTATGATCAATGATTGCCACTGGTTGCTCTACATAATTGAGCCTTCATTAACTTCAATGTCCTTCAGGAACAATCATGTCTTCATCAGCTATACACTTTCTCAAATGAGATACATGAATGTCGGGTGAATTCCACTTAACTCATCTGGCAACTCCAATCTATAGGCCACCTCTCCCACTCGAGCAATGATTCGGAAAGGGCCTACATACTTGGGCTCAACTTTCCCGCTTCCTAAATAGGATAATACCCTTCCAAGGTGAGACCTTCAACATGACCTGGTCACCCACCTGGAACTCAATTGGTCTGCGTCGTTTATCGGCATACGACTTCTGTCTATCTTTAGCTGCCTTCAAGAAGGCTTTGATCCTCTCCAGCTTCTCGGTCGTAGCCTCGATTACCTCGATGCTTCCCAACTCTTTCTGACCAATGTCACCCAAGAAACGGTGTTCTGCATCTCTACCGTATAGCATCTCGTATGGTGGCATACCAATGCTGGCATGATAACTATTGTTGTATGAGATTTAGCTAACGGTAAGTGGTCGTCCCAACTTTTTCCAAAGTCAATCACACATGCCCGAAGCATGTCTTCCAACGTCTGAATGGTTCTTTCTGACTGACCATCAGTTTGGGGATGATAAGTCGTGCAAATATGTAACCTCATCCCCATGGAATCATGGAATTTCTTCCAGAATTTAGATGTAAACCGGGTGTCGTGATCAGACACGATAGACACCGGCACACCATGACGAGATACAACCTCCTTGATGAACAGGTCAGCCAACCTCTCGAATGAATATGTCTCGCGGATCGGTAGGAAGTGAGCACTCTTCGTCAAGCGGTCAACAATCACCCATATGGCATCGTATCCTTTCGGAGTACGCGGCAGCTTCGTAATGAAATCCATGGTGATATGCTCCCACTTCCATTCCAGTATATCCAAAGGTTGGATCTTTCCATACGGCTTTTGATGTTCCGCCTTCACTTGCAAACAAGTAAGGCATTTGCTCATATACTCCACCACGTCACGCTTCATACCCGGCCACCAATAATCCTTCTTCATGTCTTGGTACATCTTTGTGGCACCGAGATGGATAGAGTATCGGGTCTTGTGAGCTTCATCCATAATCTTCACACGTAGATTCCTGAAAAAAGGAATCCACACCCATCCAAATCGAGTTTTAACACCAAGTGTGTTTTCACTCAATTCCCCAACCAGACCTCTCATTCTTTCAGGGTTTAGATGATCTTCTCTTAATGCCTCATCCTGAAACTCCTTGACTTGCTTCATTACATCGGAGGTCATGATTAGTTGGTATGCTTTCACCCGAATTGGCTCGGGCCACCATGTTAGCTTGCCCGGATGGTAATGGATCTCACAATCATAATCCTTTATGAGCTCCAACCATCGTCTCTGCCTCATATTCAGGTCCTTCTACTCAAAGAAGTACTTTAAGCTCTTGTGGTCGGTGAAGATGGTGCACTTCGTTCCGTACAGATAGTGCCTCCAAATCTTAGTGCAAAGACCACGGCCGCTAGTTCCAAGTCATGAGTAGGGTACTTGACCTCATGAACCTTTAGCTGTCGGGATGTGTAGGCTATAACTTTTCTTTTTGCATTAACACACACGCCAACCCTGAGTAAGAAGCGTCTGAATACACCACCAAATCTTTGCTTCCATCGGGTAACGACAAGACAGGAGCTTGAGTCAACCTCGCCTTCAACTCCTCGAATGCCTTCTCCTGGGCCTGACCCCATACATACTTTACATCCTTTCGGGTCAACTTAGTCAGTGGAGAAGCAATCTTAGAGAAGTCTTGGATAAATCTCCTATAGTAGCCCGCCAAACCCAAGAAACTATGAATCTCGGATGGCGTCTTTGGAGACTTCCATTGCATCACTGCCTCTACCTTGGTTGGGTCCACCATAATCCCATCGGGATTCACCACATGACCCAAGAACTGAACTTCGCGTAACCAAAATGCACACTTGGAGAATTTTGCATACAACTTCTCCCTTCTTAACGTCTCCAGAACCTCCCGAATGTGACCGACATGCTCAATCTCACTCTTCGAATAAATCAGGATATCATCAATGAACACAATCACCGATTTATCTAACATTGGCCGACACACTCGATTCATCAAATCCATAAAAGCAGTTGGCGCATTGGTCAATCCAAACGACATAACGAGGAACTCATAGTGACCGTAGCGCGTGCGAAAAGCTGTTTTAGGAATGTCCTGCTCCTTCACTTTTAGTTGATGGTAACCAGATCGAAGATCTATCCTCGAAAACCAACTGGCACCTTGGAGCTGATCAAATAGATCGTCTATTCTTGGTAGGGGGTATCGGTTCTTCACCGTCAACTTGTTCAACTCTCGGTAATCAATACACATCCTCATACTACCGTCTTTCTTCTTCACAAATAATACCGGAGCACCCCATGGAGAGATACTCGGTCTAATGAACCCCTTATCCAGCAGTTCTTGCAACTGCTCCATTAACTCTTTCATCTCATTCGAAGCCAACCGGTACGGTGCCTTGGCAACGGGTTGAGCACCGGGTATCAAGTCAATTTGGAACTCAACCTCGCGATCTGGTGGCACACCGGGTAAGTCTTCCGGGAATACGTCCGGAAAGTCGCGCACCACTAGTACTTCGGATAATTGCGGTACTGATGCATCCACATCCTTTATGTATGCCAAGTAGGCACTACATCCGCGCCTCATGCACTTTCCCGCCACCGCCATCGAAATCACCCTCGGGATTGTCGTGATGCGATCACCATACACCGTCACCTCATTTCCGTTAGGCGTTGTCAATCGGATCATCTTCTTGCAACACATGATATTTGCCTCATAGGTTGTTAACCAGTCCATCCCTAGTACTACATCAAATCCACCTAGGGGTATCACGTGTAACTTAGCAACAAACCTATGGCCTTCTAGTTCTATGGCACAGTCCTCTATCACCTCAGTAATTCTAGTGGACTTACCAATAGCAGTTTCTACGTCGAATGGCTCACCAATACATCTACTCCTATTGGGAAACTTAGCACCAAAGGCAGCAGAAATGAAACTCCTACTAGCACCAGAATCAAACAACATAGATGCAAGAGTTTGGTTTACTAGAAACATACCTGACACCACGTCAGGGTCTGTCCTAGCCTCCTCCCGAGTCATCGTGAAAGCTCGGGCTCTTGCCTTCTGCCCTTCTCCTCCGGCCTTCTTCACCCCGAAACTCTCGGCCCTTGGCTTCTTACACTCCCTGCTCATGTGACCACTTCCCCCGCACTTGAAACACTTCATGCCTCCACAATCTCTAGCCATATGGCCAGACTTCCCACACTTGAAACAAACATTCGACCCCCATCTACACTCACCACCGTGCTCCTTCCCGCACTTGCCACACTTCTCCAACCCAGCACTAGCTGTGACCACACATCGGTCACCTACCCTTGCCGCCTTCTTGTTTGGAGTGGCTCTACCACGCCCAACCATTTCCATTCCAGTTTCTCCATCCCTACTCATCTTCTTCTCCTCAGCCACTACCACCTCATGCTCATCATATAGTCTACCAGCCAAATCAACCGCCGACCTAAAAGTGCTTGCCGGGCGGCGATCACATGCCTACGGATATCCGCCGGCAGTCCCTGAATATATCTCTTAATCTTTCATGATAGTGGCGTCACCTGATCAGGCACCAGTCGTGCCATTTCATTGAACCTTGTGGTGTACTCTTGGTGCGTCATAGTTCCCGCCTCTAGTTGCAGAAACTCTCTCTCGACCTTGTCCATTTCTCGGTGAGGACAAAACTCCTCGATCACCAACTTTTTCAACTCCGACCATCTCATTCTCCCGATCGCCCACTACCCTCAGCTTGGACTATGTTGTCCCACCAGCACAGAGCCGAGTCTATGAATGAGTGGGTAGCGAACTTAACCTTCTGGTCTTCTCGGCACTTGCTGATATCAAGTACCGCCTCCATTTCCCTCACCCACCGGTGAGCAGCAGCGGCAGTGCCGTTTCCATCAAAAGTAGGGGTTTGCATCTCATAAACACCCCGTAGTTACAGCCTCAGGTCGCCTCTGGCGCAGGCTCTTCTTCCTCATCCTCATCATCGGACGGAACTGTCTCAGTCTCAGGTTGTCTTCTTGTTAGGACCTGGTATTTGACTGAAATACCTAGAGATTAACGTGTAAACCAGATCAAATAGTGTGAAATCCTATTTGATTGGCGATCCAATCAGTGAGAACACAAGAAGAATCAATCAAGAATTGAAACTAACGTTAGAAATCAATTGGGAATCGATCTAATGTGTTCTATGAACTTGGAGAACGAATTGGAAGGTTTCTAGACGGCTAGGGTACGTCTGGAATCGTAAATGATCGAGAGTCACTCTTTTTCACGAATTGAGTTGTATTAATAGGTTGTTATTATTCAATCGTGCGACTGAACATTAGTCTGGTTCAGTCGTGCGAGTGAACCATGCGGTTGATTCATTCGTACGACTGAGTGTTCAGTCGTGCGACTGAGCCAATCTTATGTTACAATCGTACGACTGATCCAGTCTCCTGGTTCAGTCGTGCGACTGAGTCAATCGTGTGAAGTTATTCATGCGTATGGTTCATTCGCATGAGCCATTTGCATGAGAACTTCATTAAGTTAAGTTTGAATGTTTTAATTAATATAACATAATGTGCAACCATTCAAACAATCATAAATCCAATCAATTCAATCATGACTCATTAATGAAATATTAAACATCACAAGTAACAAACAATTTATGCCATTTCATTAATCAATACAAATTACATCATACTCAGACAGACAAGATTCATTACATTTCAAATCATGATCTAGGGACATACATGCATCAACAACTCCCCCTTGGACCTAGATCTATCTAATCTCTTGTCTTCTGCATAACCTCCTTATACTTCTTGTACTTCTCCTCCTTAGTGACTCCTGCGTGAATCTCAAACGCAAAACAAAGTCGTATAACGTTTTGGAACTGGAGGGCTTGTACAATTTCTTGTGTGTCATAGAACAGTGGCCACTTGTATAATGTATAGACATCATTAGCAGACAAGTTGGTTAGCCACATGGGTCGAATACCCTGATAGTATCCATTTGGCCTCTTTATTCAGAACTATGACAGCTTCAGCAGTTCTCCAATCATAGTACCACCATTTGAAGTGTGGAGTGAAGTCCTGGCATTTCCCTGAGAGGGATTCTCGACATAGTGCACGGAGGACTCCACTTCAACACAATCTTGGGCTTGCCAGTACTGGCATCAACCTCAGACCTTCTTATATACTCGTAGGCTGTTGTGGTCTGAAGTTAACCCATCTGGTGTGGTACTCCTTCTTCAGGGCAGCCTCGAACCAGCCTGACATTTTTCGTGGGTCAGCATACAGCAGCTTTAGCTTAGCCAGCTGGTTGAGCTCAAAACCAGGTAGAGTCTTCAGATCATGTGGAAATCTGAAGTACTCTATGCCATGTTCCCTCTTAACTGCATACGCGTTAAGGTCATCAAAATAAGCCCATGCAATAATCCTGCCTGACACCTTATGGTGTTTCTTGACTCTGTAGAGCTTGGTGTAGGCATCTTTCTTTGGTGCAGCACGCTGGGCTCTAACTTCTTCAAAACAGGCAGCCCACTCAGCCTTCGAGTGTCTACGTCATCATTTGAGGCTTGGGTTGTTCCTTCGGTCTTTCCTGTTTCCTGCTCCATCTTGTCTAGTACCTCAAACATATCACTGACTAGGGACTCACCCAGATTGGGGACCACATTACCCTCGTTGTCAGCGTACTGAGGGTACTCTTCTGCAGTAATATCTTCAACCTCAACTTCATCAACGTCATTTAGTTCTTCATCACTGGTTGAATCAACTGTTGGAGCATCCTTGACAATTTCATCAGGATTGAGTCTGAACATCTCTGCCAGTTGCTCGTTAGATAGGTCATGAATTATTTCCCCTTCTTCAGGGGTATAACTCACAGACCTTCTTATAATCCCTTGCAGATCAAGAGTCATGGTTAGTTGAGTCTTGACCTGTTGAAGGGGAGCAATGTCAAACTCATCCCTTTGAAAGTTTGGATCTGTTTGATTTAAACATTCAACACATAAACCATTAGTAAGTGATCAACCAGAATTATATCAACTTAATATAAACATTAAACACACAAACCATTAGTAAGTAATCAACCAGAATTATATCAACTTAATATATAAACATTCAACACACTTGCTTTTTCATTCCATGATTCAATCACAAAATAAATAAATACATAAGACATCTAATCTGTACTTTTGTCTTGAATCCTGGGCTCGTCGCTCGGAGGAGCAGAAGTGGTAGATGGCTGATCCTGTCGATTTTCGATCTTCGCTCTTGACCAGAAGCAGAGGCCGATGCAGCCGCATCCCCTCCTTCTGCTTCGTCATCATCATCTCTACCTTCTGTCTTCTTCCTCCTCTGTCTCTTCTTCATCCTCATCATCTTCCTCATCGTCATCATCATTTTCATCATGACCATCTCCATCATCCCCATCACCCTCCTTTATCTTCAAAGGCTCATCCTTTGACCCCTTTAACCTCAGCATAATCGTCTTGTTGGTCGTCTCCAACTCCTCTATACGTTTGGCTGATTGGGCCTGCTGGTCCTGGAGTTGGGACATCTCGAATCTCCTAGCATCGATTAGCTGGGTCTGCTGCTCTATCACCCGAGCCTGCTCTGCCAACTGCTGAGACTGGGTAGCAGTCAGATCGGTCAACTGGCGAATCTGCACCACTTTCTCTTCATCTGCAGCTAGCAGGCGCATACCATATGGTTAAGCGCCGACAGCTGCTCCTCTACCCTGATGTGAGGTAGAGTAGATCCATATACATGTGATGGCTGGGTTGAAGGTCCGGCATGATGTGAGGTGGTGGTGGTAGTAGCAGTGGTGAATATGGGTCGGTAAGCAGGTGCTGGTGATGTAGTGTGAATGGTATGGTGGGGGGGGGATGGGAAGGATACAGTGGTGGTAGGTAGGTTGGCTGTGGTAGCAGTAGTGGATGTGGTGGCTGTGGTAGCATAGTGGATGTGGTGGCTGTGGTAGCAGTAGTGGATGTGTGGCTGTGGTAGCAGTAGTAACGAAGGTCAGGCGACGCTTCTTCTTCTTCAGTCCGTGGGGTTAAGCCATCCTCTTCCTCCTAGTCCCAGTGGAAGTGGATGCTCCCCCTGCAGCTCTGCCCACTGAACCTGGAGCATAGCTTGGGTCAGTCTCTCTCTCAGTGGAGTCCCGAGGGTGTTCACCAACACCCTAAGCCCGTGTTCTGTGGGAACAACTTTGCTTCCCACAGTCCTAGTGAGGGGCTCCTCATCCGACTCCTCCTCTTCCTGATCACCAACAATGAACCCCTGATGGAAACCGACCGTCTTAGCAACCTCTCCGGCAGTGTCAGACCCCGGGGGAATAACATCTGACTCAGTGCCTCTTTGTGTAGCAGGCATATCATCCTCGGCGTTGCCGTTGTCATCATCATCAGAATCCATATCTGGTAGGAGCAACCTCTCATCATCGGAGTCGCTGTCATCATGACGCCATTTGCGTCTGCCAGGCGCCACATACCTCTCGTTGGCCAGGTGGCCAATCAGTCTCTTCACTTGGGGCTTTACCTGCTTTCCCCTGTAAACTCTCATCCTGCCCAGAGTAGTATCATCCATAATCTCTAAGGCCACTGCGTCATGACTCTCTTTGGGCAACTGTGGCAGCTTCTCGTTGAAGACGAGCTGTAAGAATCTGGGGTACATACAAAACCCCTCTTTACCCTTGACCTCCAAGTTCTCCACTAAGTAGGAGAATATCATGCTGAAAAACTGAAGGGGTGGTTCAGAACCAGTGCCACGTAGGCATTTGAATCTGGTCTGAGAGGTCGTCAAACCCACCCCTCCTCGATGCAACACACTTGAGGATCACGTGTGCTAAGTACTTGTACTGGGGGCTCAGGTTGCTCTTGTTGAGCACACCTGAGTTGATATCTCCAGCGTACTTTATCCTCAGGAAGCATCCTCTCACTGTCAACGGATGTAGTTTAGTAGGATGCTCAGTGTCATCCCCAAACTATAGGACCCTCTGAATGTCGGCAGCAGAGATCTCAATATCATGGCCAATATAGAGCTCAATACAGTACGGCTCACGAGAGCGGTCCACCGAGGCATTCTCCTAGAATGCCTGATGGAGTGATCTATATGGCGTGCAAGGCGTGGAGATAGCCTTATGAATCTGGACCGTCTCAGAAAGGCTATAATGTCAGTAAACTCGGCCCCGTTCCTGGTGTGTGATCCAAATGAGCACAGATGTTGTGCTTTGGATTTATGGACCCCTTTCTGCCATTTACCTGAAACACACAAGACATAGAACCATTAGTACATAAGACATGAAAAATTCTGTTCTAAGTGTAAAGTTGAAAGTCATTCTGATTCATTCGTGCGAATGAATCATGCGACTGAAGTCAGTCGTCTGTTTTTTCATGCGACTGGACTCATTCTGGTCAATGTGACATGCGATTGGGTTCGGTCTGCTGACTGAGTCTGCGAATGGTTCAGTCGGCCGACTGAGATCAATCGTATGGTTCATTCGGCCGAATGACCCAATCGCCAGATTCAATCGTGCGATTGAAGTTCATCCGGACGACCAGTCACCTGTCTCAGTTGTTCAGTTGCCTGTGGTTCGAGTCTTGATCAATACAAGTGATTTAACATGGATTATCGGTTCAATATACTCGCATTCTTGTTACCATAACCTATAACCTTAATTTTAACATTTTGCATAGTTGAAGTAGGTTATTAGGTCGCGGTTCTGTCTGTTTTCGTTTTCGTCGAATTTCACCACATTATGGTTCAATCCTTCTGATTTCAATGAAACAAGACTTCAATCTACCTGTATAATGAATGGCGAACGTAGTGAATCAAAACAATGATAAACTAGTGCTAATAAAATTTTGGCAAAGTAACGGTAGGGAGTGCGATTTAAGGGCGATTTGGGAGTGATGAGTGAAATGCGATTGATAGGAGCCCTTTAAATACTGAAGCTGGCTTAGTCGGCCGACTGGCCTCAGTTGCCCAGTTCATTCGGGCGACTCAGGCTCAATCGTACGATTAGCCCAAACAGTCGCATGCACTGACCGACTGAGATTCAGTCGGTCGACTGGCTCAGTCGTGCCTTTCATCCGCATGTTCAGTTGACCAAATGAGGTTCAATCGGTCGACTGACTCTTTCGCCCTCTTCCAATCGGTCGAATGGGCTATTCTTATGAGCCATTCGGCGGAGTGGAAACCATTCGCATGGTTGTCCATTCTCAGGTCCAATCGTGCGAATGGGTCACACTTAGTTAATTTTCTGCCATTTATACCAATTTATATTTAAGCCCTTTTAAATTAGTTGAAATAACGTTATGAGCCTTTGATCATCTCAGACATGATCATTTTATCTTGAAAGCATTTTGATCACCTCAGACGTGATCTTTTAGACACTTTAGTCACCTCAGACGTGACCATTTTAAAAACACTTTGTCACCTCAAACGTGACTATTTTAAACTTTCAAAGCACATATGTCCATCTCAGACATGCCCTTTTAGTGATTTGATTCCTTCTGATTTTCCTGATGTAGCCCGACCACGCCTACAATTAAAATTAAAACCAACTAAACTAATTTAAAACCGTAAAAACTAATTCATAAATCAAAAAACTTATTTTTGGCTTTTTGTGAGAGATAAATCCAGAGATTGATATCTACGGGATTTGGTTCGGGAGTAGACAGCTTCAACTTAGATTGATCATATCGGACCAATTCAATTTTGGAATCATACAGGTAAGTCAAATCATTTGGGACTTGTTATTAAAACTTTTTGATGCTTAAATTCTCGGTGTTCATCCAGAGTCGTTAGCAACTTAAGGAAATCATACTGGAACTCTTAGATTTTCACATTGATTTGAACTCTTGAGAATGTAGCCACTAAGATTGTCAGTATGTTTGTCCACTTAAATCCTACACAGACTTTTGACGCAGATGGTGACTGATTTAGGTTTAATTATTTCAACTAACATTTGTGAATCCCACACTTATATGGTAATCAACATTCCTCAGAAGCTTTTGAGCGGTCTACGGGTATTATTACAAGAAGAGACTATTCTTAGAGCTTTCAAAGAGAAGCCTGTCCTCAGGTCAGTGCCATCGCACAGCAGAGAGGCGGCAAAACAACAATGAGTTCTAGAATATCTAGGTTATGCTTATCCTCAGGTCAGTGCCATCGCACAGAGAGAGGCACACAACCTATCTCCTTGTTAGAGCAGCTTATTTTATTTTACACAAATATGCGCCAACAACATAAGTCATTAGCTTTATTGCATTTGTCTTTCAATTTTTCCTTGCTTTGCTCTAATTATGGTCATCCGCACACATTTGTGGCATTTAAATTCTCATTACCCCTTATTGGAATATATTTGATTGTGTTAACCAGTGATAAGATGGAAGCCCACAGTCAGTTGAACAACTTAGTTTGATCTTGAGATCACCAATCAGGTCTAATTGTTTATTGTGTTGAATCTACTAACATATCATGGTGGGTCTAGCAGCCTCTAAGTCTACTTTCTTTGTGTCACCTTAGGAGTTGCCAGTTTCTATCATCTTCCCTTTTTATATTGCTTAGACTACCCAGATTATACTTTGAACTTTTGCATCTTTTCAAAACTTAAATTTTTAAAAGTCCTCTTGATTTGTTCCTGTGTACTATCATTTTCAAAGGTATTGAATCGGTATCACAGACACAATCTACCTTATTTCAGCTAGTACCCCTTCTCCCTCATTTTTTTATTTTATTTTTTTATTTATTTTTTTTTTTTAATGTTAACTGCTGACATATTCTCTCCCTAAAATACTAAAATCATTTTCTGGTTTAATTATTTTTGGATTTTAATAAATAGTAAAAATAACATGAGTTTAAATATAACAGACGAAAATAAAACAGATAACTTAAATAAATAAACTTTAACTAAACTACATCGGACTACACATTATTCTCATCAGGATTTACCTCACTTTTCTTTTTAAACGCCGTTGACCTCTAGCAAATATTGAAAACGTGTTTATCAAAGGCTTTAGTATAGAGGTCAGCGCGTTGAAATCAGTATTAATTTTAACCACATCAATTAAGTTCTTTTCAAAACAGTCTCTTATGAAGTGTATTTAATACCGATGTGTTTGGTCTTAGGATGTTGAACCGGATTTTAGTTACTGCAATTGCAGCAGAGTTATCAAACAAAAAATGGGAGTAGATGAGAATTTTAAAACCGTAATCGCGCATTTGCTGTTGAATCCAAATGATTTGTGAACAGCAACTTGCAGCAGCAACATATTCGGCTTCACAGGTGACAATGCAACCGATGTCTGCTTCTTACACTGCCAGGTAACTAATCTTCTCCCAAAGAATTGACACCCCGCTGATGTAGACTTGTAGTTCATATTTGCATCCCCGTAATCCGAGTCACTATACGCGATAAGTTCAAAGTCATCATCATGAGGATACCACAATCCAAGTGTTGGGTTACCCTTCAGATAACGAAAAATCCTCTTGACCCCGATCAGATGGTTGGACCTTTGGTTTAGCCTGATATCTAGAACATAGACATGTAGCATACATATATAAGTCTTGAGGCAGTGAGATACATGAGGGATCCAATCATTCCTCGGTACATAGTGGCATCTACCAGATCTCCATTCCATCAGGTGCTATATCATGATTCATAGCAAGTGGAGTCCCAGCAGCAGAAGCATTCTCCATGTCAAAGCGACTGAGAATGTCTCCTACATACTTGGTCTGATGTAGAAAGATCCCATTAGGTGTTTGATCCACCTGTAACCCGAGAAAGAAAGAACTTCATCTCCCCCATACACCACTCATCTCAAAACTTTTCTTCATCACTGCTTCAAACTCTTGCATAACTCTTCGTTCTTTGACCCGAGATTGTGTCATCAACATATATATGTACAAGCAGTAGGTCGCCATCCTTTTCTTTAATAAAACAGTGTACAGTCAATGACTCCACTGCGAAAGCCGTGTTTCACAAGATGAGTCGAGAGTTTCTCATACCAAGCTCGAGGAGCTTGATGAAGCCCATATAAAGCTTTGTCGAGCTTTTAAACACTATCCCGATGATAAGGGTCTTCAAATCCCTCGGGTTGACTTACATAGACTGTTTCCCTGATTTCCCCATGAAGGAATGCACTCTTCACATCTAATTGGTAGACTTTAATCTTCATGTACGATGCATAGGCAAGGAAGATACGAATAGCTTCCATCCTTTCCAGGGGTGCAAACACCTCATTATAGTCAATCCCCGACTTGGCGAAAACCTTGAACCACCAGTCGAGCTTTGTTCCTGATAATGACTCCTTGGTCATCCTTCTTGCATTTTAGTACCCATTTGGTGCCAATGACTTTAGCACCTTTAGGTCTATCAACCAGAGTCCATACACCAACTTCTTAAACTGCAGAAGTTCTTCTTGCATGGCACTCACCCACGCCTCATCATTAGTGCTTCACTGACATATTTTGGCTCAACCTGCGAAACAAAACATCGATAAGCACCATCATGAATGTAACCTTTCTCCATACTGAGGCGTAATCAGCTGAGTATAGCTGATTTCGGGTTTGTACTCCTGATCTGACATCTCCTATAACATTGTCAAGGGGATGATAGACATTTAGTCGTGATCCTGGAGTAGTAGGAACAGCCACCTCAGAACCGAGATTGTGAACATTTTGTTCTGCATCTGAGGAAGATGGAGTTTGAGGTTCCGAAGTCAAAGGTGCATCACTCATGGATGCTTGTGGACTTTCAGGAACTGGAACCTGTTCCTCCTAACTGTTCTGGTCATCTGCTTCAGTTTCATCTTCAGAGGAGGAGTCACTGTCATCGACTACCCCCCCTGACTGAGTAGATGATTCTCCCTGTGCTAGATGGTGTATTTAGAATATCATACATCATCCTAGTAGCTAACTCATCATCCGAGGGAGAGAGAGGGATGTTGAAGGACTTGAAGAATCCATCATAATCGAAGAAGTATGCAGGTCCTTTGCCTGTAGGTGGTGTGGTATCTCTGAACGTCGACATTACACCACACTTCTACAAGACCCGTTGAGTTATTGTAAACTCGCTTGTTCGGTATGTTGTATCCTAGAAAAATTCCTTCATCTGCCTTCTCGCTGAATTTGCCTTCTTGTGTCTTCTTCAGAAGTGTACACGGCGCGCCAAAAGGTTCAAGATCGGTTTGCGTCTTTGTAGTAGCTCATAACATGCCTTTCCGTGGCGCTTGACTATTAGGACTCGATTCAGTGTATAACACGCATTTGCCACTGCCTCATTCCAGAATTGGATAGGCAGTTTCGAGTCTGCCAGCATAGTCCGTGCTGTCTCTATCAAACTCCTGTTCTTTCTCTCAGCAACGCCATTCATCTGAGGTGTGTAAGCAGAAGTGAATTGATGCCCAATTCCCTTTTCCTTGCAGTATGCCTCCATCCCTTGATTCTTGAATTCTGTCCGTTGTCTGAGCGTACTTGTCTAACTTTTAGCTTGTAGAGAGATTCCAGTGTGGTTACTAATTCCTTGAATGTTTCCAATGTTTTTTATTTGGATTTCAGAAACATTACCCAAGTGAACCTTGAGTAGTCATCAGTGACCACAAAACAGTACACGTCGCCTGCAATGCTCCTTGTACTAACTGGACCAAACAGATCCATGTGAAGAAGCTCAAGAGGAAGTTCTATTGAATGAACTTTCTTTTCCTTATGAGACTTCTTTGTCTGTTTGCCTTTCTTGCAAGCTACACAAAAGTCAGGAAGTTGGAAGTTCTTGACATTTACTCCTCTCACTAAATCCTTCTGAATCAAATGATTCATCTTCCTTTGACTAATGTGTCCCATTCTCCTATGCCAGGAGATTGAATCCTTCTCAGTAGCTTTAGATAGAAAGCACTGAACCTCATGATCCGTTGTAGCAGCTGTTGACAGATCCAAGACATAAAGGTCTTTATATCTTGAAGCAGTCATCAGAACTTGGTCCTCTGGGATCATATATTCTTTCTTCAGCACAACACTTCTTGTTGTCGAAGATGACTTTAAATCCTTATCACAGATTTGGGAAACAGAAAGTAAGTTGTTCTGAAGTTGTTGAACGTAGTTCACCTTATCAAACTTAACTTTCTGATTTCCCACTTCTCCCTGAGCTGTGATATAGCCTCCTTTGTTTCCTGCAAAGGAAACATGCCCTCCTTTTATTTGTTTGACGTTTGATAAAAGGGCTCTATTTCCTGTCATGTGCCTGGATGCTCCGCTGTCTATAATCCACGTGTTAGTCTCAGCACTGTATCGAACACCCTGCACATACAAAGTAAATGAATTAGTTTAGGTTAGGAACCCAAGCTTTTACTGTCTTGGGTTTCCCAGAGGCATCACACATCATAAACTCCACCCATTGACCCTTAGAGGGTGAGGGTAGCTCAGGTTCCTTCTTGTCATCAGTATCAGACACGTAGGTGGACTTTTCTTTCCATAAGCCAGATTTGTGCAATGCCTGTTTATGATAAACAGTCGTCTGGCTTACAGGTTGGACTTTAGGTTCACTAGCTCTTCTAGGTGGAGTTAGAGAACTCCTCTTAGAAGACCTAGGTCTAGAGTCCTGAAGATCAATCTTCTTCCTAGGTGTCTGATAGAAATGACAATAGGAAGCAATGTGTCCACATTCTCCACAGTTGTAGCATGACCTGCTATCAACTTTATGAGTAGACTTTCTTTGTGGAGAAGTGCGTGACACTCTAGTAACATCAATCACTTTAGTTTTTGACTCTTGTATGTTTGATGTTTTCTCTGATTTAACAAAAGTTACTATTTTAACCTGTTTCACTTTTTGGTTAACTGGTTTTTGACTTGAAGCATGTGAAAAAGTAACATTTGAAGTCCTTTTAGGTTCTGATTTGACTCTGTTTGACCCTGACTTTAAGTTAACTTTTCAAATTCATTTTCCAGATTAACACAAGGCAATTTACCCTTTGCCTTTGAAGTGGCCTCCTTTTGTTTCTGTCCAGATTCAGTAGATGAACATGAGGTGTCTGGATCAGTAACAAGAGGAGTATCACCACATGATCCTTGATGGGGTTATTATTTACTGGTCTAGACTTAGTGTTCATCAAGGTCTCAGGTGGTGGTGGAACCACTTTGTAGCCTAATCCCTCCCCGTTATTCCTTTCTCTCACTAAGTGTTGAACTATGTGTGAAGAACTAGTCCAACTATGCAGTTTCTGTTTTAATGAATTAACTTCTACTTCTAGAACTGCCTTTTGCTTCTTAGTTTCTTCTAGGGAGTTTAGATAGTACCTAAATGTCATTTGCTTGGTTAAGGCCACTACTTCGGTTTTCCTAAGTTGTTTAGTCAATAGGTCTATCTTTTCTTTATAACTATGCTCATTTTGTTTTAGTACTCTATTAGCCTCAGTGCACAGTCGTAAATCTTTTACTAAGTTATCATTATGATCTAATAACCTAGCAAATTTTCATCTATGCTATTCCTAAAAGTATCACAATCAGAACAAGCATGATTATTAAACATTTGGTCAGTAGTACTTACCTGAGTTGGTTCAGAAGAGTTAGCCATCAGTGCAGCATCAGATGTCTCTGGTTCTGGTGATTCTGACTTTTCTGTCTCTGACGTGGAAATCTCCTCATTTGGCTTGTAACTGACCTCGGCTGCAGTTGTTTTCTTCACTATGTGACATTGCTATCTCAACTGCTAGATCCCTTCACTCGCAGAATCATCATCAATATCCTCAACACTGGCAATGTTAGATTCTCCTGGTGAGACAAACCTAAAACTCCAATCCTGTCCTTCATCATCATGAGCAGTCAAGGCTTTTGGATCCTTGTTTGATGAAGTAGAACTGGAGGCTTGCTTGTCTTGGCGAGTAAAGGACGAGAACGGGTTCCCATTACCCGTCTTCTTTGGCTTGACACATTCTCTTTTGAAGTGCCCCTTCTCTCCACAGTTGAAGCAGGTCACTTTGCTCTTGTCAAAGCCAAATGTGGTATCCTTAGTAGCTATCAAGTTCTGTCCAGTCTTCTTAACAAACTTCTTCGCCCTTCGGACAGCGCTAGCTAAGGCCCACATTATATCCATCCTCTCAAGCTCCATTTCATCCACCTGCTCGTAGTCCTCATCTGCCAGATGGCAGTTTCCAATCTTCCCGGCAACAAGTCCATCATATGAATGAACCACTGCTGCTAAAAGATCCATATGCTCTCGAGCTACTTCTACGGCACATTACCGAGGTTCTCGATCTTCAGTTTGGTAGCACTTGCTTCTGATCCAATAATGGGTACATGACGACCCAGACGTGTCTGATCCAGAAGGAGAAGCATGTGAAGGACCTGACGAGCTAGACACAAAAGCAGTCTGGAGTGGTGCTCCAGATGTCTTAGCTTGAGGCGTGGCGTTGTATAAAGCTGGATTTTGTGTGTACGAAGACTTCTGAGCTCTATACTTCATCCTTAGTGCTTCTTCTCGCAACTTAAGAATGAAGTCATTTATATCCAGCTTTACAAGCATTCCATTCTGTCTCAGGTTAGACACGAATGTAGCCCACTTATCAGGCAATCCGTCTGCGAAGTTGCTTACTTTCTCTTCCATAGTCGTTTCCACTCCATGTGTATGCAATTCGCTCATCAAGTGGTAGAATCTGTCTATGACTTCGTCTAAACTTTCATTACCAATCGATGAGAAGTTATCGAATTCCTTCTTTAACTCCTTTGCCTTGATTGCCTTCAATGACGCATTCCCATCATATCTCTTCTCTAGCTCATCCCACAGTTTCTTGGACTGCTTGTTCTCTGAATACTGGTGGAATATGTCTTTGGGGATAGACTGAGTGATCAATGCATAAACTCTTTTCTCTGCATTGTACTTTATTTTCTGTGCGTCTGTCATCCCGCTTAATGTTAGCTTAACTCCATCAGCTCCCACCGGTGTACTATAACCGATCTCAATGGCTTCCCACAGATTAGGATCTACTCCATTAAGGTAGATCTCAAAACGTTGTTTCCAGTGGGAAACTCATCTAAAGTCAAAAGCTTTGGTGGTTTATTGTGATTACCCACCTCACTCTCAAGCAACAGCAGGTTCTGTATCCTTGAGTCCTTCCCAGCAGTAAAGGCTGACATCTGATCTTCCATGACTAATAAACTTAGAATCTAATCAAACAAACTTTCACTGATGCGACTGAAGGATGCGAATGATCTAATCGTGCGTATGAACTCTGCGACTGGTTCAATCGTGCGGCTGAACTGGGCGATTGGTTCAGTCGGGCGAATGAATCTGGTGCGTATGAGCTATGCGAACGAACGGTTCAGTCGGCCGAATGAGGGTGCGACTATGTCCAATCGTGCGTATGAGCAATGCGAATGGAGTCCAGTCGTGCGAATGAGTCACTCGTGCGACTGAAGCTGCTGTTTTGCGAAAATTTCTAGGTTTGACGGTTTCAGCCGTAAAGATTCGAAATTTCACAAGTTCTAATCGCCTAAGTCCGTAGAAACCAAACTTCGATGAGCAGGGAACTTCCAAGATCACTTTTGATGCAAAGATTGTGTTTTTAGTGCAAAAACACAAACTTTTATGCAATCTTGATTGAATCAACACGTAATCAAGAGTCAAAGCTCTGATACCACTTGTTAGGACCTGGTATTTGACCGAAATACCTAGATTAACGTGTAAACCAGATCAAATAGTGCGGAATCCTATTTGATTGGCGATCCAATCAGTGAGAACACACGAAGAATCAATCAAGAATTGAAACTAACGTTAGAAATCGATTGGGATCGATCTAATGTGTTCTATGAACTTGGAGAACGAATTGGAAGGTTTCTGGACGCTAGGGTACGTCTGGAATCGTAATTGATCGAGAGACTCTTTTTCACGAATTGAGTTGTATTTATAGGTTGGTATTATTCAATCGTGCGACTGAACCATTAGTCTGGTTCAGTCGTGCGATTGAACCATGCGGTTGATTCATTCGTACGACTGAGTGTTCAGTCGTGCGACTGAGCCAATCTTATGTTACAATCGTACGACTGATCTAGTCTCCTGGTTCAGTCGTGCGACTGAGTCAATCGTGTGAAGTTATTCATGCGTATGGTTCATTCGCGTGAGCCATTCGCATGAGAACTTCATTAAGTTAAGTTTGAATGTTTTAATTAATATAACATAATGTGCAACCATTCAAACAATCATAAACCCAATCAATTCAATCACGACTCATTAATGAAATATTAAACATCACAAGTAACAAACAATTTATGTCATTTCATTAATCAATACAAATTACATCATACTCAGACAGACAAGATTCATTACATTTCAAATCATGATCTAGGGACATACATGCATCAAAACACTTTCTTTTGTCTGTAGGTCCACTCCTTTCCTTCTCTCAATCTCTCCCTCTCTACCGCCTTTATCACTTCAGTCACCACAAACGGTAGGATCGTTACATACTTGGTGCACTTCTTTCACACCGCCTCCTTCACTGAGGCCCTCAGGTTAGCACTCTCATCTCCTCCGGCCTCCGGATGAGGATTTTCTGGTTCTTCATGAACCACTTTCTCGACTCTGGGTCTCCCCCTCTTGGGTCGCGGTTCAGCACCGTGACCTCCACCACGAGAGCCTTCGAAGATCTACCACCAGCCTCACCTACCAAAACTGATAGATTTAAACACCAACACGGTCATTCAAGGAACAACTCAGTTTATGTCAAGTATAGTAAGTCCCTAATTACAGTGGCCAGTTGTGATTAGCCATTCACTTTACTCTTCATTCCCCGAGCATTACCTGTCCTGACTACATTAGTATTTAAATCTACATACAACACATAACCACATACCATGCGCACATAAACCGTTTAACATTACGAAAATACCTGATGGCACGCAGCTACTCAGATTGGCATCCATTCCCATTCCATCCCATTCTCAGTTTAAGTTAAGGTTTATTTTGAAAATTTACCCATTTCCTTAAACTTGGCTCTGATAGCAACTTGTAAGGCCCTGTTCCCGAGATGCTTACAGCTGGTGATTCATCGCACGTAAAACATACACTTTACATTTATTCATCAAAATATTGCAGCGGAAAACATAAACCACATGGCATTTCATTTCATCCTAAAAACTTTTGCAAAATAATGCATCATTTGTCGGTTACAAAGTTATATCGTTGTTTTACATCACAAAAGCCTTAATTAAGTAGATGCCATCCAAAAGAGCTGAGTAGCCGCCTCGTACCATCCTCAGCAATGTTTACCTGCCAACTGAAAACGTATAAAAGTCAGTGTTACTGAGTGAGTTCTAGTTTTATAATAGAACATACATAAAATCGTTATTTATTCCTTTACAGAGTCCATACAATACGTTTCATTTGTTCGTGATCATACATCATACATACATACAGATAACATCATTATTATCTTTCATTACATTCGTTAACCTTCGTTCATTTATTACATCTTGTGACATGTACAATACCCCGAACATTGTGCACGAAGTTGGTTACTGGGCTTGAGGTCTATCATAGACCCCGAACATTATGCACGAAGCTGACTCCAGTACCTGAGGCAAGTACATTGACCATTCATCTTTTTGTTTCATTCCGGATCAATGCCATATGCTATACCCCGAACATTGTGCACGAAGCTGGTTACTGGGCCTGAGGTCTTTCATAGACCCCGAACATTATGCACGAAGCTGACTCTAGTACCTGGGGCAAGCGGCAAGGATCCCATACGTATGGTCAATCACAAGGATTGGACCCCAGTGTGCATCCTTCTGGGGTAGCTAACCCGCACACAGTTGAGCTAACACCCTTCATTGGGTGTGAACCTCCATACATTTGCTTGCAAGACTTTTTACGTTCATTCATTCGTTAATGCATGCATTCATTCATCATGTTCCTCTTTCATTATCTTTCACTTTACGTTACATAATACTTTCGGTTCATTTATTAACATAACACGTAAAGCCATGGAAAGATAAACATTCATCATCATAAGGAACATAACATAACATACCATTCATACATCATCACAGGGCATCATACATACATAACATACATCATGCATAGTCATGCAACATCATCATCATCATCATCATAACATGCCCATCATACAGTTTATGACCCCAAAAGTCAACTTATAGTCCCCGAAGAATTTCCCAAGTCAAAGCCTACTTTACATATTTTCCCCAAAAATCAGAAAAATAATCTAAGTCCTAGGCGCATGGGCACTATAGGCGCATGGGCCACTTTCAGGCGCATGGGGACTTCTGGACGTCTGAACACTTAGTAAATTCCAGCCCAATCTAGGCGCATGGGTACCATTTAGATGCATGAACACTTAGGCGCATGGGCCACTTGGGCGCATGGGCACTATTGGGGCGCATGGCCCTACCCTTAGTCATCCGACTAACATTTCTAGGCGCATGGGCCACTGCTCAGGCGCATGGGCCACTATTCAGGTGCATGAGCAGAACTTAAACATTTCTAAGGTAAATTTTGGACGCATGAGTTACTGTTTAGGCGCATGACTTACACTTAATTCTTTCTAAGGCAGTTTCAGACGTATGAACACTTATCTAGGCGCATGAACATTCTGTAAACATGTTTCTAAGATATATTCAATCCTAATCATCAAATCTATCTGTTCTAAGCATAATGTGGCTATTCTAAACATGAGTAGCCTATAAACCATCCAGAACTAACATCCAACATACACATTACATACGGTATTCACATAAACTTTGTAAAATCATTTTAATATGTTTTCAGCCCCAAAGATAGTTTAAAACATGTAAAAACCGAGGTCTAGAACTCACCTAGTGCAACTTGGTTGTTCTTCCTTTTAACCCGCTTGCAAAGAGTTCAAAACACCTAGAAACAACACCAAAAACACACACACTCGAGCACAAACACAACCCATAAGCATACAAGCACATAACCGGGATAAAACCCGACATAAAAGCATAAAAACCTTGAATTCTTACCTTGAATTCGACTTCTCTTCTTCTTCCTATCTTCAACCGAGAGTTTTTCTCTGCTCTCTCTCTCTAAAACCGAGACAAATCGTGAAGTGAGGTGAGGGTGGGCGGCCATACTCCCTTTACACCAACTTTTGAAAGTTTTGTTCTTTTTGGACACTTTTAGTCCCTCCACTTGGACTTTATTGCCTTTCTTGCTTTTATTCTTTATATCTTGATTTGTAAAAATAGCCGGGTGTTACATCAGCAATCACCTATATACCAACATCATCAATCACCTCAACACCACTCACCAGCTAGTCAAAACACCCTGCTCATTTAACCCATCCAACCAGATCAATCTCAACAATCTCAAACAGCCAATCATAACACTCAACCAGTCTCTCCCCTTCTTCCTCAATAACCCGAGAGTGTACATACAGAACCTATCACTGCCACTCAGTCTCAAAGTTCACTTCACACTGGTAAGACTGAGTTGGTTTCTCAAGCCAGCACCATCCCACTCTCACTCACCAACTCTCAAGAATCAGGTACATCCAATCAAACTGAACCAGTAGTACCCATCTTAGATCTTCAGCACCATCAACAACAACATGAAGAGCAGGCAAATCAAGCAGCTGAGTCAAGCTCAGGCTCAGTGAGTGTAGCCCACAATGATGTCAATGATAATGAGACTGCTGCTGATCATGCAGAAAGAGAAGACGAAGGAAACTATGTTGGTGTAATTGCCTATCATGAAGATGATCTTAGTGATAAGGACATCCCTATCAGCAAAAGTTATCTGGTTGTTGAATATAACAAGCTTGTTATCAAATCAAACAACAGAAAGCAAAGAATAGAAGATTTAAAGGGATTGATAAAGGAAAAGGATGAGCAGCTAAAGCAATAAGAAGCGTCACTAAAAAGACTGAGAGAAGATGCTCAAAGTAACAATAAAGTAATTGATGCACTGCATGAACTTATTAGAGAACTAAAAAAGAAGATAAGTGACCTTGAGTCAATGCCATTGTATCAAAACAACCAAAAGAATCTGCTAAGAAATCACATAAAATAATCCAATACTCACGAAAAAGGAAGTATTTGGGGTCACTCAAGAAGGAAGTAATCGAGGTTGAAGACTCACCCAAAAGATCAAGGCCTATATCACCTGAGCACACACCTTCAATGGTTGTATCAACTTCAAAGCCTATGTCTCATGATGAAACTGATAGTGATGAAGAATGGAAAGAGCTCACTAAAGAAGAAACTGACAAAGATCAAGAAGTATCAAAGGCTGATGATCTACTAACAATAAAAGACATATTGGAAGAGATTCCTTAATCAACTGTGTTTATGACCCTAATCAACCATGGATTTCCATATGACATGGTTGAGAGGATGAATCTGACTGAAATGAAGGATCTGCTGAAAGAATTTGAGCTTGCTAGATTCATGATCCCAAATTGTGACTATGAAGCATTCACTACATTCCAAGCCATTCAGAAGATCAGGAAAGACTTGGGTCACTATGATACAGCCAAGTTAAGCAAATACAATATGACCTGTTGGCTACAAGGTCATAACAACAAAATCCATGAGCTTAAGGGAAGATCAGTTAGTGAGCTAAGGAGGATGATGAAGCATGTGATGTTTGTTGAGCTTGAAACTGGAGTTAGATTTAGGACTGAAGCACTTAATCCCTCTTATGAAGATCAAATGAAGACTCCTGATGAGCCAGTGATAGTTGAAAGTCAAGATCAATACAAAGGAAAGGAAAAACTTATCAGAGAACCAAGAGAGGTAATTCCTAGAAAAGTATGGCCATTGGGCATAACTGTGAGAGAGATTACTAAAGGAAAATCTTCTCTAGTCTAGTTGTTTGATCATATTACAACTCCCACTTCTGTTGAGGAAAACAAGATTATGGCCTGGAAATTTGATCCAGAGTGGAATTCTACACTAATCAAGAGGGTATTTGGAAGAGTTGAATACTATCATTTACTTGAATCAGTATTACTACTTCCTGATGCTGATACACATGATCTTCAGAGCTTAATCATCTCAAAGTATCCAATAAGCCTAAGAGGAAGAGACTTTTCCGTATCTATTGGGAAATTAAAAACAAAATTCAAGGATGACTTGCTGAAAGAAGCAATAAAAGAAGATGATGAGCACAAGAAATGAAACAAGAGAAGATCAAAATTCAACTCCTTTGCATTGATTGATGATGATTTTTTTAGGAGAGTTGGGTATTTAAACAGAACAATAGCAACATTCAAGAATATAAAAGGTACTCAATATACATTTCCCATAATTGCATGGGGATATGTTGAGAGAACTAAAGAGTTGGTTTTGTTAAGGAATGAAGAAACTAAGAAAGCTGAAAGTATTAAACTCTTTGATCTAGTAAAAATCAAGCTACTCCACCCCAGTTACATTTTATATTTTCATGACAAATTCTTTCCAAAGCTGACTGATGAAAGAGCTCAGCATGATCTATGCTTATATGTGCACATGATTCAACTGATTGATAAAGTGCATGCAAAGGCATATAAGAGAAGAAGATATGAAGTTGGATTGTTGAAAGGAGCTAAAATCAAGGAAGTATCCTAACTGAGGATGTTAGAACAAGATGAGCTTCAAATTGTCAATAATCAAAGTGTTGTGGAAACTTTCATAACAGAAGAAGACATTTTGGGGATAAACTTTGATACACTACAAAAAATATGCAAAATGGAGATCAAGTACAAGTACGATGATCAAAAGGATGCAGTGTCATACTTCAACAAGAAGATGGTGTTAGGAATGAAGGAGCTTTCAGTTTTAAAGAGTTGATTACAGGTGTCTAAGCCTAAGGGGAAGTATTGTTAGATCTAAGAACAATAGATTTAGATCATTTTGTATAGACTTAGAACTTTAATCAATACTTGTAATAAATATTATTAGTCATCATTTTGATGGTTGCCTTATGTATATAGGTTAACCCATATGTGTGTTGATTTGTGTATGAGTGCAGGTACAACCATTATGATTGGAGAATTAATAAAATTGACCAAGTGTAAGAAACATCTATGGATGAACAGTTTGTTCTTCCACACATATGTTTCTTACAAGTAAAATACATCAGAAGATCCTTTGCGGATGAACAACCAGCTCTGAAGTTGAAGTGAAGATCCCATCGAAAGAAAAAGATAGCTTCGGAAGAACAAGATAGCTTCGGAAGAACAAGATAGCTTCGGAAGAACAAAGTACCTTCGGAAGAACAAACATCTACGGAAGACTATGTAGTTGCAGAGTCCAAACACTTTTTTAAATAATACAAGTGTTACAAGTCAACAAGTCAACACGTCAACAAGACAGTTGTGCAAATCCCAAGAGATCCTGTGTTTCCTTAACTAAAACACATGTGCCTATAAATATGAATCCTAGGTTTCACATCAAAAAATACACACAAGACACATCGATGAACATTAGATGATCAACATAAAAACATCACATCAATTCACACAAACATAAACCCTAGCAGCCGTCACATCAACATCAACACAACCAAAGCATTTATTTATGTCATTCATTGATTATTCTTTTGTAATAATTGAACAATTTTAATACATTTTAATCAAATCCTGTTTGATTATTAATTGTGTTTGTATTATTATGTTCTTCATAATCATAATTCTTTAATCAAACAATTAAACAAGGTAATGTTGATTCCGTAAACATTAATTTGATTTCCTTTTAACACTGATAATTCCTGATTGTGATCCTTAGATTCATATAAAAATTTCACTAGAAAAGAAGAAAAAGGATGTAGAGTGAAAAAGGGGAAATGTTTCATAAGAAAGTAAATATTTAGAACCAAAATTGTTTTGGAAAGATGAAAGGAAACTGTGACGTAATAAAAACTGTTGTAGAAGCTAGTATAACACCTTGAGAACCTTTTTGCATGTAAAATGATAAGATTACAAAGTTCAGGGTTAGAAGGAAAAATTCAAATAAATAGGGTTTTAATCTCGTTCGCGAACTATGACACAAGCGTAACAACTACTATGAAGTTGATTAGGGTTTTTGGGATTCTGTGTTGCATAGTGGACCATTATGCAACCATGTAACAATCTGTTATGTTTTCCCGTGCAAAAACATCGTGCATTAACATGTGGAATACTGAGGAGGATGGAGAGTGTGACACATGTCATCCTAGAGTGACACGTGTCTAATGACAAGGCTTTGAAAGTGACATGTATCAACACGTGTTAATTTCTGGTTGGCTAAAAAGTTCTCAACCGCCATGGTGGATGGCGGATCGCTAATGCCATGCTTGACGGATTACGAGGGTGGTCATGAATAGGCTATAAAGAGCCGCGCCTTTGTATTCAGATTTCACACCAAAAACACATGTCTTTTTCCATTTGTAATCCCAATACCCCTATTTAACCTCGTATAGTGTGATACTCCATTAAGCTTAAGGATATGTTATTGAAGTGTTTTCATTGTTTAGACAATTATAAACCTTAATTCTAGCCTACTGTTAAGGTGAACATTTCCTAAACTTCATTGCATGTTATATTTATATGCACAACTATTTATCAAACGATTCAAAGCATTTTTATGAAAAAATCTATGATGTGTGTAAAGTGTATATATATATATATATATAATATATATATATATATATATATATATATTATATATATATATATATATATATATATATATTATATATATATATATATTATATTAAAATTCACACAATTTGTTTTAATTTTAAGAAATGATTATTACCTTTAGACCAACTACACACAACAGGCAAGGGCACCTATCGTATAGTAATATAGCTTGAGGTAAGAACCGAATATCGATCCGTGGACACAATGGCTCCTAATTCTAAATCATCATCACTATTTAACCGATCAATTGAGTTTGAATTTATGAATATTATAATTAAACAAAGGAATTAGCAAATTAAACTAATAAATTAAGAAAGTAACAACAAAGATACACAATTAATTACAAATACCACTTGAACTTTGATTTCACTTAGCATAGAAGTAACAAGTAGCACAAACTCAAGGTGAGACTATTTTTTACGCATGAAACATAAAAGTAACCTAAACCCATCAAGGATATCTAGATATATAACCATTCGGAAAACTAGAACGATAAACACATAATAGCCACATAAAGTTATCCCATGAAGAACTAATGATACAAATTATGTCAATGTTAAAGATGAATTAGACTCCTGCTAGGGTTACCTAATTTCATAAATTTTCGGAAAGTTAACACCATAAACACATGACAACCACCTCATATGGAGTAAAATAGGCAAAACTATAACTACCCTTCAACTCATCAACATCAAACCTACGATTACAAAATCATTTATAACCAATGATAAGAGAGATTCATGACATACAACATGGTTTTCTCAAACATAAGCATAAGGATGCATAATTACCTAATTTTACTAAACTTACAACCTTCATTCACCATTCCTAGTCAAATGTCATAAAATAAACAAAAGATGTAATCATGTGCATAAATCTTGTAAGAACATGAGGGCTTTCACCAAAACATGCTTACAACACTCACAAGGTTGAACATGTCATCAAACTAGAACAAATACACATAATCATTGAAAAATAATTAAGTTTCATCATGACATTAACATAAACAACACGAAGAATCATATACAAGTTGTTAAATCATACTAAGTTTAATCAAATCCAAGTGATAATAAGAGGCTAACCCATAAGGCTTACAAAAAACGCACCCAAACTAAAAAACATGAAAGAACTCATAGTCGATCTAGAGGAATTCAAACCAATTTTGAGTGGAAAAGGGGTGGATGATGTTAGATCTTTCTTGAACATGTGAAATCTTCAATCTTGGCCTTCGAATCTCCTGAAAACTCTTAAGAAATGCTCAAAAACACCTAAGTGTTTGAGGGAGGGTAGGATTTTGAAAGAAATGAAAGTTATGTTGGAAATGAGGTATAGTTAGGTTATAAACCCGTTTTCTATCCAAATATGGCCATATCTGAAGTCATATGAGCATATTCGGCTTCAAAAATGAATTATTTAGAGTTTGACAGCTTATATGACCATATTCAGCTTTAATATGATCATATCAAAAGTATTTTTCCTCTTGAACTTCTTTAAATCTTAGGTTTTCTTCACAAGAATCACCGAGCTTCATCCGATCACTATAAAATTCGAATAAAACACAAATAAATGTCTAAATTATGAATTTGTATTAAAAATTACTTCAAATGAAAAGAAATATATATTGTAAACACATATAATTATTAACATAACAATCTATCACAATTGTTTAAGTTAAGTTTAAATAAGCATATGATTATATTAACTTTATTAAGCAAGGATTTAACCAATCATGTATACGTATATAGATCGAAGATACACAAATTAATAGGTATTTGTGTGTTATGCCATAATATGGTAGAAATCATTTCAACATATATGAACTGTAGGAATTCAGTGTATACTAGTTACCCGATATGGGTCAATAGATAGGTTAACTAGAAAACAAGTTGTCTAATAATTATGGATATTGATCATGGTTTTTTGATATTATAAAAAATATCTTATAATATGATTCACCAACTTTATGCGAACGTTTAATTTTTTAAAGCATTAACGCATTTTCATAAAACTGATTTGTATGTGTTGTTTCATATAATGTTTATGATTATAAATAAATCTAGCATCATGGGAATGACACATGAACATGTGAAGACTCTATAGTTAGACTTCATGGCTCTTACCTATTAAACATTACTATCTAATGTTATATTTTGTTGAAAGCAATATAAATTGTTAAGGATTTCACAAATCCTTATTATTTAAATAAATAAATATAAGAATTCGACACCAAATGTTGATATACCTCCCTAAGAAAGGATCTGATAATCATTGAATTAGATTACCTTAATATTAAGGAACAAAGTATTTTTTACAGAAAATGAGAATTAACTAATATCATTAATTATTTACGGATGTTTTCAAAAGACTTTTACTGATTTTTATAAGCTCTGATATAATTTCATAGAAATACAATTGGGACCTCTTGTATGATACCAACCAATTTGGTTCACACACCCTAGGGATAGCCTGAATCTAACATGTAACAGCTAGGAAGGCTTCAAAAAGAAGTATTTAGCAGTTAAGAAAGTTCAATAGTTAAGAAACAATCAATGGTTAAAGGGGAATCAAAAAATCAATAAACCTTCAATAGTAAAGAATACTTCAAACGTTAGGAGGCCTTCAACAATTAAAAGACCTTCGAAAACAAATATGGTGATTGAAGTAAAAGGAAAGTTGTAAGTTGGAGTCTCTCCACCTTAAAGATATAGATCAACATGGATACCCAAAACCCCACCTTCCGACAAATCAACTCTTAAAACTTAACCATCAGTAGCTAAAGCCTCTTTTATCATTCAAACTCAAACAAGTATAAAGATTCAAAGCAACTACTTCTAATGAATATTCCAATTCAATAAAGCTTATATCCTAAATTATCAACCCAAATTCTCCTATATATTTAAAAAGGAGTTGAAGAAACAATAACACTTTAGGTTTTGAGTTTTGACCATATTATTTATCAGATTTTTGCATCTTGGTCCTCCTATTTTCTTTATATATTCTCCTATATATTTAAAAAAGAGTTGAAGAAATAGTAACACTTTGGGTTTTAAGTTTTGACCATATTATTTATCAGATTTTTGCATCTTGGTCCTCCTGTTTTCTTTATATATTCACTCACATGTTGTAGAGAGAGAAAGATCTATGTGTGTTTGATGGTGCCGACTGTCGAGAGACAGCTAAGGCGGTTGTCGCTTAGGCTTGGTGACCGTCTCTCCACCTTGGTGGTCGTTTATGCATTGCAAGTTGTCCATCATCTTTAAACTTGATGGTTTCGGTTGCGGTGGAGGTGTTCTTCTAATGGAACTTAGGGTCTACAGGTTTGAGGCTAGATCTGATGCAAGGAGGCGGTGTAGGTCAGCGACGACAACCACCGCCGACATGCTCGGTCACGTTTATGAGTTCATTCCTTCTTTCTCTTCTTTGATATGGTGGTTTTTGTTCCATCTTCGCTAAAATAAGCATGTGTGAAGCTGGATGGAGCCATGTCGCCACCGGTCCATGTTCGCATTGTTGCCTTGGCGGTGACGGAGGGGATGTATCTTCATTTTCTGTTTTTAGGGTTTCTAATTTCATATATGTTCAATGGTTTCTTTTTGGGGTTATGGACCCTTTAGTTGGTTGCATTATTGTCTGCATTGTTGTCTGCTTCCCTTTCATTTATGCATAGATACATGTTTTGTCACAATGGTTGTGACGGTGGTGATGGCGGCAATTGCAGCTACACCTCTCGTCATCGTCGTTGTTCAGTGTTTTATGTGATATGAAATTAAATTGTTGGTGTCGATGGTGTTGAATAATTTTTCGTGTGATGTATGTTTGTCTCTACTGGTTGTATCATTGTGTCGATGATGATGAGACCTACTCATATGAGACTTTGTTTTTTGTGTTGATGTTGATGCTCATTGCAGCACTACTAGACTGATATGGTCATATGTTAGTGAACAGATAAAACTATATTGTTACTTTAGGTGATATGGTCTTTTGAATCTATGATATACTACGCCTGTATCTATTGACCTTGCAAGCCCCTCATGGAAGCTTTTGTTAGAACACACAGTTCAAGTCTTTATGCTGTGGCTTTGTGTTATTTGTATGGAAACTTGAGGCAGTGATGACATTTCAAGAATTTTGTTTGTTGTTTTGGCTTGGCGAACTTTTCTAGTTTGCAGGCGCAACACAACATTAACTTTGAGCCTCTATTTGAATAACAAAATCCAGTGTCTACATAGCATGGTCAAGGTCTATTCGAAAAACACGCATGATTCAAACAAAATTGTTTTTTGTCTGGTATCAAGTATTCCTAGCATTATTTTGTTGGAGTTTGGACATTAAATACGTGTGCAGAATTTGTCCGACAATTAAATTACTTAGGTAATGTTTGTTTTTCAATAAGCTCTTCCCTATCTCTTCATCTACACGCACGCAGACACGGGAAGAGGTTTTGAGAGCACAGATTGTTTAATTTTTGGAGGAAGTTTCATTAAAAAACATATTTCTAACGTTTGCGTGGAGAAGATGTGGACCTACCACTTTTAACCTCTTCTCACTTCTTTTTCCCTAAATCCTTTACCTAGAATCCACTTCTTCACTTCTTAAGAACTCTTACCCATCTTCCCTCTCACCACCATCCTACCTCCCCCCAACTATTGTCGCCATCGCTGCAGCCCCTCCACTCCGTTGTGCCGCCCTCCCCTTCGCGCCCCTCCCCTCCGTCGTGTCCCTCCTTGTGCGCCCTCCCCTCCATGACCTTCCCTCCACTGCGGCCCTCCCAGCACCCCGCGCTCTCCCTGCTAACGAAAGCTGAAATGGCAGGTTTACTTTCTTCTATAGAGAAGGCTGTTTTTTCATTATCTTCGATAGAGAAACTCGGGTTGCTTTCTAAATTTGAAGAGCTCGAGGTCCTTTCGATTGCAACGGACCCATCAACGCCTTCGGCTCTATTGACCTTAAGCTTGGTCTTGCTAGGTTTGGGTCTTGTTTTGGTTTACTTCATCCCTGAGGAGTATCCTTGGGAGATTGGGATGTAAGTGGTGGTTGCTTTTGTTTGTGTTGTTGGTAGTTCTGCTACTTTTGCAGCTTCAAATTTTATGTCTAATTTGCAAAAGTCAAGTTGAAGTTGCATACATATGTGTATGTGTATTTAATGTTGATCTTGAATTTGCAAAATTTTAGGCTTATAACTTGCATGAATTTGTGTTTAAAGTGATTTTATATATAATATCTAATTAATGAAAGCAGAATGTGATGTAAAATACAATGTTTAGATGTGTTTATGTTGTCTAATGAATCTAATTATTTAGATGACTTAAAGTACTTTTTAAAGTTTAAAAAATAGGTTTACTTACATAATATTTTAGCATTCTGCAGATGTTAAAAAAACAAATAGTTTTTTTTGTAGACTAGAGATGTTTGATCCACCTCTTCTGTTGCAGATGTGGTCCGTAGACTACAGACGTTTTCCTACCGGAAAAAGCATACAACACCATACATTTTTTTGAATATGGTTTAACCCATCCGTCACACGTGCAACGCGCATGGTGGGAAATCCACTAGTTAACTTTGAATAAGTTTAGTTTTTTTTAATGACCAATGAATAATTTTAAAGCTTGGTCACCCGGGTAAACCCATTGGTGAAAGGCCACTCATGCCCGTGAACACAAACAACGCTGGTGACCCGGTCGCCCATCATTTCAAGGGAAACCCACCACCTAAAGGCCCACTGTGGTAAAACCCTTGGCGCACTTGGAGCATATTACACATAGTGAGACTCCAACCCATGACCTCCACTTTGGAAAGTCATGGGGTTCCTTCTCTTAAATCACTTTTGTTGAATTTAGAATACCCAATATAAACATGGCTTGAGACCCCAATTGACAATAATCTTTTTTATCGTATGCATAAACAACTACAAGTTAAAAGAAACTTATGGATTGTAGATGGTAGTTATTCCAGGTGACTAGTGACAGATCTCTTCTAAGTGACACTAAATCATTTGATGGAGGATATGTTTCTTTTCATAATGACTCAAATAGCGGTTATATTACTAGAAGAGGATCAATCAGTATTGGTAATGTAAGCTTTGAGAAGGTGAATTATGTGAAGAAACGAAACTATACTCTCTTAGGTTCATTACTCCAAATGATAAAATTTTACTAAGGGCGCCCGAAATGGACAAAATGGACGTATTTGATATGAGCAGGGCAGCTCCTCTAGGGAATGTATCATGCTTCACATGAAATGCGTATCTTGATGTATCATCTCATTGGCATAGAATACTAAGCCAAACATGATCTAGTAAAAGGTTTACCAAACCAAGAGTAGAATGTGTACCCTAAATGCTGCCATGCACATGCATAGTCAATAAAATGATCGCATAAAGGAGTAGTTATGAATGCATTAAAAAGCAATATCTCTACTTGAAATGTAAGGATTTTTTAATTAACTAAAATTTTATTACTTCTAATGGCTTTAACCTTACACTTACAATGATTAAAACTCATACAACTTTTATTTCATGGATAGTAATAGTCAATATCACTAGACTATAATATAATTTAGTCATTAATACTATCTTATAATACATTTGTTTTGGGTAAACTTGATATTTCACTTGATAATAAGACACTTACTAAGAACAATATAATTTTATTAATTTATAATATTTATGACTAAATTTTATTGTTTAAGAGCGTATATTTAATATGCTTCAATCTATAATTACAAATTATATTAAATTAATGATAATAATAATAATAATAATAATATATTATTATTATTATTATTATTATTACTTGTTGTTGTTGTTGGTGTTTGGGTTGTTGGTGTTGTTGTTGCTGCTGTTGCTCCTAAAAATAGCAACAACGATAACGTTATGGTATTTTATTAGTTATAATTTATTAGTGTATTTGTGTCATGCTATTATATTCGTAACTATTTTATGATAACATACAATGATTAAATACAATGTTCTACATCTGATAAGATTTTTTATAAATGATTTTAATGCATTTGTTTTGATTGATCTCTACGAACTAGCAAAACCATATGTTCGATAACATGATTATAACGCTATGATAACGAATAACTAAAGCATGTGTAGGTATACACGAGAATCCGAGTATGAATTGAACTTATTAAACTTAAAGAAACTTAAAAACTATTATTACAATGTTCTTATATAAATTCAAAATCAAATTGTCTCAAAGCATAGGTCTAACACTCTAACCAGCTATGATAAATATACATACATGAATTGTACGTGCAAGTTAGCACAATATCTAAAAGTTAATTAATGAAGCAATATATAATTGATGATAACATACTATAATCCTTTCTTTTTCTTCCAACATACATGACAGTATAATGGCAGCTCGATACGTATAACAAGGTTTAAGTAAACACATCCTTAGCGTCACTTTCAAATCTCAACTTTCTCCAAACTTACGTCACAATCTTTGACATCTAACTATATAATTTCTAATTCCATAACCCAACTTTCACAAAAAAGATCAAAAACAAACATCATAGTATCATACAATGGTACATTATCACATCAATCATCTCATGTCATTATCACTATCAACAATCACCATCATCATCATCTGCTTATTATCAGCATCAATTCAAGCAAACCAATGGTGTCAAAGAACCCCTCATCCCCATCACTGCAACCATTACCTAAGCACCAATGATCACCATCTGCAACCACATCCAAAAGATTTTCGAATAGCGGCGTTAGAAGCCGCATTGGATCAAGCGCATTACGCTCAACAGTGCGCGATCAACCTCGAGAAATACGGCCGAAGCAAACGCAAGAAAGCGGTTTCCAAAGACTGCTGCAAGCTCGTAAACAACACCATCACACAACTGAACCAGACCCTAATCGGGCTCAAAACGCGTAAAGTCTCAGACTTTGTGGCTCAAACGTGGCTCAGCACCGCATTAACCAACCTTCAAATCTGCTTTTCGGGCTCGAGTGAGCTCAATGTGTCAAGCTTTGTGTCCCCAATCAAGACAAGTAACTTGACAGAAATGATAAGCAATGCTTTAGCTATAAACTATAAGTTTTTCTTGAAGAAAACACAAGATTCAGATCAAACTCATGATTTTCCGACGTGGGTTAGGAAGAAAGATCGGAGATTGATGGTATCGCAGTCGATTTACGCTAGGGCGAACGTGACAGTGTCGCAGGCGAAGGGGAGCAAGTTTAAGACGATTCAATCAGCTCTTGATTACGCATCAAGAATCAAGCGTGGTGATGAAAGATTTATTATTCATATTAAACGAGGTGTTTATAGAGAAAACCTTGAAATTGGGTATGATCTGAAGAATATTATGTTTCTTGGTGATGGATTAAGGTACACCATCATCACCGGTGACCGGAGTATCACCGGAGGTTTTACAACCTATAGCACTGCAACTGTTGGTAAGAGTTTTCAAGAAGAAAGTTAGAATTTTTACGGTGGTTTTGATTTTTGAAACTGATTGTTTATTGATATTATTTAATTTAAAGGTGCGGATGGTACTGGATTCATTGCTCGTGGCATAACTTTCCGCAACACCGCGGGCCCCGGAAAGGGTCAGGCCGTGGCGCTCCGGTCCGCGTCCGATCTGTCAGTGTATTATGCTTGTAGCTTTGAAGGGTATCAAGACACACTCTTTGTTCTAGCTCAGCGGCAGTTTTATAAAATGTGTTATGTTTATGGAACGATTGATTTTATATTTGGTAACGCCGCGGTTGTGTTTCAAAACTGTATGATTATGGCCAGAAGGCCGCTTAGAGGACAAGCGAATATGATAACTGCTCAGGGTCGTGGGGATCCGTATCAAAACACCGGGATTTCAATTCATAATTCCCGTGTAATGGCTGCGCCAGACCTAAAGCCTGTGGTGGGGTCGGTCCAGACTTATTTAGGCCGTCCCTGGCAAGAGTATTCAAGGACCGTCTTTATGAAGACGTTCATTGATTCTCATGTCAATGCACTAGGATGGTCCCCATGGGGGGATACTGACTTCGCGTTTAAGACATTGTATTATGGGGAATATGGGTGCTTTGGGCCTGGTTCAGCAACCCGAAACCGGGTCAAATGGCCTGGATACCATGTTATAAAGAGCCCAAGTGAAGCGTCACAGTTCACGGTCGAAACGCTTATATCAGGTCGCGCTTGGTTGCGGGCTACTGGAGTTCCATTCATTGCAGGGTTGTGAGTGCAAATCAGATTAGTGAAATGTGTACATTAAACTATTATATTGATTACATTGTATTGATTAATATCAATGAAATTTGAATACATTATTTAATACTTTTAATCTCTTACATTAGCTTTTAATGGATCTACTGGGCTCAATGAAGGGTCTTGGTAACTGGCCTTCATGGCCCAAAGTTGAATATTTTTAGTTTTTTAACAAGTTTTAGTAGGTTTATCAAGCGTCATAAAGGTCTTGGATTCTTTTTTTATGCCGTTATGTCATTGTAACTCGTGCTTCAAATGGAGATCTCGTCTAGTACGATGTTGTGTTTGGAGTTGATGCTATCAACTGATACGCGCACTTTGCTTACTTGGCGTAAGAAAGTACTTGAACAGATTCTGCTATTCGGTTTTCAGTTTTCTTCAAAAATTGTTGCATCTCTTATGTTTACAAGGCAATTATAACCCAGAAAGCCTACTATTTTACAATACTTTAAACTGGACCATCTTAGACCTTTTCTCAATTGGGCTGATGAAATCTTGGTTGGGCCTTAATCTGCTTCTGATGGGCTGGCAACTACTATATCGACCTTGGTTCTTTTAGGCTTATGGGCTTATAGCACATAAACATAAGTACATAACTACACAAGTACACAAACATTAGAAGCATAATGGTTTATCAAGATACGGAACAAGAGATATGGACTTAAACGGATGTTAATGATGTTGTGTCATTTGATTGAATGTAAACTATGTGTATTAAATGATCACATAAAGAGGCGACTCTTATCATCCAATTAAACATACTAATAATTGTTCTTAATTATATAATTTTCTTTTTGTGAAAAAGCTAGCCGCACAAGCATAAAAAGATATTAAGACTTTTTAAGACAGGCGCCACGTTATGCATATGTAAATTTTGGCTGGTTACTTTTGTTTTATTCTAATCAAGATTGCAGATGGATTAATGTCTAACATGCAATTGCATGTTTGGTGTTATACATAGAAATTTTATTGGTAAATTACCTCCAAGGCAGGAAAAGAAAAGAAAAAAGTCCAAGAATCGGTATTAAAGGGAGAGATTAGTTTCAGTTAGAGATTCAAGGTATGACGCAAATAAAATAAAAAGTACGCTTTAATGTTTTTTTTTAATTTAGTAATAAATTATTTTAAAAAAGAAGAAAGTCATCTCACATATTAAATAAAAGTTCTAGTCAATTTAATTAGATGTATATAATTTGTGAATTTTTTAATTTTTATTATGGTTCCAATACTCGCTCTTTTATTGGAATCAAGAGGTACCTCAGCCATTTTATAGACATTTTAATAGTTGGTCTTATATAGTCTTCAATAAGTAATATGAAATCTCGTTGTCGAACCATCAACTATACTTTCGGAAAATCAAACCGACTAGGTTGGCTGGATATACTAGACCGACCAGCTTTTGATATGATGTATTAGTATTATGGTTTGGTGACCTACATTAATTGCTCTAAAATCATTAGTTCACATACAAAATTAAAATGGTTAAGATAATTCAAGAATATAATGAATATAGATAACTACATACCGCAAACCTTTTTAAATGACTGGTTCCAGGTTTCAACAAGTTAAACTATTAAACCACAAAACCTGCAAGTAACACCTAGCTAAACCAGCCAACTTGCTTTAATTTGAAAGGCTCTATCAACGGTTTATAATCACTTTTATAAGAATATCAAAATTTTTGTTTTTTTTTATCATAATCATACATGTAATTTTAAGTTTGTATAGGACATACATAATTGCACAAGAAAAAGTAACCTAATAGATTTAACTTGACTCGAAGCAACCACATGGTTTGAACTCACAACTAATCATCCACAGAACCTGCTTGATCAAAAACTCTAAACTTAAAACTACCAATAACAGGATCAAGTCACGAGTCTCATAAGTAACATGTAATACATTCTTGGTAATTCAAATTATCCTAAGTTTTGTGACACGGAAGAAATACACACTTTAAAACCCGACTCAAAGCCAGAAAATAACATACCACAGATCCAACGTCCCTGCAAAAACAAAACTGCTACCTGCATTATACATTTTAACATTCTCGTCACCTCTTCAATAATTCCAAGCCAGAAACGACACTTTTTGGTTCGACCAATCACCCAACACAAAAACATAACTTCAGAGGCTGCATATCGCCTTTTTGGACACATAAAACCTGCAGCTCATCTAGTAAATACTGGGTTCCTATTCACACTATTCCAGCATACTGACCCAATAACCTCTTAACTTAAAACCATGGTGACATTTATTTGTATCCCACGCCTTTGAAGCTTATAAGGTGTTCAAAAAGTGGGACAGGCGGAGTTAATGACTTGTCTTGGCAAAAACCTCCATAAACCAAATCATTATATTTAGCAACATACAAAGAATGAAAAAAGTTACTAGTGAAGTATGAAAAAAGCCCAACAAAAAATGTAAGGATATGGTTACCTCAACCATTAAGGATTCAAGATTTGTGTGTTATCTCATACGCGTGAGAAAACCATGGTTTCTTTCAGCAGCAGAAATACAAATTCATATAAACAAAATCTGTGTTCTAAATAAACTTGAGGATTACCCCAAAAGCAAAAGGTTCAGCACCCTTGAGAACAATTAATACTACTGAATGTTCTAAAAAATTATGAAAGATGAGCAACAAATAAAAGATGGGGGTGTTAAGACAAAACAAATTTTAACTAGAGAACCGCGAGAACTACATAAGTACTTGTACGTAGTGCTGGCCATATACAATGGAGGGGAAAGAGTGAATTATATGGTTACATAACCTATTTATTGCCGCTAAAGCAACACGTGCAAGTGTTTATGCAGTTCTCCTGGTTTTCCATTTAAAATTGGTTTTGTATTATATGGTCCTCTAATGATAATGATGATAACAATAATAATACCTACCTCAGACTCTTTTCTCCATTAGTTACACTGATATGATGATAAGAGATTAATCTCAATAAAGCTGTGAGAACAAAAAAGTTCACCCATGACATTATAACATATGAGACTCCAAAACATGCATTCATTGAATGTTATGAGTTATAATAAAAGAAAATGTCTACCTCTTCTGACTTCAAATCCATTGACATTTATCTACGGAACTCTCACTAATATGGACTTCCAGATGACCTCTTCCAACCATGCCTAGCAGGTGAATGGGATCTGCTACGGTTACGCCCGTGATATCTATCCCTGTTCCTGTCACCCCCATTTCTATAGTAATTATTATTATTATTGTACCTACGATCTGATGCTCTTCCTGTATCACGATAGCCTCTATTGTTTCGATCTCGGGACATCTCGCGGTCACGCCTGTAATGATTATTGTCCCTGTCATCAGAGCCATTTCTATGTCTACCTTCACTTTCTTTTTCTCTTTGCTTCCTTCTTTCTTCTGCTTCTTTCTCCCTCGCCAGCCTTTCCTCTTCCCTTGCCTTCTCTTTCGACTCCTGAAAATAACGCATCATGTTTTTGTGTCAGAAAACACTAAAAAGAAAGTTTTCTGTATTCTTTGCAATCTGATGCCAGATAGGGGTTTTTTGTATTCTTTGCATTCTGATGCCGGATAGGGGTTTTTTGTATTCTTTGCATTCTGATGCCGGATAGGGGTTTTTTGTATTCTTTGCATTCTGATGCCGGATAGGGGTGCCCATTCCCTACTTGAAATAAACTAGTTAGGTATAGGGGCTAGACTTTCAGGCTGTAGACATCTCATCAGGGCTAGCTTGTTTCATAATTGGTTTGAATCAATCTGACCAGACCATTTAGAATTACAATTGTAGAAGCACCCTTATTAAAATTACAGTTAAGCAATTCGTATATTAAAAACTATACAAAACCTTAGACAAGATTTTTAGTCTTTTGATGTTATATTGGCTACCTACGTCTTTTTATAGTTGATTCTCATAATCTCATCTTATATCAGTTTCCATTGTTTGTAGTGGTGTTATGAATATCACTGACGCTAATCATACAAAAGGAATGGCTAACCTGTAAATGACCAGGTTAGGGTTCAACTTTTTAGCACAATTAACTATCAGGTTGGGATACGGTTCCCAGCCAACCAGAACACAACATGAATAGCCAGTCCTAATCTCACTAGATGTGAATCAATAGGCAGGTCAAGGGTAGTGGGTAACACATAACACATCGAAATAGGTTCAGGTTCAAAAAGATCATTTTTGGTACTAGTGCAAACCGGCGAACTAGATTAGGTTGACCCACAATTATGATTAATTAATGTATCAATTATGATTACAACAACGAAATTGTTACAATACTAATATTATCTTTGAATAGAACACAGAGTCGCAGAGAAGATAGTAGACGTTAGATATAGACTTTGGGTGGCTTTTGACCACTCAACCCATTGGGGTAAAAACAACCAAAATCCACCCGTTCACGTATGAATGGTTGAAAACACCACGTATTATAAGGGAATGGTACCTTGTACTCCAAGAGAAAATCCCGGACCATGCCATAACCAATATGTTGTTTTCCAGTGACATGAGACTGAGTTCTTTCAAGAGCATCATTTGCTATCAGAAAAGAACCACATGTTTCACAAAGAGCCATCTTCTTTTCTTGTGCAAGCATTGAAACTTTGTCATTTTGTGATTGCAAGGTCAGTGTGGTTTTCTCAATGTTAAGCAGATCGACCTGTAAATACGATGGCAATAAAAAGTAAATATAACACCATAAATTAAGCTTAAAGAAACCAATTGCTAGTACCTTCCTCATGAGTGCTTCAGCTTCATCCACCTTGCCAGCTTCCCAAGGGCCTCCACTGATTCTAGGAGATTCTTGATTTTCTCCTCAATAACAGATAACTGTTCAGATTTTTCAACCGGTACAGGTGGCGGTGGAGGAACTTCAACCTCTTGAGCAAGACGCTCACGACCACGCCTAACTCTCCTATCTAAATCCATAATCTAACACAAAGTTATAGTGACAAAGAAAAGCTGATAAGTAGATGCAAGAAGCACACCATATAATAATGTGAAGTCTTTTATGATTATAAGTAACACGCATCCTCCAAAAATTCATGTAAGAGGTGCCAAAAAGGATGGGGCAAATAATGGGCCAATACATGTATACTTTATAGCACCGGTTGGATTTGTTGCCTGTTAAAACTTTCTTTGTCCGTTTACTTACAAATTAGTCAATGTCTTAAAAATTACTACTTCACTAGAAAAAATATTATCAAAATAATACATGATGTCTTTAAGTAAATAATTTCACAAGGCTAAAAGTTTCAGTTCCATTTTCAGTTATAGTTAGATTTTTAAAATTGGCCCATTTGATCTGTTGGCATTATAGCATAACCCAAATCAATTGAATTTTTAAGTAAATGAGATGAAATTACCAAATTTAAAGTAAAGTAACTTACCAATTTTTCGCAGAAATGAGCCAATTCTGCTTCAAATCTTGGCACATAGGAATCGTGCCTTGGAGAGGCCTCAAAGCTAGAGTAAACAGCAAAGAGCAAGAAAATAATTTGTTAAAATGGCATAAGGATACAGGCCAAAATATTTTTCGAGAGATATGTATAATGAATTAATTAAAATTAATAATCGGTTACAACTAAAATATAAACCTTCAATGTAATTGAAAGCAGAAATGCAAATAGCTTCAGAGAAACTTTATATTAATAAAATAGAAGAATGCAAAAAGGAATTAAAAGAAGCAATTTGTATATACCAAATATACTCGTCCAAAGTCCAAACCCATAAATGAAAATTGATATCCAATGTTACACACCAAAGCATGAATTCCAAGATTTTATGTCAATCTTGATAGTCTTTTTCCGATTCACTTATCAGAAGAAATACTAACAGGCCTTTTACAACATTGTGTAAAAGAGACAGTTTTGGTGGCTTACTTGAGTTGTAAATTTATTAACTTGGTTCATTATTGGTAAATAACTAGACCTTTACAAATATCACCTCTTTTGTCATTGATAATGATTTATCACACCATTACTCTCTCTCACTCGTTTTCTATCTTGATTGGCATTATATAGAGGTAATATAGCAAGAGTACTGTAAGTGCACCCTATTTGGGACTTATTGCTATAATACACTATGTCATATAATTAGAATATCAGAAAATAGAAAGATTGAATTGCAGTCGAAGCATCACTGATTCAGGTAAACAAAAAGTCGTAATAATCTGCCACATGTTTTATCATAAGCTGCGCATATTGCCTCATATGCACATGTAAAAAAATACTTACAAATAAGTTAAGAAGAAATGAGATGAATTGTAAAAAGAGATGGACTTGCCCACAGTTGTATGCATAAAGCAGAATTAGATTCAATGCACAAAAAGTTAACATCTTTACAATCTCAGTGACACAAATAATGAAGTAATTTACAAAGTAATAAAACCTAAGACTGTTACTGAAGAAACATTTCTTATCAATGCTTTCAAAACATACCAACTAAAAGTGGCATGCGGTCTATTCTAAGATTAAAGCACAAATCTAGAGTTCCTTTTGTTACCTTTCTTTCAACTTTGGATCATGGATTTTAGGGCATGGACCTGATATAAGAAACAAAACACAAACAAAATTCATCATCTCCAACTGAACAAATAACCATTATTAAAATCTCAATTACGTAAGTGGTTAATCCCAATTTGAATTTACGGTTAACTTTAAAATTTGATTGATCCTGTAAGAAGACACTTTTTTTAATTTAATAAGAAAACACAGAAGATTTTCCATCTATTATGCAAAGCATGATCAAATTAATATAAACAATACCATCAACATATGAGAATGGAACTATGCAAAACACACCAAGATCACTTCGAGTGTTCACGAACAGATCATGAGGACAAAACTTGACCATGTAGAATCCACACACTTCCTTATCATCCCAGGTGATTTCTTTGTGCCCCCTTCTCTCTTCTTCAGTCAAATTTCGAGCTAAACACAAACCAAAAACAACATGATTAGGGTTTCGAAAATTCAGGTCCCAGAACACACGAATTGAAGTTAAAAATCGGAACATGTAAAGAAGAGATTGAAGACGGACCTGAGCCCATGAGTTCATCTAGCAATGCTCTTTGGGCGTCCATGGTTGATGTTGCAGAGGATGTAGGAAACCCTAATTAGAATTGTTGTTTGAACATTTAAGGGTTTATGGGAATGATTTGGGAATTTTGTCTAGGGTTAATAAGGCAACGGAAGCAAGCGTAAAAACACGTATCATCGGCAACCCATGTTTGGGTGCTTGCTTATCTTTAGCTCTTTGCGGAACAAAATTCTATTTTTATTGTTCTTTTCACTGATTTACTGCGATGTTTTGATCGTATACGAAAATATTCTAATCTATATTCAAAATTTAAATATACACTTGTTTATACATGACTACAACGGTGTTCGTATTATGCGATAACATGACTACAACGGTGATCGTATTATGCGATGGGATAACATTTTACATTCAATACGTGTTTTTCTAATTTTTGTTATTCTTATAGAAATTTTACAAAAGTCTATTATAATTTTTCTAAGCTAAAATATAAAACACTAAATAAAGAGTTTTTGCATGACGATTTGTATATTTACATTTTAACTTATTGTACCTTACAAAATACAGATCAATTCAATAAAAAATTTACACCAAAACGTTTAAAATATACACCGGTTACGATTGTAATCTGAAAAGTTTTTAAATATGATAAATTAAAAGATATAGCTAAAATCTTAAAAATAAATTAAGTTTTTTGGTTTATGGGTAGACAATGTAAAATTTTATGTAACTTACAGTAAATGTAAAATTATTATGTAACTAATTATAAGGGGTAATTTGTAAATAATGTTAAAAATACTATTTTACCTTTAAATGGTTGTACTTTATGCATTAAGACAAGTATGTGTTTTTAATTTTAAGGTATTTTAAAATATTCATCCCATATGCTTTATATATAGTATAAACTAATTGTTATTCTTAGAACGGTAATTGTGCAATCCTATTTCGAAAGATAGTTGTTATATTAATCGGGTATACCTATCTGTTTCTCAGCTACGACCGCACACACAAGTATCCAACTCATTCAGGAGGAAACTCATTGTTGAGAAATTCCTTTGGCTCAACTTTATATATTTTTTTTACTTAGAGTGAGACTTGAACTCATTAACTTCTAATATTTACATGTCATATAATTAACTAGCTTTAGTAAATTCGTATATGACATCGGTTGAATAAACAATATATTAAATATTATAAAAATTATTATTCATAAAACGATATAATAAGACATTATATGATTGGAGTTACGTATGAGTAATAACTATAAGTAATAAAACAATGATATGAACTTTTTAATTTTTTTTTGTTTTTTTCATATATAAAGTAAATATTTTGTTTCAAACTTACGTTTTAAGAAAAATTTCATTTTTAAAAATTTCCTTACTATAACTCTCTATTTTAATTACTTTTTATAAAAAAATTACTTTAAAAAACTAATTTTAAAATATTACATAAAAATAGTTTGGTTTTTTAGAAAAAAAAACTTTTTATAAAAGTAACATTAATAAAAAGATCTATTTTTTAATTAATTAAAAAACAAATTAAATTATAAAAATAAATAAATAATATTATTAGTAATTACTGTAGTTATTTAATAAGATAGAGAAGCGGAAAAGTTTGATAAAATACATAAAGTAGAAAGAAACATATTCAAAACCTCAATATATAGTTATCAAAAACATGGATCTTTTCACTAACTTGTATAAGTTGGTGAGTCTTCAGAGTTGTAGCAAAAAGTGGTTCTGCTTTATGAAAAAGTACATCAAAGTCTTCAGAAGAAATCAGTCTTCACTTCTTGGCTTCGGAAGACTTTGTCTTTGAAGCTTCGGAAGACTTTGCTTTTGGCTTCAGAAGATGTTGGTCTTGGCTTTAGAAGATTTTACACTTGAAATAATTATGATGCAGGATGTAAAACTTCTGAAGCATTTCTATTCTGCACTTAAGTGCATACATATAGGAGAGACTTAGGATGTTTTAGGTATGTCAGCCTTGCATTAAACCTTACAAGCTCCCCCTAGGCTGATACTACCAAAACATTTGAATACCTTAGATATTGACAGTCCTCATTATGATAATGACCATACCATTCTTCATTAGATGGTTAGGATCACTCAGACTTTCAAAGTATCTTCTTATCTTAAAGAGATCATGCAGTGGTAGATTAAACATGTCCTACCATATGTAGACATCTTGACCACCTTGATTTCTGCTGACACACCATCTTTCTGGATTAGTAGTAAAGGTCCAGGATAAGATGGGTCTTCCTGATACAAGAGGAGCTGCTTGGACTAGAGTTGGTTGAGCTCCCTCTTGTTGCACTTCCTCATGATTTCTGACTCATCCTACGGTTTAGAGGTGGATAACTTAGATTTCTTCCTTGAGATTTCCCTTCTAGCCATCCTTTTCTTCCTCTTTAAAGTCTTTGACTGAGAGGACTAACCTTTGGCACCAAGTTGTTATGTTTTGTCCTTCGTAGTTGGGTCCTCCTCTCTCACATGTTTAGAAGGAGAGGGAGTTAAGCCCATCTGTAGATCAGAAGATAATCTTGCTGAGATCTAGTAGGAGGTCCAGGTTATGTTGTCTCAAATTATTCAACCTAACCTCCACTTTTGGAGGGGCTTGACTTGGTGGGGGAGTGTAAGTCAATAAGTTATCCTCTCTTGATCTTCTGCGTGATCACCCTTATGTGCTCATCCATGGTGGATAGAGACATTAGGCCAAGTCTCCTTCTGGAGAACCCATACAACTTCAAGAAGCTCATCGTCCTCTACCTATCAACAGACTTCTTTTGACTCTTTAGGATGATAGCTCTTGACTTGGCTGCTTCTTCCCTCATCTTTTCTTTGTAGCCTTTTGTTCTTTGAGTACTTGAAGTTCAAGTTGTTTTAGATACTCAAATTCAATATACTCAAAGGATAAAGGAAGAAGTGGAACTGCTTGGTAGAGTCCTCTAGCATTTATGTAGTTGATCATGTTTTGCCTAGCAACTTCTTTATCTACTTGAGGTTATGGAGTTGCCATAATCTCTTGCACAGGGTTTTCTTGAACTGGGGAGGGGGTAGGAACATGTTTGTATAGTCTTTTATGTCTTTTTTCTTCTTTGATTTAGAGGAGAAACTTTGCATCCTCTACGTCCTTCCTCTTTTTAGATATGTCTATGTCTTCCAGTTCATTTAGTTTTTCAAAGGGGAGTGAAATAATCTTATCAATGTCATAGTTCATGGTCTGCAGGTAAGTAATCCTAACTGCTCTTAACTCATCATTCTAAGTGTTTGTCTGGGAGCATCACTGATTGTAGCTTCCATGAAGCCTGAAGACCCAGTGGAACTTTCTCCCCTTAGCTTCCTCTTCCTCTCTCTCTCTCTCTCCTCCTCAATCTCCTTAGGAGTCATTATCTTTTTCCTATTGTCACCCATAGACCTTTGTGACTTAGGGTGGAGAGAGCTTTGGCCTTTATTATTTGGAGTAGCATCCCGGCTTTGGCTAGAGAGAGGTTGTGATACATGTTCACTAACAGGTGTTTCACTAAGAGGATGGCATATGACAGTGCTTATAGGTTCTGTAACCAGGCCTTCAATTAAGGTTTTCCCTTTGAAGCTAATCTTAGGGTCCACCTCAACATCTAGTTGACTAATGACATTGTTTGCTCGAATTTGTCTTCTTACTTTGAATACTCTAGCAATCCAGTCTTGAATCCTTTGAGCCATTCTGCTAGCTTGCCTTAATTGACTTTGGTTGGCAAGTGGCATGTTGACTAGATCAAGATCTTTATAGTAGTTCAAGGTCAGAAAGTTGAAGACTTTTTGTTGTACTTGAACTCTTTGAAGTATAAGAGCTTTTCTACCAACATCATGCATCCACTCAATTATGTAATTTAAAGCTCCTTGGGGTGGAATTGACATAGCCCCTAGAATTCCCTCCTTAAATAACTCTAAATGAGTGAGTCCACATCAATATGAACTTGAGAAGGTTGCTAAGTATGGACAAACTACAAGTGAGGATGGTGAGTCCTCATTGTCCATACTCTATGAAGAACTCCCAGGTTCTGTGATTGCTATGACTTTCTCCCCTTTTTTGGTAGCATCACCCACTTGCAAAGGTAAGCTAGGAGTTAGGTCAATCACATCCACATGTTCTTTTGTTCCTGGATGAGATCTTCTTAAAGGTCTCCCAACTAGTTTCTTCTTAAGATAAGATGTCTCAAGTTGCTGATCATTGACTCTGTTTTGTAAGGTAGTCACCTGAGATTCCAGGTGACTAACCTTAGAGACTAGATAGGAGCATGTTTGTGACAATTTTTACACGTTTAGTCTCATGTTCCCCTCATCTTCACTAGAAGAATCATTGGGGGATAAGAGAATTGGACCATAGTCTTATCTCTCACTACCAGCATGGTGTTCTTGGCTGTTGGATTTTCCCTGCTCACTAACAACTTCAAGTGAAGTGTCAATAGGCTGAGTTGCCATGGTTGAGGTCTTAATGATGTAATCACTTGTAGAAGTGAGAGCCTCTTCCATATTGCAGGACCATTTAAGGGAGTTGCAACACAACACACAATGAGGAGAGTTTGTTTAAAACACTTAACAAATCAAATAGGGAACTGGTAACATAGATATATACTTGGAGCACTAGTAAATATAAGACAGAACAAGAACAGAAACACCACAAGTATTTTGGTTTTTAAGGATGTTGTATATTTCTCTCAAGTTCTTTTGCAAGTGTACAAGCATATATCATAAGTTACAAAGACCTGAGATATTTATAATACATCCTACAGCCGGTCATACTTTGAAGGCCAACTAGATACATGATCTAGAAAATTACAAAATCAATGTAGAGTCAAAAGGAAGATTGCCTTTTGACTAGTGACTATGACATGCCATAGCTTACAACCTAATATATTACAAAAATGATAATAAAAGTACATAAAGTAGAAAGTAAAGGACTCAAGACTGCAATGTACAGTTACCGAAAGCATGGACCTTTTCACCAACTTGTGAAAGTTGGCGAGTCAAATAGAGTTGCAGCGGAAAGGTGGTCCAGCTTTATGGTAAAGTACATCAGATAAACGTGTGCCTTAAAAAGTCTTCAGAAGATAATTTGTCTTCACTTCTTGGCTTCAGAAGACTTTGTCGTTGAAGCTGGAAGACTTCACTTTAAGCTTTGGAAGATGTTGATCTTGGCTTCGGAAGATTTCACACTTAGAATATTTTCTAAGGAAGAGTGTGAAACTTCTAAAGCATTCTACTAAGCACTTCTGTGCATACATGCCAGATAGACTTGTGGATATAATTAGATGTTTTGGATGCATTAGCCTTATATAGAACCTTAAAAAGTCCTCCTAGGCTAATGCTATCAAAACAATTAAAGACTTCAGATATTAACAGTCCTCATCATGATGATGACCAATCCTTTTTTCATTAGATGGTCAGGATCACTCAGACTCTCATAGTGTCTTCTCATTTCAAAGAGATCATGGAGAGGTAGATTGAACATGTCTTGCCATGTGTAGACATCTTTAATAACTTGATCTCTGATCAATGACATCTTTTTGGATTAGTAGTGTAGGTCTAGGATAAGATGGGTCTTCCTGATGCTAGAGAAGCTACTTGAATAGGAGTTGTTGGAGCAGCCTCTTCATGCACCTTCTCAGAATGATCTGATTCATCTTGAGGCCTGGAAGTGGATAACTCTGACGTCTTCTTTTTCTTGGATATTGGTCTAGAAGCCATCTTTTTCTTCCTCTTTGAGCCTTTTAACTAAGAAGACTGGCCTGCAACACCTTGTTGATCATCTTTGTGTTTCTCAGTTGGGTCCACCTCCCTCACAAGTTCAGAAGGAGAGGAAGGTTCACCCTGCTGTGTGGATCAGAAGCTGAAGCTTGCTGTGATTCAGCTTGAGGTCCAGGTTGTGTTGTCTTAAATTATTTAACCTTAACCTCAACTTCAGGAGGAGCTTGACTTGGTAGGGAGTGTAAGTCAACAAGCTCTCCTCTTTTGATCTTATGCTTGATCACCCTTTTTATGCTCATCCATTTTAGATAGAGACATAGGACCAAGTCACCTTCCAGAGAATCCATACAGCTTCAGGAAGCTCATCATCCTTTGTCTATCAGTAGACTTCTTCATACTTCTTTGGATGATGGCTCTTGACTTTGCAGCTTCTTCCCTCATCTTTCTCTTAGTTTCCTTTTGTTCTTTGAGCACTTGAAGCTCAAGGTGCTTGAGATACTCAAACTCAATGTACTTAAAGGATAAGGGAAGAATTGCATCTTCCTAGTAGAGACCTGTGGCACTCAGGTAGTTGATCATGTTAATCCTATCAGTTTTTTATCTATCTAAGATAGTTATGGGGGCATAGTCTCCTGCACAGGACTTTCCTGAACTGGAGAGAGAGTACGAACATGTTTTTAGAGTCTTTCCAGACTCTTTTACTCCTTGATTTGAAGAAGCAATCTTGTATCCTTTGCTGCCTTTTTCTCTCTTGACATTTCCATGTCAGCTAGTTCATTCAATTTTTCTAAGGGGAGGGAGATGATATTATCAATATCATAGTTCCTGGTCTGTAAGTAAGTAATCCTAACTGCCCTTAACTCATCATCTTGAGTGTTTGGTTTGTGAGCAACCCTAATTGCAGCTTCCATGAAGCTAGTAGACCCTGTAGAGGAACTTTCTTGTTAGGATCTCAGCATCTAGTTTGATCAATTAGATTGGATTTGCAGCGGAATGAGCCCACGAATTAACAAATTTAAACAAGAACACACGAAATTAAATGAAACAGTGTTTGTTATAGAGAGAATTTCTGCCAAAAGGAATATATTCATTCAATACACGCTTCGGCAGGCTTCCACGCAGTTACAATTAGGTCATCTTTCCTTTTATAAGGGAAGCTGACGTCAGCTGATGTCACTTGACAGTGACATCTAACTGTTATTTAACTACTGAAAGTTAACACAACTACTGAAGATGTCAAACAACTGACATCTTCTTAAAAAAATACCAAGTGTTAACTATCACTACAACTACTAAAAAGAAACTACTGAAACAACAACGACTGAAGAACATGCTCTTCAGTCGTTTTACAAGTATTGAAATAGAAAAGAAAACTACTGAAAGGAAACCACCACAACAACTGAAGAATGCTTCTTCAGCTATTGTGACAAACTCTGAAGGCTTCAGTACTTGGACTTCTTGAACTTCAGTTGTTGTCATCAGCTGATGTCTTCAGATGTTGTCTTCAGTCTTTGTACTTCAGCTATTGATCTTCAGTACTTTAGTCTTCAGCTGTTGATCTTCAGACTTTGGTCTTCAGCTGTTGAAGTCTTCAGTACTTTAGTCTTCAGCTGTTGATCTTTAGACTTTGTCAAACAGTTGATCAAGTCTTCAGCAGTTGTTGTGATGTCTTGTGGGACTTAAAGGTTTTTCTGATCTGGCTCATTGGTTCTTTTGGTCCAACAAACTCCCCCTGAACCAATGCAACCAAAACCTTTAAGCTTATTGAAGATGTCCCACTTATTATGGCAGAAAGATTGGTCTTTTTGTCTTCTAGATCAGCTCAGAAGTGACCCTTGTAAGCACAGGCCTGGAAAGAAGTCTCAATGATCTGTTTGACAAAGGATGGATGGGAACTCTGTCTTGGGGAACTGGACACAGAGCTGTTACCCCGTCCATGAGATCTACTTCCCAACTATGAGTCTGTAAGACTCCCTTGTATAGGCCTCAAGGAAGATTACTTGTTCCTCCATGGTAAGCTCTTCTGCTTCTCATTCTCAGACTCTACACCCAACTCCTTCTCATTTTCCACCTCTATCTCTTTTTCTTTCTCTTTCCCATCTTCAATCCTCTTTAGTTTTGCTTTCACTGACTGAATCTCCCCCTTTTTGGTTGCATTGGTTGCAAGGGTTTGATTGTCAGAAAGCCTTTTGCTCACAACTTCCTCTATCAAGGGTTGGATAACCGAGGGAAGCCTCTCATCAAGGGTTTTAATCATTATATGAGTGATAATTGGTGTGATGAGAGGTAAGGAATTTTGAAAGATAACAGCTATTTGCTCAGGGGGGTTCTGTCCCTAAGAGATAGTGCCAGAAGTAGAAGCAGGTGGCTGAGTGTTCTGGAGTGGCTCTGTGTATAAGAGACCTTCAGAGGAAGGTGCCATTTGTTGATGTATTGGGGTAGATGGACTTAGATCCTGAGATGTTTTGGCTAGCAGCTCTTTGAGTCTGCTCACCTCAGCCTCTAGGATTGTGTTGTGGGCTAAGACATCATAGAAGAAGCCCAGGTCATCATCAGTTTGTGCTGAATCATCTGACCTCCTGATAGAATCAGGATGTACATGCACTGTGTGTAGATCAGTATAAGCATGTGCCCCTTGGTCTTGGTTCCGGGGACTTCCAGCCTCAGGACTTTGTCCTTCATTGGCTGTTGCCTCTTGTGAGGTCTTATAGATGTTACCCTCTTCATCCTGGTCATTTGCTGAAACAGGGGAAGTGGCAGCCTCACCAGATGTTCTAACCTCCTCTGCTACACTAGGAGATTGAACAGTATAACCCCTGTGCTGTGGGTTAGCAGCAGCATTTGGATCCTCCCCCTCAATTGTTGAGGCTATCCCAGTTTTGATTGGTATCTGGGGAGGGGGTGAGGAATGCAACTGACTCAGCACTTTTGCAACTATTATGGTAGGACTTTGGGGGGCGGTTGCAGTGGGAGATGGTGTAGAAGCAGTATGCACCCGGGGAGAGTGGTGCGTTTCAATGGCAACCTTCTCAAATGAGGAAGGTTCCAGATGTATAGGTGCCCTGAATGTGGTTGCTGCATGCTCTTGTTGAGAGGAAGCCTGAGCGGTTGAGGTTGGGTGAGTACTTGTAGTGTAACATCTCGTATTTTTCGTTAAATGAAAATTAGCTTTGTTAAGTTCTTGTAAAGGTCATTTATGTCATTTGTGAAATTTTGAGTGCTTGTTATGCATGTTGAGTTAAGTCGGAATTAATAAAACATTTTGCTAAACATTGATAATGATAATAATAATATAATATTCATAATAATAAAAAAGTTAGTAATAATAAAAAGGGTTAATAATAAATTATAATAAAAATAACAATATTAACAACTTAAGTAATAGTAACTATAATATTAATAACAATATTAATAATAATAATAATTATAAAAGTTTAAAATTTAAATAAAATACTTATAAGTTAAACTTAAACTAAGTTTAGGGGTATGTGTGTAATTTGTGAAACTTAATTTAAAGTTTTTACATAAAATACCAACATCCATAAACTTCAGGGACCAGTTATGTAATTTCAAAAACCCAAACCGCCCCTTTCCCCCTTTCATACGTTTTTCCGGCCAATACTTCCGGCCAACTCCGGCGAGCCCTAGAACACCAAAACCATTCGTTTTCGTAACCCAAAACCGTTTCGGATCGTTTCATTTACGTGATTCGACCTTGAATGCATCCAATAGTTGAGGGTAAACATCGGTTACCACTCCATTCGAAGGTATAACCGAAGCACGTTAAGATCCATAACCGTTTGAGCATTAAACTCCAGTCATAACCCAATTAACCGAACCAAATCGAACGTTTATCTAATTCTAATCGATTGCAATCATCAATTTCACCTGAAATAAACATAAACATCTCATTCGATTCTCTCTGTTGATCACGAACTGTAACATACTCGAACGCTATCTTCTGAACATCAAGATTTGAAATCGATAAGGGGCTTTGGATCTAGTTTGTCATTCGAAGCTATACACAAGGTTAATTGAGTTATCATCAACGTTTACATCGATTCTGCATCTCTTCGACCGCGACTTGTTCATCGTTGGGTTCACCTTCAATTCGAACCTGTTCGGGTAAATTACATACATGTATATGCTCGATTTAGCATGGGGAACAAAAGCCCCATGATTACAGGCTTTTACATTAACGAATTCAGGTTCAATTTTAAGGATTGTGGAATTAGGGTTCTTAAGGGATTGGGGTTTTCTTTGCGTTTATGTTTTTAAAATTTCAGAACCCAGATGTACCGCGGCTGAAGCCTTGGTTCACTGGTTAGACACTTACCCTTACAATCTTGAGGTCCCGGTTCGAACCCGGGCTCCCTCATTTATTTTTTTTAAAAGGCTTTTCAGCCTTAAATTAATTCTAGAAATTTTAAGTAAACACAAAAAATAGATTTTTGTAAACTTTAAATATTTGTAAAAGCAACAAAGCAATTTTAATATATATATATATATATATATATATATATATATTTAATAATTTCTTTTAAATATTTTAACAAAGATTACTTTTGGTTATTAATTTTTTTTATGAATTGTAAATAGTAAAAGATAAATTACTATTGGTTCAAACGTTGCTTTTAAATTATTGATAAAAAACGTGTTAATTTCATTTAGTTAATTATTATAAATATTTTTCTCCTTCATATCTGTGTAAAAAAATATAAATATATTCATTTTCAATTATTAAAAGAGAACATATAATTGTTTTCCTTTTTGTTAAATATCGATGTGTGACAAAAACCTCAAATACCAAATTGAAACCCTAGTTCATTTACACCGTTAATCTTATTATTAACCTAAATCTTGTTATATTTATATATTTAGGTGTGCCTTGTGACGTTTGATCTTGGAACGACATACATTATTCTTATTGAACTTCATTTTATACTTATTGATACATGAGTTTTCCTTGCCCCCTTTTTATCTTTTCACACTAATTTGGGGTGAAACATGATTACTTATACATAATGCACTTGTAAACGTTTAGACTTGTAAAGCACTTGCAATTCATACTTTTTTCATGGTTATTTGTGTGTTGTAAGTGTTTATATGAGATACATATTTTTGTTTACAATCATTAACTATTACTAGCCTGGCGACGTCTTTGATCATTGGGCCTGACAAGCCTATTTGGTGCTAAAGTCGATGTATTGCCGACTCCTGATGACGTATGCTTGTTCATCATGGGAACCAAATACACTTAGCCAATCTTTTATACTTGTAATCAAGTCGAGGTTTGGTTGTGACGATATGTGTTCTATAACCTTTCTTGCTTATGACCTATGACATGAATTGCTACTTGTAACTTTATCATATTATGTATAAAAACCTTGGAAACTCACCAACTATTTATAGTTGACCTTTTATTTTTATCATGTTTCAGGAAATCCCCAAGTTTAAAGTGGACTTTTGAAGCTTGGAAATAAAACTAGGACTTGGACCTAGTTTAATAATTAAAATGTTATGTCATGTTTTGTGATATGTTTAAACTTATTTCACGTTTGATACTTATGTTTGTTTTCCCTTTTTGAATCTTATAATTTTTATATGTTCATCTAAATTATAGCATTATGTGGTTGTGAACAATCTTAACCCTCACATCTCGACGTTTCCGCCGTCAAGGTTGGGGTGTGACATGTAGCTACTAGGGGATTATGGCCAGTAGATATATCCTGCGTTTGTGTTGCAGCGACATCCTCAGGGGACTCATTTCCCTGAGTAGCCGTTTTGGGATACTTGTGTTTGGGTTTGGTGGGGACTTTGGATTTGGAGGTGGTGGCTGTGGGTTCCAGCTGCGTGGGTTTTCGCAGCTTGGCAGCCTGTTTGAGTGACTGGTCTGAGTTGTGCCTGGAGTATACCTCAGGCAATACAACCATGGCAGGGACTCCAAGGCCAACAAGTCCCTCAGCTTTCAGCTGGTTCTCTATAATGGCCATTATGAACCGTGGATATAATATCCATCGGTTAGCAATAGGTTTTGAGACCATATCCTTAAGTTCAAGAAATATTATTGTAGAAAAATTTAAGTTTTGTTGCTCAAGGATAGAGAAGAATACCTACTGCCACCTGGTTGACATTTGATCCCAAGAAGAAGTCTTAGGGGCTAGGCAGACATTCACCATATGAAAAATAAGGCGTTTCGCGTCATGGAAATGCTTCTTTAGGATGGTAGAAGCGCTGAGGCTACCCTGGTATCCATGGTGGGCAAAGGATAGATCAGTGGTGCCCTTTGAATATCTAGCGGGGAAGGTGGCATCATCCAGTTGTAGGGTTTGGCGAAGGATTGTCGGAGTGATGACCACCTTACGGTAGTTGACGAACGACTGGAGAGACTCGATGTCATTCTCCCCAGTGGTAAGGGTGACGTTCGTCCAGAATTGATTTAGGGATTCGGCATAAATGGTAGGATTGATAAGGAAGGCCGTTTTGTATGGAGAATGGACCATTAGATCAATGGCAGTATCAAACTTCGTCCAGAAGGGTGATTTCGTAAGGTAGGCAACACAGTTGTGTCTTGGTTTAAGCTGCATGGTCGCCATTAATGTGAGAGAAGGTTCGGAGTTTTTGAACGTTAGGTTTGAGATAATGAAGCTCTGTAGGATTAGGTATTTATAGGGTATGGGTTATAAAACAACTGAAGGGTCTGGTGTTAATCATCAGTAGTTTTAAATGACTGATGACATGGTATTAACCTTCAGAGGTTGAAACAACTGAAGTTAGTCATCAGTAGTTGTGAAACTACTGAAGACATGGTTTTGTCATCAGTTGTTGTAAACGACTGAAGACTTAGTGTTAGTCATCAGTAGTTGTGAAACTACTGAAGACATTGGTTTTGCTTCAGTTGTTTAAGAAGAAATAGCAGTTGTAAAACGGCTGAAGAGAAAATTCCCATCAGTAGTTTTCGTCAATTCTTAGCTTTTCAGCTGTTTCATACTGTCCTCAACACTTACTCATCAAACTTTTTAGCTATTTTCAGTATTTCATAGGACATCAGTACTTATCTGTTTTTACTGACATCAGTAGTTATAACTGCATCAGTTTCTTTTAACAGAATCAGTACATATTTGTGAGATGTTTACTAATGATCATCAGTACTTGTTTACTGAGATCATCAGTAGTTGTCACTTATTCTAGCTGCATCATACCGAGCCTTAACACTAGGTTTTGGAAAGTTGAACTATCCAAAGGCTTAGTAAAAATGTCTGCAAGCTCATCAGCACTAGGCACAAACTTTGGATCAATCAGACCTTTTTCAAAACAGTCCCTAATAAAATGGTGTCTGATCTCTATATGTTTGGTCCTAGAATGCTGGACAGGATTCTTGACAATGCAAAGAGCTCAAGCACTGCCCATTAATAATGGAGTCTTAGTCTCTGTAATGCCATAATCCAAAAGTTGGTTCTGAAGCCAGAGTACCTGAGATGTACAACTTGCAGCAGCAATGTACTCTGCTTCAGCAGTGGATGTAGCAACAGATGTTTGTTTCTTACTCTGCCAAGAAATCAAACAGTTTTCTAGGAATTGACAGCCACCAGAAGTTGACTTTCTGGTTAACTTACACCCTGCATAGTCACTATCAGAAAAGGCAACTAATTTGCAAGAGTGTCCAGTGGAATACCATAAACCTAGAGATTGTGTACCTTGCAGATATCTAAAGATCCTTTTGACTGCAATCAAATGAGACTCTTTAGGAGCAGCCTGAAATCTAGCACAAACACAAGTTGCAAACATGATATCTGGTCTAGAAGCTGTTAAGTAGATCAAGGACCCAATCATACATCTGTAAAGTGTTTCATCAACAGCTTTACCTTTCTGATCTGCATCTAGTTGAGTGGTGTGGCACATGGGAGTAGAACAGGGCTTACAGTTTTGTAAATCAAACTTATTCAAAAGATCTTTTGTATATTTAGACCGATGAATGAAAGTCCCATCAGCCTTTTGTTTGATTTGCAATCCTAGAAAGAACTGTAATTCTCCCATTGCACTCATTTCAAACTTCTTTTGCATTAAATTGGTAAAATCATCACACAACTTGGGATCAGAGGATGCAAAAATAATATCATCAACATAAATTTGAACAAGTAGCTTATGCTGATCCACCTTCTTAATGAACAAAGTTTTATCTATGGAGCCTCTAGTGAAATTATTTTGAAGAAGAAAATTTGATAATGTCTCATACCAGGCTCTAGGAGCTTGTTTCAACCCATAAAGAGCCTTATCAAGCTTGTATACCCAATCTGGATGTTTATTATCCTCAAAACCTGGTGGTTGACACACATAAACCTCTTCTTTTATTTTACCATATAAAAATGCACTTTTGACATCCATTTGAAAAACTTTAAGATTGTGGAATATAGCATAGGCTAAGAACAATCTAATTGCCTCTAATCTAGCTACAGGAGCAAAGGTTTCATCATAATCAATACCTTCTTCTTGTGCAAACCCCTGAACAACCAGTCTGGCCTTGTTTTTAACAATAAGCCCATTTTCATCTGTTTTATTCCTAAACACCCATTTAGTGCCTATTGCACACTTACCTGGGGGTAGAGGAACCAGTTCCCACACTTGCTGCTTGTTGAACTGAAGTAGCTCAAGCTGCATGGCTTCAACCCATCCTTGTCCCTTAAAGCAATATGATAGTTCTTTGGCTCTTGCCGACTAATGAAGAGAGCATAGAAGCAGAAATTGGACAATTGACTTCTTGTTGAAACACCAGCATTGATATCACCAATGATTTGAGACATTGGGTGATTCTTCAGCTTTGATAAACAATGAGATCTATGCAAGTGTTTGTAGGACCTTCAGCAGCAACAGATGGTGATGTAGACTCTTGAAACCAAGAATAAGATGGCAAATCAAAAGATGTAGAGGAATCAGAGATCTCATCAACATTTGTTGTGGATGGAACTGCTGAAGCTACAGGAACATCAAGTTTAGTGGACTCAGGCAGTTGATCACTAAACTTGAATAGGTGAGTATTGATATTATCATCATCATTAATACCACCAGGTGGAGAACTATTGACAGGTGCAATAGCTGAAGCCTGATAAGAAACATATTGTAGTATGTCCAAATCAAATAACTCCACAGGGTTGTGTGGAATCTTGTCCTTTGAAGATTCATTAAACTTCACATGCAGAGTCTCTTCAACTATCTTTGTTCTGCAGTTGAAGACTCTATATGCCTTGCAAGTAGATGAATAACCAACAAAATACCCTGCATCCACTTTAGGATCAAATTTGTGGAGTTGATCCTTTGTGTTGAGAATGAAACAAGGACACCCAAAGGCTCTGAAAAATGAAATTAGAGGAGCCAAATGATGTAGAACTTCATATGGAGTCTTCATCAAAATCTGATTTACTAAGGCTCTATTCTGCACATAGCAAGCTGTGTTAATAGCTTCAGCCCAAAAGGTCAGTGGCAAACCAGAGTCAGCCAACATGGACCTTGCAGCTTCAATTAGAGTCCTGTTCTTTCTCTCTATTACTCCATTTTGTTCTGGAGTCCTTGGGATGCTAAACTGCCTCTTGATTCCCTTTGAGAGATAAAAATCATCAAGTGTATGGTTTCTGAATTCTGTTCCATTATCACTTCTGATACACTTGACAGATAGGAAATACTGCTTCTCAACATACAACACAAAGTTTATAATCGTCTGAGCAGCCTCATCCTTTGAATGCAAGAAGAAAGTCCATACAAATCTAGAGTAATCATCCACAATTACCAGATAGTATTTCTTCTTTGCCATACTCATTACTCTCACAGGACCAAAGATATCCATGTGTAGTAATTGCAAGCAGGCAATGGACTTAGGTTCTTCAATAGGAGGGATGAGACTTTGTGTTGTTTTCCTTTCAAACAAGCAGTGCAGTTGTCTTCACATCTGAACTCCTTCATAGGCAATCCCCTTACTAAACCATGATGTATCTGCTGATTCAAGTTTTTAAGATTCACATGACCCAGCCTTCTATGCCATAGAATAGATTCTTGAGGAGAAGCCTTGGAAAATAGGCAAAGATGGCCTTTGAGATCTATTTTCTTGGAAAGATCTAAGGCATACACTCTTCCTGTCCTGTTGGCCCACAGGAGAGTGTGATCATCAAACACCTTATCAATCAAACTCAGAACTTTGGATGACAGAATCCTGTAGTTCTGACTGGTGAAAAGAGCAACATGGCCTTTATCACACATTTGACTAACACTCAAGAGATTGTACTTGAGATTCTCCACATGGTTAACATCATCAAACCTTATTTCCCCATTGGAGACAAAGCCTTTTCCAATGATGTAACCCTTAGCATCATTGCCAAAAGAAACAAACCCCTTTTTTCCTTAAGAGTAATCATGAAGAAGAGAGCTGTTCCCTGTCATATGCATAGATCCTCCACTGTCAACATACCAGATGCTACTGTGGCATGTTGAAGAACCCTGCAATCATAATAAATTAGTTAGTTTTTGAGACCCAAACCTTTTTGGTTTTGGGTCTGTTCACATCAACAGATGGTAAACTAACAGATTTGCTATGAAGAACAGCCTGAGGGGATGGAGATGGTGAAGAAGAAGAATCCTTTGGCATGGATTTTCTTCTCTGTGGTTTCAGCACAGGAGCATCTAATTGGTTACTCTCCCCAATATATGTTGAACCATCATAACAAGTTGTGTCTGATTCTGTGATAAAGCCTTCAGCTCATCAGACACATTAGTGCTTGAGATTGATGGATTCCTGTGTTGTACATCTCCCTTTGAGCAACCTCAGCTGTTGCCTGATTAACCCCTTTCTTTTTGGATTTCTTTTTGGATTTTGGGGTTACAGGTTTTGATGTTGCTGGTACAAACTTGGTTTCAAACTCAGTTTTCATTTTATCCATTTTCTTTTTAATGTTCTCATTATGTTTGAGTTTGGAGCCCTTTTTATACTAGCACTCATCAGTAAGATGATTGAATAAGCCACATATTTCACATGGCTTTTTCTTCATATTAAGTTGATAATCTGCTGAAGAAGATGAAACTACTGAAGACTTATTCTTCAGCAGCTTGCGACCAGTACTAGCAGTTTTCTTTCTTGCAGTACATGCTTTCTTGATATCTTCTTCAGTAGTTTTCTCACCCTTTCTACTGGCAGTTTTCTTTCCTTTAGTACATGTAGTAGTTTGGGTTTGTTCTCCAGGTGTTATGACTTTCTCTTTAGTACTTTCAGTACTTTGTGAAATACCACCTGGAGTGATCAACCTTTTGATCATGTGAGTGTCAGCATTTGAACCATTAACATCAGCTGATAGGTTTTGGGAGGAATAATGCTGACTCCAACCTCTGATGGTGCTGTATCAGATAGTAGATCACATGATGAAAAGGATTGGTTATTGCTTTCTCCATCAGATTCTACCTCTGCTCTAGGAGTAAAATCTGTAGGAGGGGAGCAATGTGATTATAACCAATGCCAAACTTCATATTGGAAGCAGACTGCTTACTGAGAAGCATTTCAAAACCCTTGCAGGAATGTACCCATCGATCACACTCTACCTGGGTAGCTGCAAGTGTTTATTTGAGGTCTCTGTACTTCTTTAGAAGTACCTCTTCCCTAGCCTTATCATCAGTGATTTGGCATTTAAGTTTGTAAATCTCATCATTCTTATCATTAAGCACAAACTCAAATTCAACTTTTCTTTTGGATATTATTTGTTCTAGCTCAATGTTCTTGTTAATTAAAGCTACATTTGCTTCTCTAATAGATGCAAATACGGCTATGCATGTTTCAGAACATAGCTTGGCTTTGGCCTTAGAGGATACTTGTGATACTTGTGGTGTGGAGGCATTAGAGGATGAGGTATCAGCAGACTCCAGGGCCATAAGAGCAAGGTTTCCAAAAGGATTGTCACCACCATGTTGACAAGCACCAGAAAACAGTTGTTCATGACGAGACATATCATCTGGTAAACTGCTCCGGTCAACAACTCCTGGGGTGAAAAAGTTGTGTTGTTGAGGTTGAGATTGTTGATGAGATTGGGAAGGTTGAGGCTCAGGAAGAGCAGGTGGTTGTTGAGCAATGGGTACTTGAACTTGATTGGTTTGTGGCATGTAATAGCAGGCATATGGATATGACATTGGACCCTGAGGGACAAAATATGCAGGAGATAGAGGTTGTGATTGATGACCAGAACTAGCTGGATGTTGCCTTCTGTTTTGTTGAATATTACTTGGAAAAGTCACAAAGGGTGTAGAGGAGTTAGATCCAGATGATCTACACTCTCTTGCAAAGTGCCCAAGCCTGTGGCATTTGTGACACCTCAACTTACTCTTGTCGAAACCAACTTTGGTTTTGCCAGAGAGTCCAGGGAATTTCATACCAGTTCTCTTGTAGAACTTCTGAGATCTGATATTAATCAAGGCCATTTGGCTCAGAATATCCATCTCTTCTAAGTCATCATCAGCTATACCTTTCAAATCATCCATAATGAAGCATAAATTGTCACTATTACAGCCTGACTGACTATCAACACTCACAAATGCATGATCAGAACTATTCGAAGAGAATCTATATGCACATCATAATTACTTTCTAATGCAGCATATTCTAACTCATGACCGACCAAGGCAGTGTTCCCTGGTACAAAGTCTTTAGTGAGCTTTCCTGATGATGCCAGTTTCCTTTTCTGCTTTATCTCTCTTTCAAATGTAAGCAGTTTCCCATGAAGTTGGGTGAGAGATAGGCTATCCAGATTTGCATTAGAGCGTAGGACAATTGTATATGTGTCCCATCTCTCAGGCACTGATCTGAGGAATCTGTGGTTCATCTAGCTATTAGTGTATTCATGTTTGACCATTTTCAGCTCAGAGATCAAACATGAAAAACGATCAAACTGTTGAGTCAGAGTCTCACCCTTCCTATGAGCAAATGTCTCATATTGTTGGGCAAGTATTTCCTTATTGTTTGCTAAGAACTCATCAGTACCACCAAATTGTTCTTTCAGTGCCTTCCAGAGGTCATGAGCAGTTTCATGATGCATAAGCCCAAAATAGATTTCATTAGGTAGTGCCATGGCCAGAATTCCATGAGCTTTAGCATCAATCTCAAACAGTTTTCGATCCTCATCAGAGTATTGTTCCTTCTTCTTCGGAACCATTTGGTTGGTTTCCGGATTGTTCACCATAGGCTTATGTGGACCATGTACCACAGATGTCCAACAACCTGAACTGTTAACAGACAGGTGATGGAGCATTCTTCGTTGCCATATGTTATACTCAGTCCTAACCAACATCGGAGGCTTAGTTGAGGAACCAGTATTGTGAGGGTCATTAGGAGTAGTCATATTCAGAATTCAGACAAATTCAAGGTAAACAAAGTAAATCTAGCTCAAAACCACTTAGAACCTCAAACAAAATGGCTAGAAGCAACAGAAACTCAATCTCTATAATCGATTCTTGCAAATTTGCTAATTCGATCAAACGTAGATAGCAAAAGAACAGTTTCAATGATCAACTGTTAAATCGATCAATGATTAACCTGCTCTGATACCATTTGTTAGGATCTCAGCATCTAGTTTGATCAATTAGATTGGATTTGCAGCAGAATGAGCCCACGAATTAACAAATTTAAACAAGAACACACGAAATTTATCAATGAAACAGTGTTTGTTATAGAGAGAGAATTTCTACAAAAGGAATATATTCATTCAATACACATTTCGGCTGGCTTCCACGCAGTTACAATTAGGTCATCTTTCCTTTTATAAAGGAAGCTGACGTCAGCTGATGTCACTTGACACTGACATCTAACTGTATTTAACTACTGAAAGTTGACACAACTACTGAAGATGTCAAACAGCTGACATCTTCTTACAAAAATACCAAGTGTTAACTATCGCTACAACTACTAAAAAGAAACTACTGAAACAACAACGACCGAAGAACATGCTCTTCAGTCGTTTTACAAGTACTGAAATAGAAAAGAAACTACTGAAAGGAAACCATCACAACAACTAAAGAATGCTTCTTCAGCTATTGTGACAAACTCTGAAGGCTTCAGTACTTGGACTTCTTGAACTTCAGTTGTTGTCATCAGCTGATGTCTTCAGATGTTGTCTTCAGTCTTTGTACTTCAGCTGTTGATCTTCAGTACTTTAGTCTTCAGCTGTTGATCTTCAGACTTTGGTCTTCAGCTGTTGAAGTCTTCAGTACTTTAGTCTTCAGCTGTTGATCTTCAGACTTTGTCAAACAGCTGATCAAGTCTTCAGCAGTTGTTATGATGTCTTGTGGGACTTAAAGGTTTTTTTGATCTGGCTCATTGGTTCTTTTGGTCCAACATTTCTCCCCTTAGCTTCCTTTTCCTCTCTCTCTCTCTCCTCCTCCTCAATCTCCTCAAGAGTTAGAATCCTTTTCTCTTTGTCACTAACAAACCTTTGTGACTTAGGGTGGAGAGAGCTTTGGTCTTTATTGTTTGGATTAGCATCCATGCTCTGACTAGAGAGGTGTTGAGATACACCTTCACCAGTAGGTGTCTCTTCAATGGAATGGATTTTTGAAGTAGTTGTAGGTGTGACAAGGCTCTCAGGTTCTATCAATGGGCCTTCAGTCAAGGTTTTCCCTTTGAAGCTAATCTCAGGGTCTATCTCAACATCCAGTTGACCAATGACATTGCTTGATTGGCTTTGTCTCCTTCTGAGGTTGAACTCTTGGTAATCCTATCTTGAATCCTTTGAGCCAACTTGTCAGCTTGTCTAAATTGATTTGGGTTGACAAGTGGCATGTTGATAAGGTCAAGACCTTCATAATAGTTCAAGGTCTGAAAATTGAAGACCTCTTGCTGCCCTTGAACTCTTTGAAGAATAAGGGCTCTTCTATCAGCATCATACCTCCACCCTATGATGTAGTTGGAAGTTCCTTGAGGTGGAGATGACACGGCCCTTGGTATCCCTTCCTCAAAAATACTCTGAATGAAAGAGTCTATAAAGTCCACATCAATGTAAACTTTAAGAAGTTGCTGAGTATGAACAATTGCAAGTGTGGATGGTGAGTTCTCAGTGTCCATACTCTGTGAAGAACTCCCAGGTTCTATGATTGTAATGACTTTCACCCCTTTTTGGTAGCATCACCCTCTTAAATAGGTGAGCTAGGAGTTAGGTCAATCACATCCATAGGTTCTTGTGTTCCTGGATGAGCTCCTCTTAATGGTCTCCCAGCTAGTTTCTCCTTGAGATAGGATATCTTAAGTTGCTGATCATTGACCCAATTTTGTAAAGTAGTCACTTGAGATTCCAAGTGACTAACCTTTGAGACTAAATAGGTGTATGTTTTTTTACAGTTTTTGCACCTTTAGTCTTAGATTCCCCTTTTCTTCATCAGAAGATTCATTGGGGGATGAGATTATTGGACCAAAGTCCTCAGTCTCACTACAAGCATCAGGTTCTTGGCTGCTGGTTTTCCTATGCTCACTAACAACTTTAGATGGAGTGTTAGTTGGCTGAGTTGCCATGGTTGAGGTCTTCATAATTTCATCACTTGCAGAAGTGAGAGCCTCTTCCATATGACCTCCTGAACAGGGTCAGGGAGATCTACCTCATTGGTTGGTTAATGATATAGGCTAGACAAGGAGACGCATGAGCACTCATATCTCTTTTGTAGGAGAAGAGTAGAAAGACTTATGGTACTCACTAAATACCAAGTCCTTATCATCATAAAAGTCAAGGTTGGGAATTGGTTGGTTTAACCTAATGGCTGGGGGTGGTAGTTTTCCCCTGAAGGTTGTTCACTTGAGTATTGAGACTCAGAATGAAGGCTTAAGGCTGTTGGGCTAGTGAGCTCATCAGGCTGAGCATGAGGAACCTCATCACTAATTCTTGAAAAGATGGGAGCGGTTTGCTCCTCAGGAGAACTAAGAGCTCTATTGTCCACTTCCTCTTATGTGGGTAGTAATATGGGGGCCTGCCAAACTGAATAGCTTATGCAAGGGTTTGTTTGGATCTTCTTTGGTAGGTGAGGGTTATTTGTGGTTGTTTTGATGGTTGAAAGGTAGAAGGTGTGGGTTCAACACTAGCTTGTGTTACTAGGTTGTCACCTTGAGCAATAGCTCTAACATTTTACGTATAAGGGATGTTTCTACCCTAGAGAAGCCGATAGTTGGCTTATTCAAAATTTTAAATATGTCTGGCTTCATATGTCCCAATTTACGAATATTATCTATTTCCCTTAACTATGAGACCAGTTCACAGTTAAGAATGTGTTGAACATATTTAGGAAATATATAATAGTTTAATCCAAGTTAGCAAGCAAATTTGTATAAACAAACAAAGGGTACCTAAACTTGACCCCCTGAACCATCCCATGCACTATGAAGGAAAGATCTTCATGAATCTGGTCCCAGCCCCATGCTTGTTAGACAAGCTGTGGATGAACACATGAAGTAAGTGCTTCGATCGGGATGAGACCTTCCTTTTCCTGAAGTTCTTGATAGAGTAATCTCCTTCATAGCCCATCTGCTTAAAGGAGTGGTTGAGAGCTTCTTTGGGAAAGGACAATTCACCTTCCTTATCATCCAGTTGAAGGTTGGTATTGATGGTGGCTGGAGTGATGAAGATTGTCCTCCCCTGCACTGTGGCAGACAATGCCTTCTCCCCATCCATGATGACCTCTTGGCAGGTCTTCCAGAATTCAAGCAAATGATCCTCAAAGAGAACATGATCAATGGTAAGGGAGGTGGAATAATTGGATAGAGCCAAAACTAACAAACCTTCGAGAAATGAGGATCTTTCTCAGAGTGTAACAGAGCAACCTGATTATGTTGTCTGTGTAACTGCATGGAGAAGTTTGGGTCATTTCTCCGGTTGAGATTGGCCATTTTAGAAAACTTAGAGGTGAAGGAAGTAAAGAACAAAGGTGGTTTTTAAGAATTTTAGGAATTTAGGTTTGAGAGTAAATGAAGATGATAAAGAAAGAGGGGGAACCGTTTGGTATATATATGAAATAGATCTCAAACAAAGTTAATGAAAGAGGATAAACTTTGAAATTTAGATGTCGGTCCCACGTCTGAAAAAGTAGTTTACTTTTTGCCCAAAAGTAGTTTTCTTGAAAGTCGTAAATCTTCTGAAGGTAATTTAACTTCGGAAGTTTTGAGAAGAAAGCTTCCGAAGCCAAAGTGACTTCGGAAGAGATTTTCAAAGATTTTAGAGAATTTAGCTTCAGAAGAGATTGACCTTTGGAAGTTGTAAAAGCTTTCGAGAGTTAATTACTTTCGGAAGAAAAAGGTTCATTAAAACATACAAATACTTAGAAGTGAATTTAAGCTTTGGAAGATATTTTGGAAATTTCTTCGGAAGGTAAATGTTCTGTGATAGTTGTTTGTTTTAAAGACTTAAATTTCTTCCGAAGGTAAAAACATATGAAGAGAAATTTTCAAAAATCTATGAAAAGTCTTCAAAAAGAATCTTACTTCCAAATCAAATAAGGTCTTATGAAAGTGATGAATATAGACAACTTAAGAACACACAAATTTTAGAAATAAGATATGATTAAGTTTTAAGAAAAAGCTACTTAAGGTTAATCATCTCAATAACTGATACAAGATATTTGAATGTCTATTCATCAAATGCTTTGTTGAACATATCATCATATTGTTCATTGTGTTAACCTTGACCAGTTTATTAATCCTTTCTCAAAATTATCTCTAATCAAATGATACCTGATATGATGTGTTTTATCTTTGAGTGCTATACAGTATTCTCTATAATAGAGATGACACTATTGTTGTCTATATGAATGTGAGTCTCTTTAAAGTTGAACCCATAGTCTAGCATTAGATTCTGAATCCAAAGCACTTGAGTACAGCAGCTTGTAGCAACAATGTATTCAGCTTCAGCAATTGATGTAGAGACACAGGATTGCTTCTTGCATTTCCATGAGACTACCCTTACACCAAGGAACTGACATCCACCTGATGTAGACTTTGCAGTCATCTTGCATCCACCATAGTCACTATCTGTATATGCATACGGATTGAAGTCAGAATTCTTTGGATACCAAAGGCCAAGTGTTGAGGCACCTTTGAGATATCTTAAAATTCTCTTAATAGTGATAAGGTGTGACATCTTGGGGTTGTCTTGATATCTTGCACAAATACATGTGGCAAACATGATATCATGCCTGCTAGTTGTTAGGTACATAAGATACCTAATCATAGCCCTGTAAAGGTTTTTATCCACACCTCCTACTCAAGATTAGGCCCAAGGGAGTGATTTCTTACTATAGGTGTCTTAGAAACTTACAGTCAGTCATGTTGAATCTCTTGAGTATGCCTTGAACATACTTTGACTAACTTATGAAGATGCCATCTTCAACTTACTTCACTTGAATTCTAGAAAGAAACTGAGTTCCCCCATGGCATTCATTTCAAATCTGCCGTTCATCAGCTTCTCAAAGTCCTTGCAGAGCCTTGGATTAGTTGAACCAAAGATGATGTCATCTACATACACTTGAACTAGCATTAAGTTATTTCCTTGTCCTTTGATGAAGAGAGTTCCATCTATAGTACCTTTTATGTATCCATGCTTGCAGAGATATTGAGATAGAGTCTCATACCACTTTCTTGGTGCTTGGTGTAGCCTATAGGGAGCTTTATCAAGCCTGCAGACATAATCAGGATGATCAGGATCTGCAAACCCAGGTGGTTGTTTGACATACACCTCTTCATCAATCAATCGATAGAGAAAAACACACTTGACATCAAGTTGGTAGACCTTGAAGTTCTTGATGCAGCAAAAGCTAAGAATATCCTAACAGCTTCCAATCTTGCAGCAGGAGCAAAGACATCTATGTAGTCAATTTCTTCTATTTATGTGTACCCTTGAACAACTAGTCTTGCCTTGTTTTTGATCACAAGTCCTCTATCATCCTTCTTGTTCCTAAAAACCCATTTGGTTCGTATAGTAGTCTTCCCATGAGGAAGAGGACATAGGTTCCAAACCTTTTGCCGCTTGAATTGAGGCATCTCCTCCTGCATAGCTTCAACCTAACTTCCATCCTTTAGAGCCTCATCAATCTTCTTAGGCTCTATCTGAGATAAGAAACAAGAGTGAAGACAAACATTAGCATCATTGTTTTGTCCTCTTGTTCTTACCCCTAAATCAACATCTCCAATGATGTTTGGCGTGGGATAAGACTTATGGATCCTTAGTTGAGGGATCACAACAAGTTGGTGAGATAGATCCAAATTAGAGAAATTTAGATCTGGCATTGAGGTTCTCTCACCACATCAGCACCCTTATCAAGTAAAACTTGATCCAATGATTGTGTGACATCATTGATGTTCTCATCAATGGTATGGTTATCAGCATATAGAAATTCTTGATCACTTCATGATCACCATTCTCTCCTACATTTGAAGCTCCTACATCTGAATTTTGTGCCTCTATGCTAGAATTTGAAGGCATTTCAGATGTATCAGCTGAATTGTCATTGTTATGCTAATTGGTTCTCCATTTGCAGGGTTAGTTACCATTCGAGTTGAAGTTGTATTGCTTGAAGGTCTTATCAGCTCTAATCTTAGATCAAAATCACCTGTTGGTAAGATATATGGGGATCCTGAAACACTTTCACAAGATTTATTAAAACAGTTGTAACTAAATCAAGATCAAATAGCCAATCAGGATCAGAACCATTTACATTGGGTGTGTGTTCATTGAAAGTCACATTGGCTGACTTCTCAACTATTCTAGTTCTACGACTGTATACTCTATAAGCCTTGGCTTGAGAAAAGTATCCAATAAAGTGTCCATCATTTGATTTCTCAGCAAACTTGGCAATTTGATCTTTGGTATTCAAGATGGTGCAAAGACATCCAAATGATCTGAGAAAACCAATGAAAGGTTTCCCTTTGTGCCAAAGTTCATAAGGAGTCTTACCATGTGTCTTAACCACTTAAACTTTGTTCTACACATAGCAGGCAGTGTTAATTTCCTTTGCCCAGAAGGTGATGGGCAGCTTAGAGTCAGACAACATAGTTCTTGCAGCTTCAATCATTAGCTCGTTTTTCCTCTTAACAACACCATTTTGCTGAGGAGTCCTAAGAGCACTGTATTATCTTGTAATACCCTTTTCATCACAAAATGTATCAAGGATTGGTTATTGAATTCAGTTCCTTGATCACATCTTATGGTTTTGACCTTGTGATTAGATTGATTCTCAATCTTTAAGATGAAAATCTTTAGAATCACAGGGGTCTCATCCTTAGTTCTAAAAAAGAAAACCCAAGTGAATCTTGTAAAGTCATATGTGATCACCAAACAGTAAGAGGTCCTTCCTAGACTCGATACACTAGTAGGGCCAAAGAGATCCATATGTAACAAGTGTAGGGGAGTTGTGATGGAGTTTCTTTCCTTTGGCTTGTGAGATACCATGTGTTGCTTCCCTTTTAGGCATGTAACACAGTGGTCATCACTTGTAAACTCTTTCTTTGGCATTCTAGTTACCAAATCATTCTTAATCAGTTTCTTCTTGTTTTTAAAGCTTAATGGCACATTCTTTTATGCCAGAGAAAAGACTTATCACTATTTGCTTTACACAGAAAGAATGAAACTTCTCATGAGGGAGATGTTTCTTGCAAGTTCATCTTGTACATGTTCCCTTTGTTAGGGGCTCTGAGTAGGATATGTTCATTACGAATGACCACCCCAGGCTTGAGAACAATGCACTCATGCTCAGTAAAGAGCATGTTATGACTCTGATAATAAAATTAAGATACACTCAGAAGATTGTATCCAAGCTCCTTGACAAAGTTTACCTTTTTAATGTTGAGGTTACCATTTGTGACCTTTCCCCTTCTAGTAATGTAACCACCAACATCTCCTCCAAAAGTTGTCCTCCATCAATTTTTTCAAACTTTTGGAGTAGTGACCTATTGCCTATCATGTGCCTGGAACAATCACTATCAATGATCCATATGTTATTGTTTGTCTTTAGCTGTTCCTACACAAAAGAGATAGTTGGTTACATTTGGAAACCTAAGCCTTATTTGTCTTGGGTTCATCAAAAGAAGTTGAAGGTAATACAATAGTAATAGATCCTATAGTCATGTATTGAGGATCTTTTGCTGATGTAGATGGAGAGCTTTCAATCACTTGGTCTTTCATTGACTTGCACACCACCTTTGGAAGCTTAGACTTGACCTTCAATACTTTGAAAGTTTTGTTGACTTCGGAAGTTTTATTGACTGAACCTTCAGAAGATCTTGCTAGCATTGTAGCAGACTTTAGTGTTTTGGAAGTCTTCTCTTCTTCCGAGACCAAATTTTCTTCCGGATGCAATTTTCCATTTGCCTTCATATTCATTCTGGAGCTTCCGAAAGGAAAAGTTTTTCCTTCTAAAACTTTCTTCTTCTTGAAACTCTTAGAAGTCTCTTTCTTGGTCATGTGGATAGTGTTTTTTGGATTGTAAGGACAATCCTTAGCTAGATGAAAGGTACTCTCACACATAACATATTCCATTTCTTCTTCCTAAGAGCCTTCTTTAGTGAACAAGGCTGAACTTGATCATTTTCCTTCTCCACCTTTATCTTTGCAGATGCAGTGGGAGTCCTTTTAGGGTGAGAACTTCCTTTAGAGTTGGATGGTTCAGGTTGTGCAGCATTGGTACATAACTGATCAGCCTTCTTCTTTGTTACTAGGATGAGTTAAAACTAAACTAGAACTCCTGGTACTAGAGTTCAATTTAGTATCTTTAGTTTTTACCACTTCAAATCCTCTAGAGATGAAGACTTGTTTCTGCTTAAAGTTGAGGGTAGCCTTGATCTCTTGAGCCTTCTTTGCTTTTCTCTTGCTCTTCCTGATCAAGTTCTTTCTTATAGACTTGGTTATCCCAGTCTTATTACTCTCCTTAGAAGGATAATGACCCTTCTTAGAATCCTCTTCTTCACTCTTCTCAAAGACATTCTCCACTATCACTTTTTCATCCTCTTCAGTCAAGGGGTCTATGAGAGGAAGCTCATCTTCACAAGTTTCACACCTGGGAGATCTTATAGACAAGATGGTGTGTGGAGAAGCTATCTCACTAGATCCTAGTCCCTGCTTATTCTGATAATAAAATTTTTCCTGCAAAGATGAGGATATAAGGTTCTTGAAGGTCTCTTCTTCAAGAACACATATTTCTGCCCTGGCTTTGCTGATCATAAGCTCAGCCTAACACTCAATCAACTTAATTATGAGATCTTTGATTTGAGTCCTATAATATATGTGCTAATGTTTAAGAGTTGAAATAGTTTTCTCTAAGTACTGTATCTTTAGCTTATAGTCATTTTCAGCTCTTTTAAAATCAGATTTTAATATATTCAAGGACTCAAGATCAGATCTCATCTCTAAGTTGTAGGACTATATCTATTAACTTTAGCAATACATTTAGGTGTACAGAGATGTTTCAATACCTTTGCTTCATCATGGTCAACCATTAGTGCTTGGTTTGGAGATGCATTTTACACCTGAAAGCTCCAGTCAAGCCTCCTTCTTCAACAACAACTACAACTTGTTGCTTTGGCTTCTTATTCTAGGTGGCTTTCATAGTGTAGTTTGGTCTGGTTTGTGCTTGGCCGCTATTTGTCCTTGGTGCCTTGCACTCTCTTGCAAAGTGTACCATTTGGTTACAGTTTTAACACTTCACTTTGTTTTTATCCGGCCCAAACTTTCTACTGGATGCATTGCTTGGAAACTTCCTTCCTGTCCGCTTGTAGAACTTTTTGGCTTTGTGAGTGAGGAGCCATCTATTGGACTATTTCCATGTAATATAGATCATCTGGATGGATACAGTCCAGGTCTTCAAGGGTGAATAGAACGTTGCCTATGCTTTCATTAGAAGACACAAAGGTATGTGAAAAGCTTGTCTCTTGGAATGGTCTTCCTTGAGTGTAGCTTTCTCTTGGTGTCTCCGGGAAGGTGATGAAAGGACCCTATTATGAGTTTTCAGGGTATCATATAAGAAGATGTTGAGGTTCTATGCTATCCCATACAACCACATGCATGGTTGAACTCATTTGATTGCTCAAGTTACCAGATGAACCTTGCATCTTCAACTCCATCTGGTATCCACTGAGAATACCATACGAATCTGTGAGAGTCTTAAGGTTCTTAGTCCTCTTGATAACCACACAGTAATGTATCCATTACCTACGAAGAGAGGACATCCAATATCCAATAGAGTGTCCACAATCTCAACATACCTGAAGTATTGTTGAGTCATGGTTTCACTTGTTTTAAAGGTGAAGTTTTCAAACTGCTGCTTCAAGAGATCCTTCTTGTTCTCCTTGGCTTCAGTTGACCCCTCATACACCAGCTTTAGTGCATCCCATAGCTGCTTAGCTATTTCACACTTTTTGAAGCCTATATATATGGAGTTTGAAAGAGCAGTTTGAAGGGTTGTCATGGCCTTCTAATCAATCTCTACTCTCTTTCTATCTTCATCAGAGTAATCAGCCATAGCCTTTGGAATCATATCACCTCCAGCAGTGGCTGAAGAGGTGCTTAATATGTAAGGTCCTGAGACAACAGATTCCCACATCCTAGAGTCTTGTGACTTGATAAAACCTTCTATTCTTTGTAGCAAGTGTCAAAGTCTTCAGGAGTGATCTGTGGGGACTTTGTCATGGTTCCGGTTTTCATATTAGCTTTAGTGATAGCTGCCATTTGAGATGTTAAGTGTTTTGTGTATGTGTGAGGGATCTTAAGATGGTGTGATCTTACAATCAAGAGCCTGGAATGCTCTTATACCAATTGCAGGACCGTTTAAGGGAGTTGCAACACAACACACGATGAGGAGAGTTTGTTTAGAACACTTAAGAGATAAAATAGGGAACTGGTAACAAAGATAGATACTTAGAACACTAGCAAATATAAGACAAAACAAGAACAAAACCAACACAAGTATTATGGTTTTCAAGGATGTTGTATATTTCTTTCAAGTTCTTTTGCAAGTGTACAAGCATATATTATAAGTTACAAAGACCTGAGATACTTATAATACATCCTACAGCTGGCCATACTTTGAATACCAACTGGATACATGACCTAAACAATAACAAAATCAATGTAGAATCAAAAGGCAGATTGCCTTTTGACTAGTCACTATGACATGCCATAGCTCACATCCTAATATATTACAAAAAGGATAAAGGTACATAAAGTAGAAAGTAAAGGACTCAATACCTTAATGTACAGTTACCAAAAGCATGGACCTTTTCACCAACTTGTGAAAGTTGGTGAGTCAAATAGAGTTGCAGCAAAAACGTGGTCTAGCTTTATGGTAAAGTACATAAGATAAAAGCATGACTTCAAAAGTCTTCGGAAGATAATCTGTCTTCACTTTTTGGGTTTGGAAGACTTTGTCCTTGAAGCTTTGGAATACTTCACTTTAAGCTTCAGAAAATGTTGGTCTTGGCTTCAAAAGAGTTCACACTTGGAATATTTTCTAAGGAAGAGTGTGAAACTTCCGAAGCATTCTACTAAGAACTTCTATGCATGCATGCATGATAGACTTGGATGTAATTGGATGTTTAGGATGCATCAGCCTTATACAAAACCTTACAAACCTTACACATATGGACATCCTAAATAGGTTTAGAAAGATACAACTCAATGATGGGTGAATGATATGGGCTAGACATGGGAGAGGAAATAACACTCATCACTCTTTTAGTGGGGAAGAGTAGAGAGACTGCAGGACCGTTTAAGGGCTTTAACACAATTACAACACAACGACACAAAAAGAGGAGATTAACTAAACTTTAATCAAACAGTGAACTGGGTTAACCAAAGTGATACAAAGAGCACAAGTAAAGTAAGAGACAGAACAAGAGAGTATGGTTTTCAAAAATGCAGTATATTGCTTTCTCTATGTTCTATTACAAGTGTTTCAAAGCATGAGATAAAAGATACAAGAACATGAGATACTTATACTACATCCTACAGCTGGCTATACTTTGAAAGCCAGCTGGATACAATTGACTAGACACACAAACAAAATCAATTGTAGAGTCAAAAGGCAGATTGCCTTTTGACTTGTGACTATGACATGCCATAGCTCACATCCTTATCTTTTACAAAAAGGATAAAGTACATAAAGTAGAAAGTATACAGACTCAAGACCTCAATGTACAGTTACCAAAAGCATGGACCTTTTCACCAACTCATGTAAGTTGGTGACTTGCAGAGGTACAGCGGAAAGGTGTCCAACTTTACAGAAAAGTACATCAGAAAAAGCATGTCTTAAAAGTCTTCGGAAGAAATCTGTCTTCATAACTTGAAGCTTCGGAAGACTTTGTCTCTGAAGCTTCGGAAGACTTCATCTTTGGCTTCGGAAGATATTGGTCTTGGCTTCGGAAGATTTTACACTTAGAGTATTTTCTAATGCATTGTGTAAAATTTCCGAAGCATTCTTCACTTCAGTACTTAGTGCATGTTGCTGAGACACTTTGGATGTTTTGGGTTGCATTAGACTTAAGGAATCCTTACAAACTCCCCCTAGGCTGATGCTACCAAAACACTTAGAAGATCTTCAGATGTTGGTAGTCTTCAGTACAATCAAGACCATTCCTTTCTTCATTAGATGGTCAGGATCATCAAGATTCTCATAGTATCTTCTCATCTCAAAGAGATCATGCAAAGGTAAGTGATTATGTCTTGCCAGGAGTAGACATTCTCAACACCTTGATCTCTGATAACATGCCATCTTTCTGGATTGGTAGAATAAGTCCAGGACAAGATGGGTGTCTTAGTTGTTAGAGGAGCCACTTGCATAGGAGTTGATTGGGCTGCCTTATCATGCACTTCCTCAGGTTGATCTGATTCAGCCTGAGGTGTAGAGGTAGATGTCTTTGGCTTCTTCTTCTTAGTCTTTGGTTTAGAAGCCATTTTCTTCTTCCTCTTAGATGTCTTTAACTGAGAAGACTGGTCTGCAGCACCATGTTGATCATCAGTGTCTTTCTCAGTTGGGTGTTCCTCCCTCACAGGTTCAGAAGGAGAGGGAGTTTGACCCTGTCTTGGATCAGAAGATGAAGTTTGCTGAGGCTTAGCTGGAGGTTCTGGTTGAGGTGTCTCAGGTTGTTCAAACTTGACCTCCACTTCAGGTGGACTTGACTTGGAAGAGAGTGCAAGTCAATCAGTTCTCCACTTTTAATCTTCTGCTTGATCACCCTTATATGCTCATCCATTGTAGATAGAGACATGGGGCCAAGTCTCCTTTCGGAGAATCCATATAGCTTCAAGAAGCTCATCATTCTTTGTCTGTCAGCAGACTTCTTTGCATTCTTCTGAATGATGGCTCTTGACTTTGCAGCTTCTTCCCTTAGCTTCCTTTTGGTTGTTTTTCTTTCTTTGACTAGCTCAAGCTCAAGTGCTTTAGGTACTCGAACTCAATGAAGTCATAGGACAGGGGAAGAAGTACATTTGCCTGATAGAAGCCTGTGGCACTCAGGTAGTTGATCATCTTGATCCTATCTTCTTCTTTATCTACCTGAGGTTCTTGTGGAGCCACATCTTCCTGTGCAGGACTTTCTTGAACTGGAGAGAGAGTGGGAGCATGCTTGTAAAGCCTTTTTTTTTGTCTCTTCTCCTCTTTGAATTGGAGAAGTAACCTTGCATCCTCTTTCTCCTTCATCTCTCTTGACACTTCCATGTCAGCCAGTTCATTTAACTCTTCTAAGGGGAGGGAGATGATTTCATCAATATCATAGTTCTTGGTTTGTAAATAGGTAATCCTGACTGCCCTTAACTCATCATCTTGAGTATTTGGTCTGGGGGCAGCCCTGATTGCAGCTTGCATGAAGGTAGATGACCCAGAAGAACTTTCTCCCCTTAGCCTCCTTTTCCTCTCTCTCTCTCTTCCTCCTCAATTTCCTCAGAAGTCATTTTCCTTTTCCCTTTGTCACCAACAGACCTTTGTGACTCAGGGTGGATTGAGGCTTGGCCTTCATTGCTTGGTGTAGCTTCCATGCTCTGGCCAGAGAGAGGCTGAGAAACACCTTCACCAGCAGGTGTTTCAGATGGAGTTTGGACCTCTGCAGCAGTTGTTGATGATGAGACAGGGGTCTCAAGTTCTGCCACTGGGCCTTCAGTCAAGGTTTCCCCTATGAAACTAATCTTAGGGTCCACCTCAACATCCAGTTGACCGATGACATTGCCTGATTGCCTATGTCTCCTTCTTAGAGTAAACTCTGCAAGGGTCCTTTCTTGGATTCTTTGAGCCAGCCTGTCAGCTTGTCTTGAATTGCTTGGATTGACAAGTGGCATGTTGACTAAATCCAGTCTTTCATAGAAGCTCAGGCTTTGGAACTAAAAAACTTCTTGTTGGCCTTGAACTCTGTGAAGTATAAGGGCTCTTCTATCCTCATCATACCTCCACCTTATGATGTAGTTGCCAGTTCCTTATGGTGGAGATGAGACAGCCCTTGGTATACCTTCCTCAAAGAGACTCCTGATGATTGAGTCTATAGAGTCCACATTAATGTGAACTTGAGGAAGTTGCTGAGAATGCACAACAGCAAGTGAGGATGGTGAGTCCTCTATGTCTATTCGCTTTGAAGAACTCCCAGGTTCTATGGTTGTAACAACTTTCTCCCCCTTTTTGGTAGCAGCACCCACTTGCATAGGTGAGCTGGAGGATAAGTCAATTACTTCCACAGGTTCTTGTGTTCCTGGTTGAGTTGTCCTTAAAGGTCTCTCAGCTAGTTGTTCCTGCAGATATGTAATCTGAAGTTGCTAATCATTGACCTGGTTTTGTAAGGTAGTCACCTGAGATTCCAAGTGACTAACCCTAGAGACTAAGTAGGTGCATGTTTTTGACAATTGCTGCACCTTTAGTCTCAAATTCCCCTATCTTCATCAGAAGAATCGGTGGGGGATGAGATGATTGGACCAAAGTCCTCTCGCTCACCACCAGCTTGAGTTTCTTGGCTGCTGTTTTTCCTCTGCTCACTGGCAGCCTTAGTTGAGATGCCAGGGAGCGGAGTTGCCATGGTGGAGGTCTTAATGATGTAATCACTTTCAAAAGTGAGAGCCTCTTCCATATGGACATCCTGAACAAGTTCAGAAGTGTCCACCTCAGTAATATGTGACTGATATGGGATAGACTGAGGAGAGTCAGAGGTACTCATCTCTCTTTGAGTAGGGGATGGGAAGAGAGACTCATGGTACTCACTGAATCCTAAGTCTTCATCAGTATAGAATGATAGGTTGAGAATTGGTTGGTTGAGATCCAAAGGCTGGGGATGGTAGCTGTCCCCTGAAGGTTGTTCACTTGAGTGTTGAGACTCAGAGTGAAGGCTTAAGGCTGTTGGGCTAGTGAGCTCATCAGGCTGAGCATGAGGAACCTCAGCACTGATTCTTGGAAAAATGGGAGTGGTCTACTCCTCAGGAGAAGTGGGAGCTCCAGTATCCACTTCTTCCTGTATGAGTGAGTATATGGGTGCCTCCTCAGACTGAATAGTCTGAGCAGGGGTTCATTTGTATTTTCTTTGGTAGGTGATGGATATTTGGGGCTGTGTAGGTGGTTGGAAAGCAACAGGTGTGGGTTCAACACTAGCTTGTGCTGCTAGGTTGTCACCTTGAGCAATGAGCTCTAACATTTTTGGGACTAGGGTTGTTTCTACCCCTGAGAAGCCTATAGTGGGCTTCTTCATTATTTTAAAGATGCTGGGCTTCATCTGTCCCAATTAAGAATATTACTTGTTTCCCTCAACTGTGAGCCCAGTTCACAGTTGAGAATGTGTTGAACATATCCAGGAAACATGTAATACTCTAAGGAGTCTAAGTTTGCAAGTAAATTAGTATAAACAAATTGTGAATACCTGAACTTGACCCCCTGAACCATTCCATGAACTATAAAGGAGAGATCCTCAGGAATCTCTGGTCCCATCCACCATGCTTGTTTGATAAGCTGTGGATAACCACGTGGAGCAGGTATTTCCACTGGGATGAGACCTTCCCTTTCCTGAAGGTCTTTACAGAGAAATCTCCTTCGTAGCCCATCTGCTCAAAGGAATGATTTACCGCTTCCTTTGGGAAGAACACCTCACTCTCTTATCATCCAGCTGAAGATGTCGGTTGATGATGGCCGGAGTGATGAAGATTGTTCTCCCTTGCACTGTGGCAGACAGTGCCTTCTCCCCGTCCATAATGACCTCTTGGCAGGTCTTCCAGAATTCAAGCAACTGATCCTCATAGAGTGGAGGATCAATGGTTAGTTGGAGGTGAGTAGTAGTGAGACAGAGACAAGAAACGGAAAACCTCTGAGAAATGAGGATCTTTCTCAGAGCATAACAGAGCAACTTGATTATGTTGTCTGTGTAACTGCATGGTAAAGTTGGGATCATTTCTGTGAGCAAGGTTAGCCATTGTGAGGTAGCTTAGAGATGAAGAAGAAATTTCAGAGAGAAGATTTTGGGTTTTAGGTTTGGATGAAAAGCAGATGAGAGAAGAGGGGGAAACCGTTGGGTTTATATGAGAGAGAGGGATTTCAGATAAAGTTTAATGAAAGAGGATAAACTTTGAAATCCGAACGTTGGTCCCACCTCTGAAAAAGTAATTTTCTTTTGCTCAAAAAGTAGTTTTCTTGGAATTCGAAAAGCTTCTGAAGGTAAATTATCTTCGGAAGTTTTAATGAAAAAGCTTCCGAAGCTAAAATGACTTCAGAAGAATTTCCTGAGAGTATTTGATGATTTTGCTTCGGAAGAAAAAATTAAGACTTGAAAGCTTTGTATAGGGATCAATATAGCTTCTGAGAGTTAATTATTGCTTCGGAAGGAAATGGTCCTTGAAAATAAGTAAGTATCTAAGATAACTATTTAAGCTTCAGAGGATAAAATTGAAATTTCTTCCGAAGATAAATTTCTTAGATAGTTAAATATTTTGAAAATGTGATTTTCTTCCGAAGTTAAAATGAATAACTTCCGAAGTATAAAATCATCAATTAATCTAAAGAAAATCTTCCAATCCAAGGAAAAACATGAGCTTATGAAGATGTTTGACTAGACAACTTAGAACACACACTTTAAGAAATAATAAGAATTAGTTTTAAGAAAAATTTACTCAAGGTTGATCATCCCAATAGCTGATATTAGATATTTAAATCTTTGTTCATCAAAAGCCTTTGTAAACAAATCAGCATATTGGTCATCTGTGTGAACCTTGACAAGTTTAATTAATCCCTTTTCATAATTATCTCTTATTAAATGATACCTGATGTTGATGTGTTTGGTCCTTGAGTGCTGCACAGGGTTCTCAGTGATAGAGATAGCACTATTGTTGTCTATGTGGATAGGAGTCTCTTTGAAGTTAAATCCATAGTCCAGCTCTTTTTGAATCCAAAGCACTTGAGCACAGCAGCTTGCAGCAGCAATGTATTCAGCCTCAGCAGTTGATGCAGACACACAGGATTGTTTCTTGCATTGCCATGAGACAATCCTTCCACCAAGGAATTGACATCCCCCAGATGTAGACTTTGCAGTTATGTTGCAACCCACCAATCACTGTCTGTATAGGCATACAGATTGAAATTAGGATTCTTTGGATACCATAGACCAAGTGTTGAAGTACCTTTGACGTATCTTAAAATTCTTTTCACAATGATTAAGTGAGACATCTTAGGGTTGGCTTGATATCTTGCACAAATACATATAGCAAACATGATATCAGGCTGCTAGCTGTAAGATACATAAAAGACCCAATCATAGCCCTATATAAGTGTTCATCTACACACTGCCCCTCAAGATCTGGACAAGGGAGTGGTTTTTGGCTATGGGTGTCTTAGCAATCTTACAATCAGTCATATTGAACCTCTTGAGTATGTCTTGAACATACTTTGACTGACTTATGAAGATGCCATCCTCAACCTGCTTCACTTGAATTCCCAGAAAGAAGTTAGTTCTCCCATTGAACTCATTTCAATCTGTCTTTCATCAGCTTCTCAAAGTCTTTACAGAGCTTTGGATTGGTTGAACCAAAGATGATGTCATCTACATATACTTGAAATAGCAATAAGTCATTTCCCTGTCCTTTGATGAAGAGAGTTCCATCTATAGCACCTCTCCTGTAACCATGTTTACAGAGATACTCAGATAGTGTCTCATACCACTTCCTGGGTGCCTGATGCAGCCCATAAAGAGCTTTGTCAAGCTTGCAGACATAATCAGGATGATCAGGGTCTACAAAACCAGGTGGTTGTTTGACATAAACCTCCTCATCAATCACTCCATATAAGAAAGCACACTTTACATCAAGTTGATAGACTTTGAAGTTCTTGGATGCAGCAAATGCCAGGAATATCCTAACAGCTTCTAGTCTCGCTACAGGAGCAAAGACATCAGTGTAGTCAATCCCTTCTTCTTGTGTGTATCCTTAAACAACTACTCTTGCCTTGTTCTTGATGATGATTCCTCTATCATCCTTCTTATTCCTAAAAACCCATTTGGTGCCAATGGTACTCTTCCTATGAGGAAGTGGACAAAGGTTCCAAACTTTCTGCCTTTTGAATTGAAGCAGCTCTTGTTGCATAGCTTCAACCCAACTTCCATCCTTTAGAGCTTCATCAACTTTCTTTGGCTCTATCTGAGATAAGAAACAAGAGTGAAGACAAATATTTGCTTCATGTGTTTGTCCTCTTGTTCTTACCCCTATGTCAACATCTCCAATGATGTTTGTGGTGGGGTGAGACCTGTGGATCCTTAGCTGAGGGATCACAGCAAGTTGCTGAGAGAGATCCAAATTTGAGAAATTTAGATCTGGGCTTAAAGATTTACCCTCCACATTATCACACTTATCAAAATTAACTTGATCCAATGAGTGTGTGACATCATTGATGTTGTCATCTATGGTATGGTTATTAGCATCAAGAAATTCCTGATCACTATCACCATCACCATTGTTGTCTTCTACAATTGAGGTGTCTTTATCTGGTTGAGAAGCCTCTGAGCTGGAATTTGAAGGCATACCAGATGTATCAGCTGAATTTGTCATTATTGTGCTGATAGAAACTTCATTTGTTGAAGTAGTTTCAACTGGAGCTGAAGATGTATGTCTTGAAGATCTTCCTAGCTCAAATCTTGGGTCAGGATCACCTGTATTTAAATTTTCTGCAGATCCTGAAACATGCTCACAAGATTAGTTAAAACAGTTGGTAACTAAATCAAGATCAAACAGCCAATCCGGACCAGAACCAGCAACACATGGTGTCTGTTCATTGAAAGTCACATTGGCTGACTCCTCAACTATTCTAGTTCTGAAATTGTATACTCTATAAGCTTTAGCTTAAGAGGAGTATCCAATGAAGTGTCCATTGTCTGATTTCTCAGCAAACTTGGCGATTTGATCTTTGGTATTCAAGATGGTGCAGGGACATCCAAATGACCTGAGAAAACCAATGAAAGGTTTCCTCTTGTGCCAAAGTTCATAAGGGGTCTTACCATGTGTCTTAACTACTAAAACTCTGTTCTGCACATAGCAAGCAGTATTAACTGCCTCTGCCCAGAAGGTGATAGGCAGTTTAGAGTCAGACAACATAGTTCTTGCAGCTTCAATAAGTGTCATGTTTCTCCTCTCAGCAACTCCGTTTTGCTGAGGAGTCCTGGGAGCACTATATTGTCTTGTAATACCTTTTTCATCATAAAATGTATCAAGGATTGGTTCTTGAATTCAGTTCCTGATCACATCTTATGGTTTTGACCTTATGATCACATTGATTCTCAATTTTTAAGATGAAATTCTTCAGAATCTCAGGGGTTTCATCCTTAGTTCTAAGGAAAAAGACCCAAGTGAATCTTGTAAAGTCATCTGTGATCACCAAACAGTAAGAGGTCCTTCCTAAACTCATTACACTGGTGGGGCCAAAGAGATCCATATGTAACAAGTGTAGGGGAGTAGTGATAGATTCTTTTCCTTAGGCTTGTGAGATACCTTGTGTTGCTTCCCTTTCAGGCATGCAACACAAAGATCATCACTTGTAAACTCTTTCTTTGGCATTCCAGTTACCAGATCATGTTTAATCACTTTATTTATGTTCTTAAAGTTTACATGGCACATTCTTTTATGCCATAGGAAAGACTCATCACTATTTGCTTTAGATAGAAAGCATGAAACTTCTCCAGAAGGAGATGTTTCTTGCAAATCCATCTTGTACATGTTCCCTTTCCTAGGGGCTCTGAGCAGGATATGCTCATGAGGAATGACCACTCCTGGCTTGAGAACAATGCACTCATGCTCAGTAAAGAGCATGTTATGACTCTGATCACAAAATTAGGATACACTCAAAAGATTGTACCCAAGCTCCTTAACAAAGTTTACCTTCTCGATGCTGAGCTTACCATTTGTGACCTTGCCCCTTCCAGAAATGTAACCACCTTCATGTCCTCCAAACGCAACTGGTCCTCCATCGATTCTCTCAAAATTATGGAGTAGAGACCTATTGCCTATCATGTGCCTGGAACAACCACTGTCAATTATCCAAACATTCTTGTTTGTCTTGAGCTGTTCCTGCACAAAGAAAATGATTAGTTATATTTGGAAACCCAAGCCTTACTTGTCTGGGCTTACTAAGTGTAATAGAAGGTAATGCAACAGTAATAGATCCTATGGTTGTACTATGGGGATCTTCAGCTGTTGGTGGGAGAAATTTTAGTCATTTGGTCTTTTTAGACTTCCACACCACCTTTGGAGTCTTGGACTTGACCTTCAAAACCTTAGAAGCTTTTGGAACTTCACACATTTTGATGACTGAACCTTCAGAAGATTCTACAGTCACTGCAGCAGACTTTAGTGCTTCGGAAGAACTCCTTTCTTCCGAGACCAATTTTACTTCCGAAGGTAATTTTCCATTTACCTTCTTCTTTGATTTGGAGCTTCTGAAGGAAACAGAATTTCCTTCCGAAGCTTGAGACTTCTTGAGATTCTTTGAATCTTTGATTGTCATGTGGATGGTACTCTTAGGATTGTATGGCAATCCTTGCAATGTGAGAAGTACTTTCACACATGAACATAACATTTTCTTCTTCAAAGGAGTCTCCTTTTGAGAGCAAGACTAGCTTTGGTCACATTCCTTCTCCACCTTCATCTTGGTAGATGCTGAGACAGTCTTTTTGGGCTGTGAACTGTTCTTGGAGTTTGATGGTCCAGTTGTGCAGCAGTGGTACACAGCAGCTCATCTTCTCTTTGCACTGTGATGATTTGAACATGAACCAGTACTCTTAGCTGAGGAGTCTTGGTGATGTCTTCAGTCTTTACTACTTTGAAACCTGCAGAGATAAAAACTTGTTTCTGCTTAGCATCATAAGTAGCCTTGATTTCTTGAGCCTTCTTTGCTTTCCTTTTGCTCTTCCTGATCAAGTTTTTTCTCTTAGACTTGGTCATCACAGTTGATTTCTTATCCTCAGAAGGATAGTGGCCCTTGGAAGAATCCTCATCTTCATCTTCTCAGAGGAATTCTTCACTATCACTTCTTCATCATCCTCACTTATAGGATCTATGAGAGGAAGCTCATCTTCACAAGTTCCACATCTAGGAGATCTTACAGACAAGATTGTGTGTGGAGGAGCTATCTCATTTGATCCCAGTTCCTGTCTGTTTTGATAGCACACTTTGTTGTGCAGGATGAGGATATCATGTTCTTGAAGGTCTCTTCTTCAAGAACACTCTTTTCTGCCCTGGCTTTGCTGATCACAAGCTCAGCCTGGCACTCAGTTAGCTTGGTTATGAGATCTTGAATTTGAGTTCTAAAGTCTGTGTGTTCATGTTTTAGAGCTGAAATGGTTTTTCTAAGTCCTCTATTTTCAGTTTATAATCATTTCAGACTTTCTAAAATCATATTTAAATGTTTAAGGACTCAAGATCAGATCTCATCTCCAAGTTGTAGGACCTGTATCTATTTACTTTAGTAATGCATTCAGGAGTACAGAGATGTTCCAATACCTTGGCTTTATCATGATCAGCCATCAGTGCTTGGTTTGGAGAAACATCTTCCACCTGAAAACTCCAGTCAAAACCTCCTTCTTCAACAGCGACAGCAGCATGTTGCTTAGTCTTCTCAGACTGAGGAGCTTTGTCAGTGTAGTTTGGTCTGGGTTGTGTTTGGCCCCCATTTTCTTTAGGTGCCTTACACTCCCTAGCAAAGTGACCCATAAGGTTGCAGTTGTAACACTTAACTTTGCTTTTATCCAGCCCAAACTTTCCACTGATAGCATTGCTTGAAATCTTCTTCCTGTTCTCTTGTAGAACTTCTTGGCTCTGTGAGTGAGGAGAGCCATCTGCTGAACTATCTCCATGTATTCCAGGTCATCTGGATGAATACAGTCCAGGTCTTCAAGAGTGAAGAGATAATTCCCACAGCTTTCATCAGTAGACACAAAGGCTTGAGAAACTTGTCTCTTGGAATGGACTTCCTTGAGTAAAGTTCTCTCTTGGTGTCTCCGGGAAGGTGATGAAAGGACCCTTATGTGAGTTCAGGGTAGCATATGAGATGATGTTGGGGTTCTATGCTGTCCCTTTCAACTACATGAAGGGCTGAACCCATTTGATTGTTGGAGTTTCCAGATGAACCTTGCATGTTCATTTCCACTGGTATCCACTGAGAATCCCATACAACTCTGTCAAGTAAGAGTTTTAAGGTTCTCAGTCCTCTTGATCACCACACAATAGTGTGTCCATTGCCTAGGAAGTGAGGACATGAACTTCCTTACAATGTCCCTGTTCTCAAGAGGTACTCCTCCATCCACTAGGGAATCCATAATCTCAACATACCTAAAGTATTGTTGGGTCATGGTTTCACCTGGTTTGAAGGTGAAATTTTCAAGCTGCTGCTTCAGAAGATCTTTCTTGTTCTCCTTGGCTTCAGAGGAGCCTTCATACATCAGCTTCAGTGCATCCCACAACTGTTTAGCTGTTTTGCACTTCTTAAAACCTTTGTATACAGAGTTTGGGAGAGCAGTCTGAAGAGCAGTCATGGCCTTCCTATCAATCTCTACTCTTTTCCTATCTTCATCTGAGTAGTTAGCCATATCTTTAAGGATCATACCAGCACCAGTAGCAGAGGGGGTGCTGGGTATGAAAGGTCCATTTACAACAGATTCCCATATCTTGAGTCAATAGACCTGATGAAGCCTTCCATCCTCATGCACCAAGTGTCAAAAGCATCAAGAGTGATCAGTGGGGATTTGTTCATGGTTCCAGTCTCCATATCAGTCTTTGAGATAGAAGCCATTTGAAGAGTTTAGTTTTTGTGTGTGTGAGGGATCTTAAGATGGTTAGATCTTATATCAAGAACCTGGAAAGCTCTGATACCAATTGCAGGACCGTTTAAGGGCTTTAACACAATTACAACACAACGACACAAAAAGATGAGATTAACTAAACTTTAATCAAACAGTGAACTGGGTTAACCAAAGTGATACAAAGAGCACAAGTAAAGTAAGAGACAGAACAAGAGAGTATGGTTTTCAAGAATGCAGAATATTGCTTTCTCTATGTTCTATTACAAGTGTTTCAAAGCATGAGATAAAAGATACAAGAACATGAGATACTTATACTACATCCTACAGCTGGCTATACTTTGAAAGCCAGCTGGATACAATTGACTAGACACACAAACAAAATCAATTGTAGAGTCAAAAGGCAGATTGCCTTTTGACTTGTGACTATGACATGCCATAGCTCATATCCTTATCTTTACAAAAAGGATAAAGTACATAAAGTAGAAAGTATACAGACTCAAGACCTCAATGTACAGTTACCAAAAGCATGGACCTTCTCACCAACTCATGTAAGTTGGTGACTTGCAGAGGTACAACGGAAAGGTGTCCAGCTTTACAGAAAAGTACATCAGAAAAAGCATGTCTTAAAAGTCTTTGGAAGAAATCTGTCTTCATAACTTGAAGCTTCGGAAGACTTTGTCTCTGAGGCTTCGGAAGACTTCATCTTTGGCTTCGGAAGATATTGGTCTTGGCTTTGGAAAATTTTACACTTAGAGTATTTTCTAATGCATTGTGTAAAATTTACAAAGCATTCTTCACTTCAGTACTTAGTGCATGTTGCTAAGACACTTTGGATGTTTTGGGTTGCATCAGACTTAAGGAATCCTTATAGAGACTCATGGTACTCACTAAATCCCATGTCTTTATTATCATAGAATTCTAGGTTAGGAATTGGTTGGTTTAGATCAAATGACTGGGGATGGTAACTTTCCCTTGAAGGTTGTTCACTAGAGTTTTGAGACTCTAAGTGAAGGCTTAAGGCTGCTTGGGTAGTGAGCTCATCAGGCTAAGCATGAGGAACCTCAACACTGATTGTATTGGTGATGATATGGGGGCCCGCACAAGCTTAATAGCTTGAGCAGGGATTCGTTTGGATTTTCTTTGGTAGGTGAGGAGGATTTTGTGGTTGTTTAGGAGGTTGAGAAGTAGAAGGTGTGGGTTCAATACTAGCTTGTGTTGCTAAGTTGTCACCTTGAGCAATGAGCTCTAACATTTTTGGGACAAGTATCATTTCTACCCCACAGAAGCCGATAGTTGGCTTCTTCATAGTCTTAAAGATGCCAAGCTTCATCAATACCATTTAAGAATATTACATGTTTCCTTCAACTGTGAGCCCAGTTCATAGTTGAAAATGTGTTAAACATATCTAGGGAACATATAATACTCTAAGGAGTCCAAATTTTCAAGTAAAGTTGTATAAAAAATTGCGAATACCTAAATCTGACCCCTTGAACCATTTCATGGACTATAAATAAGAGATCTTCAGGAATCTGGTCCCATCACCCATGCTTGTTGGATAACATGTGGATGACCACATGAAGTAGGTACTTCCATTAGGATGAGACCTTCCCTTTCCTGAATGTCTTTACAAAGAAGTCCCCCTCATATTCCATGTTGGATCAAGTAAGGATTGTGCAACCAAAGCTAACACTTAGACAATTTTGGTGCAACTAATGAAGGAATTCTGAAGACAAATGCTGAGCTTCCAAAGGTCAAGTCTGAAAGAGCTTCTGTAGAGAAACTCCAACTTCCAAAGACAAAGTCTTCATTCTTCCGAAATTCAACACATAGAAGAATTCAAGACAATGACTTCCGAAGTATGACAACCTGAAGAATGTCTCAAGCCTCGGAAGAAGTAGCCTCTTTCGAAGTATAAGTGGCTTCAGAAGAACTTGTTCTTCCGAAGCTAGTTAACCTTCAAAAGAACCTACTATGAACCAGTGGACATAATTATGGTCCTTTGGACACTCGGCTGCAAATCTCTGAGATATTGCATGGTGTTTTTCCACGCCCATGTAGTTGACCATACTTTATTCCATTGTTTATCCCTTATAAATTAGTACAATTAAAAACTTTTGTCGGTGACAAAAGGTAAGTCATGGACATGTCATGACTACCAAATCTTAGATAGTATTTATCTTTAGCAATGTAGTATTTGCTTTAGTCATAGGTTTCCGGCTGGTATTAAAGTACATCCAGCTATAGGTAGTAGTATGTATAGTTTATCATTGTACCTCATGTAACATGCTTATAAGAGTCTTGTAATACTTTGAGTTGAGAAGTAATATATACAAGTATCTTGAAATTTATCTTCTTGTGCTTTGATTACTTAGTATATTATTATCAACTTTTAGAGGGACTCTGCATCATCTAACTGAGTATGATTCAGTGTGTTTCAGAGATTAAACTAGTGTTGAGTGACCAAAACCGATCCTGCATCCCATTTGCTCAAAGGAATGATTTACATCTTCCTTTGGGAAGGAAAACTCACCTTCTTCATCATCCCGCTGAAGATGGGTGTTGATGATGGCCGAAGTAGTGAAGATTGTCCTCCCTTGCATTATGGCAGATAGTGCCTTCTCTATGTCCATAATGACCTCTTGGCAGGTCTTCCAGAATTCTAAAAGCTTATCCACATAGAGAGGAGGATCATTGGTAAGGGAGGTGAAGTAGTTAGACAAAGAAAGAAAACAACAGACCTTTGAGAAACTTGGATCTTTCTCAGAGTCTAATAGGGCAACCTGATTATGTTGCTTGTGGAGCTGCATGGAAAAATTTGGGTAGTTTCTGCAGTTAAGGTTGGCCATTTGAGAAAGCTTAGTAGTGAAGGAAGATAAGAACAAAGTCAATTTACGGGTGACTTTAGGTTTTGGAATAATTTATATGAAGAAGAGAGTGAAAGAGGGGGTAACCGTTAGGTATATATATGAAATGGATCTGAGACAAGTTAATAAAAGAGGATATACTTTGAAATCCGGATGTTGGTCCCACCTTAGAAAAAATTCCCAAAAAGGATGTCAAGCCTACAGACATAATCAGGATGATCAGGGTCTGCAAAGCCACGTGAATGTTTGACATACACCTCTTCATCAATCACCCCATAGAGAAAAGCGCATTTGACATCAAGTTGGTAGACCTTGAAATCCTTGGATGCAGTAAAAGCTAAGAATATCCTGACAACTTCTTGTCTTGGCACAAGAGCAAAGACATCCGTGTAGTCAATTCCTTATTCTTGTGTGTATCCTTGGACAACTAGTCTTACCTTATTCTTAATGACAAGTCCTTTATCATTTTTCTTAATCCTGAACACCCATTTGGTTCCTATGGTAGTCTTCCCTTGAGGAAGAGGACATAGGTTCCAAATCTTTTAACTTTTGAATTGAAGCAACTCCTCTTGCATAGCTTCAACCCAACTTCCATCCTTTGAATCCTCATCAAATTTCCCTGGCTCTATCTAGGATAAGAAACAAGAGTGAAGATAAACATTTGCATCATGGGTTTGTCCTCTTGTTCTCACCCTTGCGTCAACATCTCCAATGATGTTTGTGGTGGGGTGGGAGTTATGGATCCTAAGTTAAGGGATCAAAACAAGTTGCTCGGAGAGATCTAAATTAGTGAAATTTTATTGTGATTCACCTACCACATTAGTACACTTATCAAGAGAAACTTGAACCAATGAGTGTGTGACATCATTTATGTTGTCTTCAACGGAGTGGTTGTCAACATCAAGAAATTCTTAATCACTTTCACCACCATCATGATCTCCTACATTCGAAGCTCCTTCATCTAATTTTTGTGCCTCTAAGCTAGAATTTGAAGGCACCTCAGATGTATCAGCTGGATTTGTCATTGTTGTGCTGATTGGTTCTCCATTTGTAGGGTTAGTTACCACTGGTGCTGAAGGAGTGTAACTTGATGGTCTTTTTAGCTCAAATATTGGGTCAGGATGACCTTGTAGATACATATGTACCTAGTTTATGAGCTTAATGTAAAAAGTCTTTCATGTCTTTCATATATGTAACTAGATGGTTTAAATGAAATACAATGTGTGGTTTATGCTTAAAATGTTTAATATTTCATTGATTATTGTGTGTTAACGCTTATTGAACCAAATGTATAGGTTTGTGGTTGTTTGAATAGATCTAAGTCAAGTAATGATTGTGAAACATATTCAAACTTAGTCATATGAAGTTCTCATGCGAATGGCCCATGCTAATGGACCATACGCATGAACAACTGCATGCTAATGAGCCAGTCGCATGACTGAACCAGGAGACTGGATCAGTCGCACAATTGTGACATGAGATTGACTCAGTCGCACGACTGAACACTCAGTCGTGCGAATGGATCAACTGCATGACTCAGTCACACGACTGAACCATGCTAATGGTTCAGTCGCACGAATAAGTAACCCTAACCTATAAATACCACTTAATTCGTGAAAAAACACTTGGAAGAATTCGACTCATACACGTACCCTAGCCATCCAGAACGTCCAAGAAAGCTAGTCCAAGTTCATAGATCGTTCTTGATCGATTGCTATTCGTTTTTAACATTTAGATTAATCTCGTCCAGAACATCCAAGAAAGCTAGTCCAAGTTCATAGATCGTTCTTGATCGATTGCTATTCGTTTTTAACATTTAGATTAATATTATATCGATCGGTTAACGTTCTCACTGATTGGATCAACAATCAAATAGGATTCCGCACTATTTGATTCGGTATACACGTACATTAGTTAGTACTCCGTCCGATACACGGTCCTCTAACAAGTGGTATCAGAGCCAAGGCTCTTGATTTACGTGTGATTCAATCGATTTTGATATAAAAAGTGTGTTTTTCACACAAAAACGCAATCTTTTTGTGTCAAACGTTGTTTTGGACGTCTCCAGATCGTAAAGTTAACGTTTTCCAGCATACAACAATTAGGGTTCTTGAAAAATTCGTGTTTTTACGTCAAAATACCTTAAACCTTCGAATTTTCAAGTTTCAGCAGCTTTAGTCGCACAATTGACATAATCGCACGACTAAATTCATATGCATCCCTCATACGCACGACTGAACTCATTTGTACACCCATTCATATGACTGAATTGCCTATTCGCATTGTTCATTCGCACCTATCCATTCGCATGATTGAGCCATCCGCATTTGCTCATTTATACGTCTGAGTCAACCGCATTGTTCAATCGCACGAAGTGTTCAATCACATACCTTCATTCACACAAGTTAAATAGTTTGTTCCAAATTTTATAGTTAATAGTAACGGAGGATCAATATTCAACATTCACCACCGGAAGGGACTCTCGGATTCAAATTCTGTTGCTTCTAGAAAATGAAGTGGGAAATCATAACAAGCCCCCTAAGCTTATAACGTTAGATGATTACCCATAATGGAAGCAAAGATTCGAGATTTACTTAAATGGAGTAGATCCCAATTTGTGGGAGTCGATAGATATATAGGATATAGTATGCCTGTAGGTGCAGATGGAGTCAAACTCACCTTAAGCGGTATGACTGGCGGACAAAAGGTAAAGTACAATGCCTTGAAGAAAGTATATGCGTTGCTAACTCAGTCAATTCCTAAGGACATCTTCCATCAATTTTCTGAGAACAAGCAAGCTAAGAAGCTATGGGATGCATTAGAAAAGAGGTATGAGGGAAATGCATCGTTAAAGGCTCTGAAGGCTAAAGCATTGAAGAAGGAGTTTGAAAACTTCTCGTCAATGGGAAAGGAGAGCTTGGACAATGTCATTGATCGATTCTACCACCTGATGAGTGAGCTGCACACTCATGGAGTCATTACGTCTATGGAAGACAAAGTTTCAAATTTTGCAGATGGGTTGCCCGAGAAGTGGAGTTTGTTTGTTTCCAACCTTAGAGAGAATGATATGCTAGCGAAGTTAGATATCAACGACTTCATTCTAAAACTACGAGAGGAAGAGTTGAGGATGAAGTATAGGGCTCAAAAGTCTTCATATGATCAGAATCCGACGCTGTACAACTCAACTCCACAAGCCAAAACGTCTGGAGCACCACTCCAAATGGCGTTTGTGTCGAGTTCAGCTGGTCCATCACAAGCTACTACTTCAGGATCTGACACGTCAGCGTCGTCTGGTACCCAATACATAGCACCTGAAGCAAATGCTACAAAACTGAAGACCAAGAATCTCGGGAATGTGATAGTAGAGGTAGCAAAAGAGCACATGGATCTATTAGCAGCTGTGGTTCACTCCTATGATGGGCTAGTTGCAGGGAAAAATTGGGAACTGCCATTTGGCAGACGAGGACTACGAGCAGGTAGATGAGACAGAGTTAGAAAGAATGGACATCATGTGGGCCTTAACAAGTGCTGTTCGGAGAGCTAAGAAGTTTGTCAAGAAGACCAGACAGAATTTGATTGCCACTAAGGACATAACTTTTGGTTTTGACAAAACCAAAGTTACCTGCTTCAACTGTGGGAAAAATGGCACTTTAAACATGAATGTGTGAAGCCCAAGAAGACGGGAAATGGGAATCCATTCTCATCTTTCACTCATCAGGATAAGCCCACAAGCAGCTCTACTTCGTCGAGCAAGGATCCTAAAGCCTTAACAGCTCATGATGACAAAGGACAAGATTGGAGCTTTCAGTTTGTGTCTCCGGGAGAATCCAACATCGCAAGTGTTGAGGATCTAGATGACAACTCAGCAAGCGAAGGTGATATTGCAGTGGAACTCGCGATGTCAAATGTTGAAGAATATACAACAGTAGTTGATCACCAGCCTGAAGAAGGGACAGTTCAACAAGTCCAGAATCACCAGAACCTGAAAAGTCAAACACTGTTTTGATGGCTGATTCAACCACACCTTCTCAGGTAAGTACCTACTCAACTTTTCAATAATCATGCTTGTTCTGATTGTAATAAATTTAGGGAAAACATTGATATGAAATTTGCTAGGTTATTAGACCATAATGATAACTTAGTAAAGGACTTACAAGTATGCACTGAAGCCAATAGAGTCTTAAAACAAAATGAGCACAACTATAAAGAAAAGATAGAACTCTTGAATAAACAACTTAGGGAAACTGAAGTTGTAGCCTTTAACCAAGCTATTGACATTAAGTTCTATCTTAACTCCCTAGAAGACACTAAGAAACAAAGATAGTTTTGGAAGTAAAAGTAAATTCATTAAAACAAAAACTACATAGTTGGACAAGTTCATCCCACATGTCCAACACTTAGTGAGAGAGCGCAATAATGGGGAGGGCTTGGGATATAAAGTGGTACCACCACCACATGAGACCTTGATGAATGCCAAAAGTAAACCAATAAATAATAACCCAATCAAGGATCATGTGGTGTCCACTCATCTTGTGAGTGATCTAGATTCCACATGTAAACCAAATGAATTTGTCACTAAACAAAAGGATACCACTTCAAAATCAAAAGGTAAAATGCCTTGTGTTAATCAAGACAAACAATTTGAAAAGGTTAAAACAAAATCTGGTTCAACAAAGTCTATTTCTGAATCAAGAAATACCAAACAAATTAACCAATCACATGCTTCATTTCTAAGTCCAAATAAACAAAAAGAAAAAGATTTTAACAATGTCAAAACAATTAATTTTATTAAACAAGAGAAAACATCTAAACAAGAAGTGTCAAAAACCAAACAGAGTAAAGTCACTCGTGTATTACATACTTCTCCACAGAAATAGGTAAATCATCAAGTCGAAAGCAGATCATGCTACAACTGTGGAAAGTATGGGCATATAGCGTCTTATTGTCCTTATTATCAGACACTAAAGAAAAAGATTGAACTTTATGACGCTAAAGCAAGCTCTTCCAAAAGAAGCTCCATGACTCGACCAAAAAGTGTTAGTGAACCTAAAGTTCAACCTATTAGCCAATCTTCTGTTTATCACAAACATGCCTTACACAAAGCTGGATTATGGAAAGAAAAGTCTTTGTCTGGAAATAAGAACATTAAGACAGACGATCTTCTCTCACCCTCTAATGGACAACAAGTAGAGTTTATGATGTGTGATGCCTCTGGGACACCCAAACCGGTTAAGGCTTGGGTCCCTCACCTTAACTAATGTTTTCAATTGAATGTCCAGGGTGTTTGCTATAGTGCTAAAACAAACACTTCGATTGTAGATAGCGGAGCATCAAGGCACATGACTGGAAACCGGGCACTCCTATCAAACATCAAAAAAATCAAAGGAGGTCATGTTTTTTTTTGCTGGAAACAAAGGAGGGTACATCACAGCTCAAGGAGAAGTAGGGAACCAGAAAGTTAAGTTTGACAAGGTAAACTATGTTCAACAACATTAGAATAACTTGCTTTCTATCTCCCAAATATGTGACAAGGTATTTAAGGTAGTTTTCGACAATAGGAAGTGCTATGTCCTGAAAAAGGACTATGTGATTTTGGAGGAACAAGTATTAATGTCAGCCTCAAGATATAAGACCTTTATGTCTTGGATCTATCGAAGGCCTCCACAACGGATCATCAAGTTCAGTGCTTCTTGTCAAAAGCTTTAGAGAAGGATTCTATTTTCTGGCATAGGATAATGGGGCATAGCATCCACGGAAGATGAACCACTTGATCTAGAATGATCTAGTGCGAGGAGTCAATGTCAAGAACTTCCAACTCCAGGATTTTTCTGTCGTCTTCAAGAAAGGTAAACAGACAAAGAAGTCTCATAAGGCAAAGAAAGTTAATTCTATAAAACTACCTCTTGAGCTTCTCCACATGGATCTGTTTGGTCCAGTCAATACAAGAAGCATCGCAGGCGACTTGTACTGCTATGTAGTTACAGATGACTATTCAAGATTCTCTTGAGTGATGTTTTTGAAATCAAAATCAGAAACATTTAGTCATTCAAAGAATTGGTAACTACCCTGGAGTCTCTCTACAAGCTGAAGGTAAGACAAGTGCGCTAAGATAATGGAACTGAGATCAAGAACCAATGGATGGAGGATTTCTACAAAGAAAAGGGAATTGTGCCCCAGTTCATTTCTGCCTACACTCCTCAGATGAATGAGGTTGCTGAGAGAAAGAATCATAGCTTAATAGAGACATCACGCACAATGCTAGCAGACTCGAAACTACCTATCCAATTTTGGAATGAGGCAATGGCCAATGCTTGTTACACATTAAATCGAGTTCTGGTGGTAAAATGTCATGGAAAGACGTGTCATGAGTTACTTTAACAACGTAAACCAAATCTGGAGTATCTCAAACCATTTGGAGCACCATGCACGTTACTGAAGAAAACTCAGGATGGGAAGTTTAGCGAGAAGGCTGAAGAGGGCATCTTTCTAGGATACAACATACCGAATAAGAGAGTTTACAACAACTCAACGGGTCAAGTAGAGGTGTGGTGTAACGTCGATGTTCAGAGATACACCACCCCTCCTACTGGAAAAGGACCCGCTTTCTTTTTCGACTATGATGGATTCTTCAAGTCCTTCAACATCCCTCTCTCCACATCTGATGATGAGTTAGCAGCCAAAATGATGTATGATGTTTTAAACACACCTTCACAGGAATCTATATCATCTGGCTCACAAGGTGAATCACCTACCAACTCAGGGGGAGCACTCGAGGTAAGTGACTATTCCTCTGACGATGAAGCCGTGGAGAATGATCAGGACACTCAGGAGCAACAGGTTCCTACTACTGCAAGTCCACAAGCATCTGACATTAATGCCTATGAGTCTTCGGAACCTCACACTCCTACTACCTCAGATACAGAACCAAATGTTCATAATCTTGATTCTAAGGTAGTTGTTCCCCCACTCCTGGATCACACCTAAATTTCTATCATCGTCTGGATAATGTCATTGGGGATGTCAGATCAGGAGTTCAGACAAGAAATCAGCTGTATTAGCTGATTATGCCTCGGTAATGGAAAAGGGGTATCTTCACGATGGTGCTTACTGCTGTTTTGTGTCTCGGTTTGAGCCAAAATACATCAGTGAAGCCCTAAATGATGAGGCATGGGTAAGTGATGTGCAAGAAGAACTTCTTCAGTTCAAGAAGTTAGGTGTATGGACACTGGTAGATAGACCTAAAGGTGTTAAAGTCATTGGCACCAAGTGGGTCTTGAAATGTAAGAAAGATGACCAAGGTGTCATCATCAGGAACAAGGCTCGACTTATAGTTCAAGGATTTCGACAAGTCGAGGGAATTGATTACAATGAAGTATTTGCACCTGTGGCAAGAATGAAAGCCATCCATTTCTTTCTAGCCTATGCCTCTTACATGAAGATTAAAGTCTATCAATTGGATGTAAAGAGTGCATTTCTTCATGGTGAAATCCAGGAAATAGTGTATGTCAGTCAACCCGAAGGATTTGAGGATCCATATCATCGGGACAGAGTTTACAAACTGGATAAGGCTCTTTACGGGCTTCACCAAGCCCCGAGAGCATGGTATGAAAAACTCTCAACTCACCTGGTGAAACACGGATTTCGCAGAGACGTAATTGACTGCACACTGTTCATCAAAGAGAAAGATGGTGATCTACTGCTGGTTCAGATTTACGTAGATGACATAATCTTCGGTTCCAAGAACGAAGAATTATGTAAAGAATTTGAAGCAGTGATGAAGGTAGAATTCGAAATGAGTGCCATGGAAGAGATGAAGTTCTTTCTCGGGTTACAGGTGGATCAAACACCAAAGGGGATATTTCTACATCAGACCAAGTATGTAGGGGATATTCTCAGTCGGTTTGACATGGAGAATGCTTCCGCATCTGGAACTCCACTTGCTACAATCATGATGTAGCACCCGACGAGAATGGTGATCTAGTTGATGCCACTATGTACCGATGAATGATTGGATCCCTTATGTACCTCACTGCCTCAAGACCTGATATTATGTATGCAACATATCTTTGTTCAAGATATCAGGCATGACCAAAAGTTAACCATCTTATTGGGGTCAAAAGGATATTTTGTTATCTGAAGGGTACACCACACTTGGGTTGTGGTATCCTTATGACGATGACTTCGAGCTTACCGCGTACAGTGACTCGGATTATGGCGGCTACAAGATGAACTATAAATCCACCTTAGCAGGTTGTCAATTCTTTGGGAGAAGATTAGTCACGTGACAGTGTAAGAAGTAGACATCAGTTGCGTTGTCAACTTGTGAAGCTGAATATGTTGCTGCGGAAAGCTGTTGTTCTCAAATAATCTGGATTCAACAGCAATGCGGGACTATGGTTTGAATTTTCTAACACTCCTATATTTGTTGATAATTTTGCTGCAATAGCCATTACTAAAAATCCTGTCTAACATCCTAAGACCAAACACATCGGCATAAAATATCACTTTATATGTGATTGTTTTGAAAAGAATCTAATCGATGTTGTTAAAATATATATGGATTTTCAACGCGCTGACCTCTATACAAAAGCCTTTGATAAACCACGTTTTCTATACTTGTTAGAGGTCAACGGCGTTAAAAACAAAAGTGATGTAATTTCAGACAATGAACAGGTCTAGTCCGATGCGTCAAGTCCATTTTATTTTATTTTATTCTAGTTTATTTTATTTAATTTATTTTATTGTTTCAATTCTTCGCCTATTAAAATCCTAAAAACGCAAATCGTTTATGGTTTTAGAATTTTAGGGGGAGAATAGGTTAAGTAAGTATTGATAAAATAAAAAAAACGAGGGAGGAGGACATCAAGCTGATAGAAATGAGATCGTATCCGAGATATCGATTCAACGACTATGGAAAATGATAGTAGACAGGAACAATTCATTTGGGACTTTAAAAGATTTAAATTGAATCAGATGTGAAGTTCAAAGTATAAGTCTGAGAAGTCTAAGCAAAAATAAAAGGAAAAATGATAGTAAAACTAGCTACTATTAAGGTAACATGGAGAAAGCAGACCTAGAGGTTGCTAGACCATTAGAAATGTGTCGGTAGATTCAACACAATAGATAAGTAGACCTGGTTGGTGATCTCAAGATCAAACTAAGCTGATCAACAAGCTGTGGGTTATCATCTTATCCCTAGTTAACACAATCAACAGAGTTCCAATAAGGGGTGATGAGCAAAATAAACGCCACAAATGTGTGCAGATGACCAAAATATGAGCAAAACACATGATGAAAAACGCAAAAAGCAATCAAACTGATAACCTATGTTGTTGGTTTGATTTGTGCAACAAAATAAATTGCTCAAACACATCACCCCTCATTCGCCCTAAATTCGCTCGAATGAAAAGAGCGAATGGGTCCAGTCGCCCGATTGAAACCAGATTCAGTATAAATAGGGCCATAGTCGATCGCATAAACACATCACCCCTCATTCGCCCTAAATTCGCACAACATACCATTACTCTGCCAAAATTTCCTCTGACCTAATTTGACTTCATATTTCGATATTCTGACGATCTCTGGTGTTTACACAGGTATAATGCAATGCAATCTACCCAAATTTCAGTCGATTTGACTCCAAAATTACGATATTCGGCCCTAACAAGAACCGAGACTTAAGTTGGACAAATAACCTAATAAAACTAAGTAAATGTTGAAATCAAGGTTACAAGATACTTAGTAGGGTTATTGTGAGTTTGTTGAACCAAACCACGATGTCCAATATTTAGATTTGGTCAAAATTCAAATTTCAATCGAACAAACAGTGGGTCATGCGATTGGACACCCGGATGAACTACAATCGCCCGACTGAGCTGGACGAATAACTCAGTCGGCCGACTGAACCAATCGCAGGCTCAGTCACCCGATTGAACTCAATCGCATGATTAGTCACCCGATTGTATCCAGTCGCATGTTAAGTCAAACGACTTAACCCAGTCGTATGGTTCAATTGCATGATTGAACCAGGCTGATCTCAAACAGGTTAATAATCAATGGTTTCTGTTGTGTGATGAACTAACTTGTATGCTCCTTGTGCTACAGATTGATGGCTGATAGGTGGACCATAAACACCAAGCACAATATTTTTGCTCATCTGGACGCCATAACTCGGAACGTTGCCGAGTTTTCTCGCATCATAGCTTTTCTGAAGAGGTCACGGATCCATAGAGCCATATCTACACCGTGCACTCCCTACAGGTCTATACAGCAGGCCTTCTGGGAGGGCGCATCGGTTGATCAATCTCATGAGCCCTACTGTATCCGGAGTACTATATTTGGGTAGGATATCGAGGTGACTGCTGAGGATATTCAACGAGTACTAGATTTGGGTGACGATGCAGATCACCTGACCAGATTACACCCTCTGACAGTGAGAGGGTGTTTCCTCAGGATTAAGTACTCTGGGGACATAAATGCAGGTGTGCTCAACAAAAGCAATATGTTTCCCTAGTACAAGTACTTAGCACATGTGATACTTATGTGCTTAGCTTCGAGGAGGGGTGGGTTTGATGATCTTTTAAACCAGACTCAGAATGCCTACGTGGCATTTGTGCTGAACCACCCCTTCAGCTTCTCCAACATGATATTCTCATACCTGATTAAGAATCTTGAGGCTAAAGGTAAAGAGGGATTTTGCATGTACCCGAGGTTTCTTCAGATGATTATTGACGAGAAGTTGCCCTCTCTGCCTAAGGAGAGCCATGATGCGGTATCACTGGAGGTGATGGATGACTCGACACTAGGCTGCATGAAGGTCTACAGGGGAAAGCAAGTCAAACCCCCTATAAAGAGACTGATCGGGCATCTGGCCCAGGAGGAGTACGTGGTGCCTGCAAGGCGTAAGTGGCGCCACGAGGAGAGTGATTCAGATGTTGAACAGATTGCTCTTCCATCTGATGACTCCGATGATGATGACGGAGACACGGGTGGAGATGCTGGCCTCGTTGTTTCTAGGGCCAGCACTGCACATACTACACCTCCACCACCCATTCATACAGATGCCACCACCGCCAGTTTTCATCAGGATTTTTGTCCTCCGATGAGGAGGAAGAGAGTGATGAGGAGCCCCTCACCAGGACAGTGGAATGCAGGGTGGTTGCTACCGACTGAGGCATTCGAGAGGTTGGAGGATGCCCTAGCGCGTCTGTGGAGAATGTAGCTGACCCCAGCTACTCACCAAGTCAGCCCAGCAGCATCCCAGGGGGAGCATCCACCTCCAGGGGCAAGAGGAGGAAAAGGATGGCTTAGCCCTATGGGATGAAGTCGAAGAAGAGGAAGATGACCTTTATCACCACCACCACCATAACCACCACCTCTACCACACCACCCACTACATCCACCTCTCCCCCCATCACTATTGCCACCATTCCACCTGTCACCACTACTGCCACCACACACACCACCACTACCTCAGCTACTCCACCATCTCCCCACATCATATCCACCACCACTTCAGCTTACCCATCACCACCGACACACATACCACCTCTCGTATACACCACTGCCACCACCACCACGTCTAGCCACCAAGCAGGACCATCATCTTACCCCTCCTTTCCACCAGTATCATCTCTACCTCCCAGTGGGGTAGAGGAATAGCTTTCAGCACTAAACCGTATGGTGCTGAAGCTGTTAGCAATCAATGACGAGAATACTGCTCAACTGCGACAGTTAGTGGAGCTTACTGTTGCATAATCACAACAGATATCTAAGCAGGCATAGAAGATTGAGGAGCAGGCTCAGCAAATGGCTACTCAGAGTCAAGAGATTTCCCAACTCAAGGAGCAAAACGTCTTATCAACTAAGAAGATTGAGGATTTGGAGGATGCTAAGAGGACCATCCTACTCAAACTTAAGGGCACAAAGGATGAGCCTCTAAAGATCAGAGAGGGAGACGGAGATGATGGTGATGATAGTGATGATAATGATAGTGATGATGATGATGATGATGGTGATGATGAAGGTAATGATGAGGATGGAGGAGACTCTAAAGGAGGAGGAAAGTCATCTGCTTCGGGTGCACAGGAAGCTAATGAGAGGCGGACCAAAAAGACTCAAGATCCAGGTGCCTCGACATCAACCCCGATAGCAGAAGAACACATGATCCAAGACAAAAGTAATGCTTAGAGTTTTGTGTAATTTAAATCATGTGTAATTCGAATATTGTAATAAAACTTATTTGTTTGAATGTTAATGTATATATATTTAATGTTTAATGTCTTGATTATTTACTCATGCATGATGTGTTTAATGTTTTGAATCAAGCAGATCATACATCTCAGCAAGATGAGTACGATGTTGCTCCCCTTCAGTAGATCAAGTCTCAACTCACAATGATACTTGATATGCAAGGGATCGTCAGGAGGTCTGTGAGTTACACTCCTGAATAAGGAGAAATAATTCACGACCTTACTGATGAGCAACTTGCTGAGATGTTCCGATTGAATCCATATGAGATTATAAAGGATGCTCCTACTGTGGACATGGATAGTGACGACGAGCTTAACGATGTGGATGAAATTGAGATTGAAGACGTCACCGCACAACATTATCCAAGGTATGCTGAAAATGAGGGAAATGTAGTCCCCAAAATGGGTGACACCCTTGTTAGTGATACTTTTGAAACATTGGATAAGATGGAGCAGGTGTGACATCCGTCACCACAAGGTCCGTCAATTAACGTGATTATCTCTTAACTTTTCCTTGATTGTTCATTCCTCATCTTTATTAACTCATTGTGTGGATATCCTACTTGCTTTATTATCTTTGTGCTTGTGTTTCCTTCATGAGCGTGTGCTATGCTTAAAACTTTTACAAATTTCATCGTTATTATCACTAAATATATCATTTTAGTGCGAATGGAGTGTTGAGTCGAGCGTCTGGTCCTGTCGTGTGATTGAAGATGCTGTGTGTGTGAATTTCCTTCTTAAAAGTCGTGTGATGATAAGGTAACATCAACACAATTGTCATTGCTCAACCACAAAGATTAAAGTCAGCGCTATCAGGGCTACAAATACTATTCCAAATCAAATCAACCTAACATTTTACAATTATCAACAACCCATTTATGACTACTAATATTTAACAAATTGTTCTCTTATAACAATGGATTTTTTACACAATATCACTAGAAATGGCAACGGTTTCTAGTACTTGGATCTACATAAGATCTAATACGTGTGTCAGCTTGTGTGTATGTGTTACGCGTGACCGAACCGAAACAACCCGAACTGACTGAACGCTACTATTTACTTTATACATATCATTAATGCTTAACAATAACTGTTAATAGGTGTTTGACCATTCTTTGCATGCTGCACCTGGGAAACTTTGATCATTCATACTTACCACTTAACAAGTGAGTTTCGTGGCCCCTTTTTATGCTTAAACAACTTTTCAATCATTTATAAACACGGGGGAAAAGTATGCTCACCCTTTTTCTATGCTGTACAACTTACATACAATTTACATACTTGGAATCAATATGATACTGTTTTGTGAGTACTTATCTGATACATGCTTGGGTCTGCTGTGTGGTTCTTTCTTTACAACCATTTAATTCCAGTGTGGGAACCAACGGATAGGTATTGGTAGTACTACTGGGTTGACACCCCCACCCTTGTTGTTGGTATACTAGTTAGTACCAACAGTAGTCAGGAACGGGCCTCGTGTGAATATATTCTGACAAGATTCTTTGTGTATGTCGTTAGGTTTGGTTGTAAAGCTCATGTCATGTGATTTTGCTTATAGTTGTATTCACAGTATTCCGCCATAACTATTATACAACATCAATTACTTATTTACATTTAAACTTGTGAGCTCACCAATAATTTTGTTGACCATTTTGAGCATATCTTTTCAGGTGATCATGCTAATTGAAGATCTTGGTGTGCTGCCTTAGTGGAGACCCTAGGTTGCATTTTGAGACTGAACATTGTCCTTTGGAACATTGTTGTAGTTTGCTTTAAACAACATCATACTTTTGATACTTGTTCCCGGGTTGTGGGAATTACATACAATGTTATCATCTTTGTTTATGTGAATCATTTAACATGTTTATGCTTATGGCTATGTTGTCGTGAATATTGACTAAACACGACATAAGTCCCCTTGTTGTCGGTGTCGTCATGACACGCTTGTCATCATTTATTATATTGCATCTCTATCGCTTACCATGTGTTATGACGATCCCATCTCATTACATCCCCGTGTTTCCGCTCTTAGCAGGGGTGTGACAGACAGGAGTCGAAGAAGAAGAAAGATCAAGCCCAAGCCTCATATGTAGATGTCAACATCAAAAAGGCTGAATAGGCGGCATGTTTTGTTGAGATCCGAGCCATGTACACTGCACAAAAGCCAAATGTTTACACCAAGCTGTACAAAGTCAAGAAACACTTAAAGATGTCAGGCAAGATCATCACATGGGATTATTTTGAGGATCTAAATGTATATGCCGTGAAGAGAGAAAAAGGCATAGAGTACTTCAGATTCCCACACGATCTAAAGACTCTACCCGGTTTTGAGCTTAACCAGCTGGCCAAGTTGAAGCTGTTATATGCTGACCCTCGAAAGATATCAGGCTGGTTTGAAGCTGCTTTGAAGAGAGAGTACCACACCAGGTGGGTCAACTTCAAGCCTCAACAACCAATGAGGTATATTAGAAGATCTGAAGTTGATGCCATTACTGGGAAGCCAAAGATTATGCTGAAGTGGAGTCCTCCGCGCATAATGTCGAGAATCCCTCTAAGGTAAATGCCTCAGGACTTCACTCCACACTTTAAGTGGTGGTACTATGACTGGCGAATGAGTGAGGCGGTCATAGTTCTAAACAAAAATGGAAATATGGAAACTATCAGGGTATTTGACTCGATGTGGCTAACTAACTTGTCTTCTGACGATGTCTACACTTTATACAAGTGGCCACTATTCTATGACGCGCATGATATTGTACAAGCTCTCCAATTCCAGAATATGATACGGCTTTGCTTTGCTTTTGAAATACATACAAGAGTCACAAGAGAGGAGAAGTACAAGAAATATGAAGAGTTGATGAAGAATGTTAGACAATAGATTAACTAGGTCCAAGGGGGAGTTTGTAGATACATATGTACCTAGTTTATGAGCTTAGTGTAAAAAGTCTTTCATGTCTTACATATATGTAACTGGATGGTTTAAATGAAATACAATGTGTGGTTTATGCTTAAGATGTTTAATATTTCATTGATTATTGTGTGTTAACACTTATTGAACCAAATATATAGGTTTGTGGTTGTTTGAATAGATCTAAGTCAAGTAATGATTGTGAAACATATTCAAACTTAGTCATATGAAGTTCTCATGTGAATGAACCATGCTAATGGACCATAGGAATGAACAACTTCATGCTAATGAACCAGTCGCATGACTGAACCAGGAGACTGGATCAGTCGCACAATTGTGACATGAGATTGACTCAGTCACACGACTGAACACTCAGTCGTGCGAATGGATCAACCGCATGACTCAGTTGCATGACTCAACCATGCTAATGGTTCAGTCGCATGAATGAGTAACCCTAACCTATAAGTACCACTTAATTCGTGAAAAAAAACACTTGCAAGAATTCGACTCATACACGTACCCTAGCCGTCCAGAACGTCCAAGAAAGCCACTCCAAGTTCACAGATCGTTCTTGATTGATTGCTATTCGTTCTTAACATTTAGATTAATCTTATATCGATCGGGTTAACGTTCTCACCGATTGGATCGCCAGTCAAATAGGATTCCGCACTATTTGATTCGGTATACACGTAGATCAGTTAGTACTTTGTCCAGTACATGGTCCTCTAACAGACCTGCTGATAGTATATTTGTAGATCGAAACATGCTCACAAGATTTGTTAAAACAATTGGTAACTAAATCAAGATCAAATAGCCAATCAGGACTAGAAACTTTCATATAGGGAGTGTGCTCATTGAATGTCACATTGGCTGACTCCTCAACTACTCTAGTTCTATGATTGTATACTCTATAAGCCTTGGCTTGGGAATAATATCTAATAAAGTGTTCATCATCTGATTTCTCATAAAACTTGGCAATTTGATATTTGGTATTCAAGATGGTGCAAGGACATCTAGATGACCTGAGAAAACCAATGAAAGGTTTCCTCTTGTGCCAAAGTTCATAAGGAGTCTTACCATGTGTTTTAACTACAAAAACTTTTTTTACACATAGCAAGCAATGTTCACTGCTTCTACTCAGAAGGTGATAGATAGTTTAGAGTCAAACAACATAGTTCTTGCAACTTTAATTACTATTATGTTTCTCCTCTTAGCAACACTGTATTGCTGAGTAGTCCTGGTAGCGTTATATTATCTTGTAATACCCTTTTTATCACAAAATGTATCAAGGATTTGGTTCTTAAATTCAGTCCTTGATCACATCTTATGGTTTTGATCTTGTGATCACATTGAATCTCAATCTTTAAGATGAAATTCGTTAGAATCTCAAGGGTCTCATCCTTAGTTTTAAAAAAGAAGACCCAAGTGAACCTTTTAAAGTCATTTGTGATCACCAAATAGTAGGAGGTCCTTCCTAGAATAATTACACCGATAGGGCCAAAAAGATCCATATGTAATAAGTGTAGGGGAGTAGTGATGGATTTTCTTTCCTTTAGCTTGTGAGATACCTTGTATTGCTTCCCTTTAAGGCATGCAACATAGTGGTCATCACTTGTAAACTCTTTCTTTGGCATTCTAGTTACCAAATCATTCTTAATTAATTTATTCATGTTCTTAAAGTTAACATGGCACATTCTTTTATGCTTGAGAAAAGACTATCACTATTTACTTTAAACAGAAAGTATGAAACTTCTCCCGAGGGAGATGTTTCTTGCAAGTCCATCTTGCACATGTTCCCTTTCCTAGAGGCTTTGAGCAGGATACACTCATGAGAAATGACCATCCTGGGCCTGAGAACAATGCCCTCATGCTCAGTAAAGAGCATGTTATGACTCTGCTCACAAAATTAAGATACACTCAAAAGATTGTATCCAAGATCATTGACAAAGTTTACCTTCTCAATATTGAGCTTACCATGAACCTGCCCCTTCCAGTTCTATATCCTCTAGCATCTCCTCCAAAAGCAACTAGTCCTTTATCAATTTTCTCATAATTTTGGAGTAGTGACCCATTACCTGTCATGTGCCAGGAAGAGCCACTACCAATGATCCATACATTTTTGTTTGTCTTAAGCTGTTCCTACACAAAAGAGATGGTTAATTACATTTAGAAACCCAAGCCTTATTGGTCTTGAGCTTATCAAAAGATGTTGAAGACAATACAATAGTAATAGATCATATTGTCATGTTTTGAGGATCATTTTCTGATGATGATAAAAAACTTTCAGTCACTTGGTCTTTCTTTGTCTTCCACACCACCTTTGGAAGCTTAGACTTAACCTTCAACACTTCAGAAGTTTTGACAACTTTGGAAGTTTTGATGAATGGACCTTCGGAAGATCTTGCTAACACTAAAATAGGCTTTAGTGCTTCGGAAGTATTCTTTTTTTTTCCGAGACCAAATTTTCTTCCGAAGGAAATTTTCCACTTGTCTTCTTCTTCATTTTGGAGCTTTCAAAACGAAAAGATTTTCCTTCCAAAGCTTGATTCTTCTTCAAAGTCTTAGAAGTTTTTTTCTTGGTCATGTGGACAGTACTTTTTGGATTGTAGAGGCAATCCTTAGTAAGATGATAAGTACTCTCACACATGCAATTGTCCATTTTCTTCTTCCCAAGAGTCTTCTTTTGTGAACAAGGTTGAACTTGATCACTTTCCTTCTCCATCTTCATCTTTTCAGATGTTGTGGCAATTCTTTTAGGGTGAGAATTACCTTTATAGCTAGATGGTTCAGGGTGTGTAGCAGTGGTACACAACTAATAAGCCTTCTTCTTGATGCTGGGATGATTTGGACATGAACTAGAACTCCTGATACCAAAATTCAAGTTTGTGTCTTCAGCCTTAACCACCTCAAAACCTATAGAGATAAAGACTTGTGTGTGTATGGATTTAAAGGTGGCCTTGATCTATTGAGCCTTCTTAAACTTCCTCTTGGCCTTCCTGGTCAAGTTCTTTCTTCTTAACTTGGTAATCCTAACTCTTTTACTCTCCTTAGAGGAACAGTAACCCTTCTTAGATTGCTCTTATACACTCTACTCAGAGACATCCTTTACTATTTACTCTTCATCCTCTTCACTCGTGGGGTCTATGAAGGGAAGCTCATCTTCACAAGTTATACACCTAGGAGATCTTACAGACAAGATTGTGTGTGGATGAGCTATCTCACTAGATTCTAATCCTTGCTTACATTGATAACAAACTTTTGCATGCAAGGATGAGGATATAATGTTCTTGAAGGTCTCTTCTTCAAGAACACATTTTTTGCCCTGGCTTTATAGATCACAAGCTCAGCCTGACATTTAGTCAACTTAGTTATGAAATCTTTGATCTGAGTCCTGTAGTTGGTGTGTTCATGTTTAAGATTTGAAATGGTTTTCTCTAAGTCCTTTATTTTTAGTTTGTAATCATTTTCAGCTCTTTTGAAATCATATTTTAAGATATTTAAAGACTCAAGATTAGATCTCATCTCCAAGTTCCAAGACTTGCATCTGTTAACTTTAGAAATGCATTCATGTGTACCGATGTTCCAATACCTTGGATTCATCATGGTCTACCATAAGTGCTTGGTTAGGAGATGCATCTTCCACCCTAAAGCTCCAGACAAAGCCTCCTTGTTCAACAACAACAGTAGCTTGCTGCTTTGGCTTCTCATTCTGGGTGGCTCTCTTAGTATAGTTTGGTCTAGCTTGTGTTTGGCCATCATTTGTCCTTGGTGCCTCACACTCCCTTGCAAAGTGACCCATTTGGTTATAGTTGTGAGACCTTACTTTGTTTTTGTCCCGCCTAAACTTTCCACTGTCTACATTGCTTGGAAACTTCCTCTATGTCCTCTTATAGAATTTGTTGTCTTTATGTGTGAGGAGAGCCATTTGTTGAACTATCTCCATGGATTCCAGGTCATCTGGATGGATATAGTCCAGATCTTCAAGGGTGAAGAGAAAGTTTTTTGTGCTTTCATCAGAAGACACAAAGGCTTGTGAGAGCTTGTCTTTTGGAATGGGCTTCCTTGAGTGTAGCTTTCTCTTGGTGTCTCCGGGAAGATGATGAAAGGGCCTTTTTGTGAGTTGTTAGGGTAGCAGATTAGATGATGTTATGGTTCTCTACTATCCCTTTCAACCACATGGAGGGCTAAACTCAGTTGATTCTGGAGTGACCATATGAACTTTGCATATTCATCTCCATTTGGTATCCACTAAGAATACCATACAACTCTGTTAGGGTAGGAGTCTTACGGTTCTTAGTTCTCTTGATAACAACATAATAATGTGTCCATTTTCTAGGAAGAGAGAACATGAACTTCCTTACAATGTCCTTATTCTCAAGAGTCATCCCAACATCCATTAGAGTGTCCATAATCTCAACATACTTGAAGTATTTCTGAGTCATGGTTTCACCTGTTTTGAAGGTGAAGTTTACAAACTACTGCTTCAGGAGATCCTTCTTATTTTCCTTGGCTTTAGTTGACCCCTCATACATCAGCTTCAGTGCATCCCATAGTTGTTTAGCTATTTTGTATTTTTTGAAGCCTTTGTGTAAGGAGCTAGGGAAAGTAGTTTGAAGGGTTGTCATGACTTTCTAATCAATCTCTATTCTGTTTCTGTCTTCTTCAGAATAGTCAGCCACATCTTTTTGAATCCTACCATCTCCAGTAATAGCTGAAGAGGTGCTTGGTATGTGAGGCTCTGAGACAACAGATTCCCACATCTTGGAGTCTTGTGACTTGATGAACCCTTCTATTCATTGGCACCAAGTGTCAAAGTCTTCAGGAGTGATCAGTGGGGATTTTGTCATGGTTCAAGTTTCCATATAAGTTTTAGTGAGGAATGCCATTTGAGATGTTAAGTATTTTGTGTGTGTGAGGGATCTTAAGATGGTGAGATCTTACAATCAAGAGACTCGAATGCTCTGATACCAATTACAAGACCGTTTAAGGGCTGGTCATTTACAACACAACACATAATAAGGAGAGTGTTTAGAACACTTAACATATCAAATAGGGAACTGGAAACAATATGGTTGATACTTAGCACACAAGCAAATATAAGACAAAACAAGAACAAATAAGACAAGGATAATAGTTTTCAAGAATATTGTATATTGCTCTCAAGTTCTTTACAAGTGTTACAAAGCATAAAGAAAAATACAAATACTTGAGATACTTTATACTCCATCCTACAACTGGCCATACTTAGAAAGGATAAAAAAGGATAAAAATACATAAAGTAGAAAATATAGATTTCCTTTTTGGCTAGTGACTATGGCATGCCATAGCTCACATCCTAATATATTACAAAAAGGATAAAAATACATAAAGTAGAAAACAACAGACCACCTCACTGTACAATTATCAAAAGCATGGAACTTTTCACCAATTTGTTTATGTTGGTGAGTCTTCAGAGTTGCAGTGAAAAGTGGTCCAACTTTATGGAAAAATACATTAGATAAAGCATGTGTTAGAAGTCTTCGGAAGAAATCCGTCTTCACTTCTTGGCTTCGGAAGACTTTGTCTTTGAAGCTTTGAAAGACTTCACTTTTGGCTTCGGAAGATGTTGGTCTTGGCTTCGGAAGATTTTACACTTGAAATAATTCTGACGCATGATGTAAGACTTTCGAAGCATTTCTACTCTACACTTACGTGCATGCATGCAGGAGAGACTTAGGATGTTTTAGATGCATCAACTTGCATTAAACCATACAACTTTTAACTCTTTACATGCAATAAGTGTAAGTTGTTAATTTTAATAGGGTGAATGTATTATTGCAATATATCTTAACTTGTGACATTCGTCACTATCAGGTTCGTCAATTGACTCGTAACTTGTTGACTCCCCTCGTGCAATTATTATTATATGTAATTAATTTGCCTCCGAATCAAATCTCTGCGTATATTTATTGCGTGTCAACCCTAGTATTATATAATCTCAATTTGACAAATATTATATAAATGTCATTTATAAAAATTAGTTATTATTAGTGTAATTAATACTAATATTATGATTACAAATATTATTACTATTAATATTATTATTATTATTATTATTATTATTATTATTATTATTATTATTATTATTATCATTATTAAGTCTAGGGTTTAAATTGTAACTTAATGAAACTTGAGGGAATAAATAATTTAACGTGGAGGGACTAAAGTGTAAATTATCAAATTCATTCATATATGTTAGGATCATCGACCAAACCTCCCTCTCGAAAACCCTAAAGTCGTCGCATTTGTTGTTGTTACGCATCTTGCCGCTGGTGATCATAGTTGGCACACCGATTGTTTGTTTCACAAGTAACCGCTTGTTGTAGACCTTATTTCGTATTATTCGTGGTGCCGTTCGAAATTGTTCAGTTTGTTTCGGTTGGTACGGGTTCGTATGCTGGCTACCCTGGGCATACACTGTGTTGCTCGATGTGTATGTATGCATATAGACATTGTGTGTACGTATATAATGTATGTATGTGTGGTGTGGTGTGTTAGTATGTATATATATGTATTGTTTGAGTTTGTGTATATGATCATGTATATTATATGTATTGTTTGAGTTTGTGTGTATGTCCGTCTATATACATATGTGTATTCGCATGTATGTATATATAATGTGTGTGGGAGAGAGTTGTAGGTGTAAGCATATATGTATATGTATGTGTACGACGGGTGTACGTAAAAACATGGGTATGCATCGCTTGTATGTGTCTACACATACATGGATGTGTAAGCGTGTGACCCGTATGTACATATACAGTGTTTGTGTTCGTATATACAGGTGTATATGCCTACTGCTGCATGTATTTATATAAGTGTATGATGTACCACATGCAACGAGTCAAAAGAACCAAGCACACGCAACCCTCGATCGGCTACTGTGAGCGTACCGTGTGTGTGTGTTGTGACTATGTGTGTGTCGAGTGTGTGTGTTGTGTATATGTGAGGGTGCGTAGCATGTGTGTGTGCTGCCGAGAGAAGCAAAACGTAGCAACCTTTGGGCTGCTGTATGTTGGTGTTGGGTTTGTGTGTGTGCTAGGGTATATATGAATGTGAATGTGAAGCATGTGTGTGCGAGTTTATACTATGGATTAGTATGTGCATGTGTGATGTGTGTGCCTGATAGGAGGAACACAGCAGCCTTCAGTTGCTGTGAATGCACAAGATTTGATTGTATGTATGCATTAGGATGTATGCATGTCACTATATTCATAGTAGTATTAGGCTGACACGCCTACCCTTGTTTGTTAGTATACTAGTTGGGACTGACAGTGGCCAAGTACGGGCCCTAGGGTGAATATGTTCTGACAAGTTCTATGTGTACGTTGTAGGTTTAGTTGTGATGCTCATGTTTACATGTGACATTACTTGCTTATAACTGTATGCACTCATGTCCTACCAAACTTTTACACAACATCAAGTTTTGTTTATTATTTAACCCTACAAACTCACCAAGAATATGTTGACCTTTTTGAGCATATCTTTTCAGGTAACAATTAATGAGGATATCTAGGGATGCTGCCTTAGCGACGACCTTAGGATTGCGTTATTTAAATTCTTTGGACGTCTTGACAATTGCATTGACTTTTATTTATTATTCACTTTATGTTCACTTGTTCCCGGGTTGTGGGATTTATACATATTCGGTTTGTATGACTATGTTTGTAAGGGAATTGACTAACTGCGCCACAAGTCTCCATTTGTGTTGGGTGACGTCATGACACGTTGACTTTCATCATTTATTGAATCTCTATTAATTAACAATGTGTTATGACGATCCCATCCATTACATCCTCATGTTTCCGCTATAAGCGAGGGTGTGAAAGATTGGTATCAGAGCCATTGGTTATAGAGAATTAGGTGGATCACTTGACCTAGACTATAACATAGGAACCTTCATGTAGAATGCATAGTAGGGTTTTGTGTGCATCCAATATTACATGTATGTTCCTTCTATTCTATATGTCTGTTCTTTATCTTTTGATTTGCTTCATCTGAGGAAATGTACATTTTCCTTATAGTATGTCTTTCACTAGACCCGCTGTTCCTACAGTGCCCCGAGTTCATTTGTTTGACTCTGAATCAGAACCCAAAGAGGTTCTCTTAGATCATATGCTGCATGCGTCATCTAATACAAAGTCCGACCCTGAGGAGTCGGTGAGAGAGTCATCTGATGAAGAGGAGATAGGTAACCATATTGTACTAAGGTTGCCTACCATTCATGCTACATCACCAAGTGCACCTGTTGTTCCTGCTGCACCAGCTGCTATTGCCGCCCCAACTACTCCTATGATACCTGTTAGGCCGGTTATTGCAAGGTACATCCCTAAGGCGGGACCTTGGGTGCCCGGCTACCCCAGAGGACCTTACCAGGAAAACAGTGTAGGACCGGTGCTGCTAAGGACGGCTAGGAAGACAATGTGTATGGCCACTCGTATAAGTTTTCGAGTGCCGGTTGATGAGGCTAGTTTGTGGGGCTACCACCCTGACCTGCCTCCAAGCCCTTCTAGCTCATCTGGCAGTGAAGACGAGCAGGACTAATGTCGTATGAGCATTGGCGAAGATTTGAAGATTTAGGAGATTTTTTTGCCATTTCGTATTTCATTTTCAGACATTGGTAAAATATGGGTTTTCACACATTTTTGAGATATTACTCTATCTATTATCATGTTGAGATAATATGAATTATAAGAATGAGACTTTATATTATCATTATGTTTTGGATTGTAGTATTACATTTTGGAAAATATGTTTGCAATGATATGCTTTATGAGACTGACTGAGCTGTCATGACATTTGATATTGCTACAACTTATATATTGTTTATGTTGATTAGAAGGATGCCGGCCAGAAGGATTACTCGCATTGTTAGTCGCGGTTGTGCTACACCAAGAGGCAGAGGCAGAGGAAGAGGTGCAAAAGGTAGGGGTGAAGCACCTGCAGGAGGAAATGAAGGTGGACAGAGTGATAATAATCAGGGAGCTGGAAACCCTGATATATCTGCCATGATTGCTTCAGCACTCATCCCGACCATAGTGGCACAAGTGAGTGACAACATCATAAACCACAATAATGGGGGTGGTAATGAGGAAAATGAATATAATGATGAAAATGGTGTTCATGAAGAGAATGACGAAAACATACATAGAGATGGAGGTGGATAACAATGGGGAAGGAGGTGGAATGGGTAACGTGAATGATAATTGTAACATTAATGGGAATGGTATTGGAGGAAGGGTTGGTTGTACTTACAAGGAGTTCATGACTTGTAAACCAAAGGAGTTTGATGGAAAAGGTGGAGCCATTACCTTGACCTGTTGGATTGAAAAGATGGAATCTGTGATGGACGTCAACAACTGTGCTGAAAATCAGAAGGTGAAGTATGCTACATGTTCACCGGTGGGGAAAACATTAACGTGGTGGAATACCCAAGTGCAGGCTCGAGGCAGGGAGGCAACAATGGCCATGAATTGGGTGGAATTTAAAGCTTTGGCAACTGAAGAATATTGTCCAATGAACGAAATGCAGAAGTTGGAACATAAGTTCTGGAATTAATCGATGGTAGGGTCGGGTCATGCTCCTTACACCGACCAGTTTCATGAATTGGCAAGGCTGGTGCCACAGCTGGTGACACCTGAGTCAAAGCAGATTGAGTGTTACATCTAGGGTTTAGTACCTCGTATATGTGGTTTGGTGACTGATGCAGCACCCCTAACTATAAGAACTGGGTTGCTAGGTAAAGATAGTGAGAAAGGAACAGATATGGGGGAATCGAGCAGACAAGCAAGGGGAAGATTTGATAAAAAGGTAAAAGTTGACAGGAAGCTTTGTGGCAGTGAACCAAGGGAGAAAGGACTATGTTGGGCCATATCCTAAGTGTGGGAAATGTAACTATCATCATCCGCCAGCGGCGCCATGCCGAGTATGAATGCATTGTAGGTGCCCGAGGCATTTTGCGAAATATTGTAGAGTGGTTCCCAATTTGGTTGCACTGATTAATGTAATCAATCCAGCTAGAAACGTCAGGGTTTGCTATGAGTATGGAAGCCCCAATCATTATTGGAATGTGTGCCCAGACTAAATTAGGCGTCGGGTCAACAAGGTAATAACCAAACCCAAGTGATGGCAATAGCTGGTAATCAAGGTCAAGGAAATCAAGGAAATGTTGCTCAAGGATGTGCGTTTGTGATTGTTTCAAATGATGTGTGCCAGGACCCGAAGTTGTTACAGGTACATATCTCCTCAATAACCACTTTGCATCTGTATTATTTGATACCGAAGCAGACAACAGTTTTGTGTCCTTTGAATTTGCACCTCAGCTTGGTTTGAACCCTGGTTGTTTAGAGACTATCTATTCAGTAGAAATGGCGAATGGTAAATTTGTGAAAGCTATTGAAATAATAAGAGGGTGCATAATTACATTGGAGGATCATGCCTTTGACATAGACTTAATACCTTTTAAGCTGGGAAGCTTCGATGTAGTAATGGGAATGGATTGGTTGTCGAAGTGTGGAGCTGAAATTATTTGCCAAGAAAAGGTGGTGTGAATCCCTATGCCTAATGGCGATGTGCTCAAGATTCAAATAGAACGACCAAGAAGAAGTCTAAAGATTATCTCTTGTATGAAGGCTCGTCGTTGCCTGCAGAAACAATGCTATGCATTCTTAGCACATGTGGCGGATAAAAAACCCGAGGAAGGGAAACTAGAAGACATTTCGGTGGTGCGAGACTTTCAGAAAGTATTCCTGACTAATTGATCGGTTTACCCCCTCCTCGACAAGTAGAATTCCGCATAGATTTGGTTCCTGTAGCGACACCAGTAGCAAAGATGCCATATCGGTTAGCACCATCAGAAATGCAAGAATTATCGAGCCAACTACAAGAGTTGCTAGATAAGGGTTTCATACGACCAAGTCACTCACCATGGGGAGCACCGATATTATTTATTAAGAAAAAGGATGGAACATTTCGAATGTGCATAGACTATCGAGAGTTGAATAAGTTGACTGTGAAAAATCGAGATCCACTCCCTAGGATCGATGATCTATTTGATCAATTACTAGGAGCTTCGTATTTCTCTAAGATTGATCTCCGATCGAGTTATCACCAATTGCGGGTTCACGAGGAGGATATACGAAAGACAACTTTTAGAACTTGATATGGGCATTATATGGAAGGAAGTGTAGATCTCTGGTGTGTTGGGTGGAAGTAGGCGAGAGTCAATTGACAGGTCTAGAGATTATACAAGAAACAACTGACAAGATATTTCAAATCAAGGGTAGGCTTAAGCCAGCTTGAGATCATCAGAAAAGCTATGCTGTTAACTGTCAAAAACCTTAAAATTTAACGTGGGTGATCGTGTCTTATTGAAAGTTTCTTCGTAGAAGGGAACGTATGGTTTGGAAAGAAAGGGAAATTAGCTATGAGATATGTTAGACCATTCGAGATCATAAAATGAATTGGTCTTGTAGCGTATCGATTAAAATTGCCTCAAGAACTTAGTGGCGTGCATGATATGTTCCATGTGTCGAACCTTAACAAGTGTTTAGCTGATGGATCCCTTAATGTACCGATTGAGGAAATCAAGATTAACGAGAAACTACACTTTGTGGAAGAACTAATAGAAATAATGGACCAAAAAATGAAACAATTGAAGTGCAACAAGATTCCAATCGCAAGAGTGAGATGGAACCCTAAGTGAGGGCCTAAGTTTACGTGGGAACGGGAAGCCCAGATGAAATCTAAATATCCGCATTTTTTCGCAGGTAGAGCTTTAGGATCTAACTCTAGCTGAATTTCGGAACGAAATTCTCTCAACTGGGGGATACTATGACACCCGTCACTATCAGGTCTGTCAATTGACTCGTAACTCATTGACTCCCTTCATGCAATTATTATTTTACGTAATTAATTTGCTTCCAAATCGAATCTCCCTGTATATATGTTGCGTGTCAACCTAATATTATATAATCTCAAATTTGACAAATATTATATGAATGACATTTTAAAAAAATTTAATTATTATTAGTGTAATTAATACTATTATTATGATTACAAATATTATTATTATTATTATTATTATATTATTATTATTATTGTTATTGTTATTATTATTATTATTATTATTATATTATTATTATTATTATTATTATTATTATTATATTATTATTATTATTATTACTATTATTATTATTATTATTAAGTCTAGGGTTTAAATTGTAATTTAATCAAACTTATGGGAATAAATAATTTAAAGTGGAGGACTAAAGTGTAAATTATCAAATTCATTCATATATGTCGGGATCATCGACCAAACCTCCCTCCCAAAAACCCTAAAGCCGTCGCAGCCCCCCCTTGCTGTTACTACGCGTCTTGCCGCTGGTGATCGTCGTCATCACACTGGTTGTTTGTTTCGCAGGTAACCGCTTGTTGTAGACCTTGTTTTGTATTATTCGTGGTGCCATTTCAAAATCGTTCGGTTCATTTTGGTTGGTATGGGTTCGTACGGTGGCTGCCCTGAGCATACATTGTGTTGCTCGGTGTGTATATATGTATATAGACATTGTGTGCACGTATATAATGTATGTATGTGTGGTGTGTTAGTGTATATATATATGTATTGTTTGAGTTTGTGTATATGACTGTGTATATGTATATGTAATGTTTGAGTTTGTGTGTATGACCGTGTATATACATATGTGTATTCGCGTGTATGTATATATAATGGTTGTGTGAGAGAGTTGCAGGTGTAAGCATATATGTATATGTATATGTATGTGTACGACATGTGTATGTAAAAATATGTGTTGGGGTTTAACAATGGAATAAACTGAAGCTTACCAAATCATAATTGCAACCAACTGAAGATCTTATTGTACAAGTTCAGAGACCAGGTTGATTACAACAAAAACAACAATACAAGACAATTCAACATGACAAAGTCAAGATCAAAACAATTAGAAAAGTCAAAATTAGGTCATGTTATAATAATAATATAAATAGATGCACTAATGCATTTTTGCAAGTGTGGCTTTCTGTGTGTTTCTCATGGTGTAGATCACTATCCAAGGAGAAATCCTCTCCTTTGGGTGGGTTTGATTTCACCAGCCTTCTATGATTCTCATTGTAACTTGTTTATCAACATCAATGAAATCATAACATTATTATTATCCATTTTTTTGTTCTTTGATTCACACACGTCCACCTGTCTTAATTTTGATTTCTAGATTTGAACGAGATAAATCCTAAGATCCAAGCTCAATGACTCTGAAATATTGATTTAGCAAAATAGTATCAGAGCTGTTGGTTGTTGGATTTATCTACTTCTCAGATCTGATTTCATCTTAATGATGTCAAGAACAATGAAGAAAAAAGGAAAAATAAAGAACAAAGTCCCTACTCATCAAAAACATATATCTTCATACCCAAAATCAGAAGAAAAAACCAACAAATCTGTTCAACTATGGTACGATTTGAAGAATCGTGAACATGTTCATGATTATTCCTTCAAAATTCGATGTAATTGAACAAGATTATCATCAAAAAAGGAAGAAAACCCGTTTGTTCATCTCAAAATCAAGAAGAAAAAATCATCAGATCTGTTCTAATATGATACGATTTGAAGAAATATAATCATTCGTTGGATTATTCCCTCAAAATTCGATGCAATTGGACACGATTATCATTAAAAACAAAGAAAAGATGAAGAAATGGAAGCTACTGCTGATTTCCCAATGTGCACTACAGTGTGAAATCGTTTTTGTTCAAGTCTGAAAACAAATGTGGATGAACAAAAACAAATGCGAATGAAGCCTGATCAAATGCGGATGTGTTATACACAAATGCGGATGTGTTATCCACAAATGCAGATGTCTTATACACAAATGCGGATGACTTGTCACCAAATGTGGATGACTTGTCAAAAAATGCGGATGACTTGTCAGCAAATGCGGATGACTTGGCAACAAATGCGGATGGCTTGTCACCAAATATGGTTGACTTGTAAACACATGCGGGTATTTTAAGCACAAATGCGGGTTTTTTAAGCACACATGCGGATGCATTGAAATCAAATGCGGATGCCTTGCAAACAAATGCGGATGCTTTGCAAACAAATGCGGATGAGTTAGCAAAGAAATGCGGATGTGTTGCAAGAAAATGCTTATGAACAGCTGATGAACAGGACATCAAAAAGAAAAGAAAAACATGAATATGGATGATTGCAACCAACAGACACGTCCATTTTGATCATGAAAGCAAAAAAGAGTATAGAAATCAACTTTTGTCACTTTTTCACAGATTCATCCAGGGACTTGTACAACTATCAGATACCCATTTTCAAGTACTTGAGCTCACATTTTTTTATGCTTTGCACCCGTGTCTGACTACTGAGCGGATAGTTAGCCGGACTTAAATCAAGGGAGTACTCATTATCTGAAAAATGTCATTTATCAAGTTATTTCAAAAGAGTGGAAATGTGTTCAACATTGATTTATGTTCTGATGCAGTTTATTGAAGTTCAAAGCCTCACCATATGCCTAATACGTACTAATCCTTGAGTTGTGATATGAACTGTAATCCAAGAGTGATACAACCCATATCCAATACCAACAACTATTCTCAAGAGATTCTAACCCTTGTCGGAAATATACTCGGAGGAGCTTAATTTGAGGGGGAGAACATCAATGAATTGTGCTAGAACATCAATTGATCAAGAAGACACGTGACAGAGAAGATCTTCAAATTCAAGGTTAGGCATGCATCAGTTTAAGGGGAGTATTGTTAGGGTTCAACAATGGAATAAACTGAAGCTTACCAAATTATAATTACAGCCAACTGAAGATCATATTATACAAGTTCAGAGACCAAGTTGATTACAACAAAAACAACAATACAAGACAATTCAACATGACAAAGTCAAGATCAAGACAATTAGAAAAGTCAAAATTAGGTCATGTTGTAATAATAATATAAATAGACCCACTAGTGTATTTTTGCAAGGGTGGCCTTTTGTGTGTGTTTCTCATGGTTTATATCACCACCCAAGAATAATCCTCTCCTTTGGGTGGGTTTAATTTCAGCAGCCATCTATGATTCTCATTGTAACTTTTTTATCAACATTAATGAACTCATAACATTATAATTATTATCTGTTTCTTTGTTCTTTGATTCACACACATCCACTGATCTTAATTTTGATTTCAAGATCTTAACGAGATGAATCCTAAGATCCAATGTCACACCCTCAAAATCCACTTGCGGAGTTTTACCGCGAGGCGTGTGAACAAACCAGGATCACAGTCAATAGTTACTCAGAACGACTCTATATGCCATTATTTAGACAAAATCAACCAAAATACAAACTTTAAACAATGCGGAAGCGTTTTGAAAACAACCCAAGGCAATGAAAGTAATACTATGGCAAAACAGGTGCCAACCCAAAAGAGTAAACCATAATTATTAAAATGCAAAAATTGTCTTGAAGATCGTGTCTTAGAATGCAGTGAACCATGCAGTGCTCCTATGGAAAGCAAGTTAATGACCTGAGAATAGCATACTAAAAAATGTCAACACAACGGTTGGTGAGTTCAAGAGTTTGAGTTCAATAAACATATAAACAGTTGTGATATATATAAGCAGTGTATTGTAATACATAGCTAGTCTATTAACAGTAAATACTAATACATAGTGATTTCGCAATTGAAGCTGACTGTGATAGTTGTTGCCTCCTGTCACGACTTACCATGTCGTGACAATGTTCAATAGGACAAATTGCACCCGGTTGACCTTGAGTCACACAGGTAGGGCTCGTCAGACCCAGTAGTACTACCAAGTTTCCCCGCTATTAAATATTAACAATTCAAAAGTGTGAGGACTTTTCTCATGGTAAATAGCACTATATTAATATTATACATAACTTAAATATTAAAAGCATTCATAAAATACCAGTATGCTATCTCCCCCAAAAGAGATTAAGTAAAGAGTGGGGCATGAACTCACCTGATGTATGCAAAAAGTACTTAGGGTTTACTTGAGAAACGAGAGGATAGACAAACTTCAAAGGTTACCTAGATCATGTGAGTACATAAGTACGTGTAAATGAAATACATGTGAAACCCTAAGCATAACAAAACCAAAGACTCAAGCTTTCAGAAAAATAGACACGTTTGACCTAGTTGACCCGTTTGACCCGTTGGTGACATTATGCGTTATAATTCAAATAAAGCCAATGATCACATACAACATACATGATTAACATTCAAATAGTATCATACACATGCTACATTATCCATACATAACACTTAAATCATAGCCATGCCTATGGCATACAACATACACCATAATCATTACTCACCAAACCCAAACATGATATCCTAGCAACTAATCAACACCAATATCATACATGATCACCAAAGTCCAAATATCACCCATGATTATCCAAGCATGCCATAAAACTAATTTAACACGTTCTATCACACTAGAATTTATCCTTGCACATACTAGCAGGCTCCTATCATCCCAAACATGATCATAACATCATACTTCAACGTTTACACGAATAAAGTTTCCCTTTTGGGAAGGAACATCCCAAAATCTATCAAACATCCAAAGCATACATGAATTCATCAATAATATACCAATTCAAGCTCATACTAACACCTAAGCACGATCAACCACATCCAAACATCATAACTCATCAATTCATATCCAAAAGTTACTATCTTTAGTAATGTATGAACTATAACATGTGTTCTTGAATTTCCAATGATCACAACATCAATCTAACATCTAATCATCACCATGAACACATCCATAACATCAATTCATCAATAATTCAACGTTACACGCAAGATAAAGTTACTATTCTTAGTAAGCTATGAACATCAACACCAAATCATCAATTTCTTGCAAGATCCATGATTCCTAACATTCATACAACTATTAATCATCACACATTCATCAAACAGTCATCATTCATCCATAATCATGCTCAAAATCGAATTAGGGTTTGACTAGAATCAAAACCCATGATTAAACCACTAAAAACATGTAATTCATCCATGATCGACGTTAACTAACATGTATTCAACCTAACTAACATAAAACATCATCAATTGATCAAAACTCAACACCAAGAACACCAGTTTTGTGATTTAAGGTTCGGCCATAATGAAGAACATCACAAAAACATGAAAAATCTAACCTTTAAACGTGTAATGTAACAAAATTGAGACTTGTAATGCGTTGTATGCCTTGAGATCGATCAAATACAATGTGTTCTTGCTTAATCTTGATCAAAATCGCAGGTTTGAGAGGGGATGAGGGAGGTTACGGTCGCACATGGGGAGGTGGGGGCTAGGGTTTATGTTTTACTTAATTTAATTTACATATTTACCCTTTAAACCCTTGTGTTTTGGTATTTTATAAAAACTAGACTTTAAACTCTTTTTAAAATGCCTTTAACTTAAAAATATAAAGATATGAACTAATAATTTTCATTACATAATTTATCTTTGCAAAAACACAAGACATACGAACAAATAGGCACGTTTCCGCATTACGCGATTAATTTCTACAATCAGCAATAAAATCGCGTAAACACATAATTTTAACACAACAATCACATAATCAATTTAATTAACATTAGTTTAACATTATTAATTATTATTAAGTCACCAATGTTAAACGACAACTAGTGTGTGCTCACGACACGTGTATACAAGACTTAACGGAACTAACGGAGTTTGGTAACGGAAATTTACCGGATGTCACATCCAAGCTCAATGAATCTGAAATATTGATTTAGCAATGTAGGTATGCATCGCTTGTATGTATCTACATATACATGGGTGTGTAAGCGTGTGACCTGTATGTACATATAGAGTATGTTTTCGTATATACACGTGTATCTACCTGCTATTGCATGTATCTATATAAGTGTACGATGTACTGCTTGTAATGAGTCAAAAGAACCATGCACACGCAACCCTCGATCGGCTGCTGTGAGGGTACGTGTGTGTGTGTGTTTGGTGTGGTGTGACTATGTGTGCATTGAGTGTGTGTGTTGTGTGTATGTGAGGGTACGTAGCATGTGTATGTGATGCCAAGAGAAGCAAAATGCAGCAGCCTTTGGGCTGTTGTATGTTGGTGTTAGGTGTGTGTGCTAGGGTATATATGCATGTGAATGTGAAGTATGTGTGTGTGAGTTTATACTATGGATGAGTATGTGCACGTGTGATGTGTGTGTCCGAGAGGAGGAACACAGCAGCCTTCAGCTGCTATGAATGCAAAGATTTGATTGTATGTATGTATTAGGATGTATGCATGTCACTGTATATATGGATAGATATGGGTGAATGTGTGTAATACGCTTTGTATGTATGAGTTTATGTTGTGCGTGGGCATTATCATACACATAAATAAATATGTGTTCATATGACTGCATGTTTATATATATGTGAACTCTTGTATGTGCTTAAAGTGTGTGTTGTGTGCCAGAATCGGGTGGTGCTAATTGTATATGTATGTATATAACTAAGGGTTGGTGTGCTACGTTATGTTATTCATATATATATATATATACACACACACACATGTATATATATATACACATAATATATATATACACATATATGTATATATATACACTATATATATATATATATACACGTGTATATATATATATATAATATATATACACGTGTATATATATATACGTGTATACATATATATACATATATGTATACATATATATACATATATGTATACATATACGTACATATATGTATACATATACGTACATATATGTATACATATACGTACATATATGTATACATATACGTATATATATATACGTATATATAGACGTATATATATAGATACGTATATATATACACGTATACATATATATACGTATATATATACGTATATATATATCTGAGGGCCCATTCACATAAGTGCTCATCCGCAGTAGTTTCATCCGCATGAGGTCCATTCGTATTAGCTCCATTCGCATAGGACTCATCCGCATTGAGTCCATCCGCATGAGGTCATTCGCATGGGTGTTCACCCGCATTGGTGTTCATCCACATGAGGTCCATTCGTACGATTTGGTGTTCATTCGCATAGGTTTTCATCAGCATTGGTCCATTCACATGATGTTCAGTCGCCTGGAGGCCATGCGATTGAAGGGTGTCCATACGCCCAAATAGGGCTGTTGTACCCGAGGAAAAGCATAGTTTAATGACTGACTTTCGGGGAGAAAGTGCAGATGTAAGTTTTAAGGTGGAAGTTCCCGTAAGATCATGTAAGATGACTGTCCGTAAGTTCCCGTAAGATCATGTAAGATGACTGTTAAGGTCTTAGAGGTTATGTTGGGCATGATGATGATGTTGCATGTTTATGCATGATGTATGTTATGTATGTATGATGTTGCCCTGTATGATGATGATGATTGTGTGTGTTGATGTTCCTTACTATAATGTATGTTTATCTTTCCTGTGGCTTTACGATGAATGTTAATGAATGAAATGAAAGTATTATATAACGTAAAGTGAAAGATAATGAAAAGAGGAACATGATGAATGCATGCATTAACGAATGATGTAAGTAATAAAAGTCTTGCAAGCCTTGTATGTCAGACACGCCCCTTGTAAGGTGTTAGCCCAACGGTGTGCGGGTTTGCTACCCCAGAAGGATGCACATCGGGGTCTTTCTTTGTGATTGACCATTTGTATGGAACCATTGTTGCTTGCCTTCGGTACTGTGGCCATGAGGTGCAATGCACCCTAATGGAAGATCTATGATTGGCTTCGGCCCAGTACCAACGGACGAAGGGCCAGGCACATGACAATGGTACGCCTGAACTTTATCTTAGGTACTGTGGCCATGATGTAACACCCGGTTATTTTAAAAGATAAGAAATAAAGAATAAAAAGAAAGAAAAGTAATAATGTCCAAGTGGAGGGACCAAAAGTGTCCAAAGGACAAATATCTTTGAAAGTTGGTGTAAAAGGTGGGCATGGCCGCCCACCCTCTTTTCACATCACCATCTTCTTCGTTTTTTAGAGAGAGAGAGAGAGCAGAGAACTCTCGGTTTTCAGAAAAGAAGAAGAAGTGGGCGAATTCAAGGTAAGAATTCGCGGTTTTTATGTGTTTATGACGGGTTTTATCCCGGTTATGTGCTCTTGTGCTTATGTGCTTGTGTTGTGTTCGGGTGTGTGCGTATGGTGTTGATTTTAGGTGTTTTGGAACTCTTTGCAAGCGGGTTCAAAGGAAGAAACACCCAAGTTGCATAAGGTGAGTTGTAGACCCCGGTTTTACTTGTTTTAAATGATCTTTGGGGCTGAAAATGTATTAAAATGGTTTTATAAAGTTCATGTATGTTTACCCGTGTGCATTGTGCATGAGTGAATGTGATTCTTGTATGCTTATAGGTTATTCATGCTAGAATAGCCACATTAAGCTTAGAACAGACAGATTTGATGATTTGGGTTGAAAACATACTGGAAACATATAGTACAGAAGGTCCATGCGCCTAAATAAGGTTCATGCGCCTGAAAATGCCATAGTAAGAACTAAGTGTGATCCATGCGCCCAAACAGTATTCTATGCGCCTAAGATTACCTTAGAAATGATAAAGTACACCCATGCTCCTGAACAGTTGTCCATGCGCCTAGAAAATAATAGTCGAACGACTAAGTGTAGGGCCATACGCCCCAATAGTGCCCATGCGCCTAAGTGTTCATACGCACCAGTAGTGCCCATGCGCCTGAATGAGTTCATGCGCCTAAAGTGAAATTATTTTACGTGTTAGGCTGATGCACCTAAATAGTGATGAAACGCCCAAATAGGGCTCATGCGCCCAAATAGGGCTCATGCGCCCAAATAGTTCCCATGCGCCTAAGACTTAGAAATTTTTACAAAATTTTCTGGGAGTCTGTGCTTTAGGGATTTGACCGAGGTTGACTAAGGGCTTATTAATGATGTTGTTTCATGCATGATAAGATTGTTTATGATTGTTCCTTATTATGGTTATTGCTATTATTATTATTACCCATAGTATGTGACTTTACATGGTATGTTATTATCGTAACGTAAAGTATTTCGTGATAATAAAGTGAAAGAGCAATAAAGAAAGAAGAGGAACATTAATAAACTGTTAACAAGTCTTGCAAGCTTATAGGAGGGACACGACCGTGTTGTCGTTAGCTCAACTGTGCTGCGGGTTAGCTACCCTTTTATGCACACAGGGTCAATCAATTGAGATTGGCAGGACCTTTGTAGCGTGTCCTGGGTGATTGGGTCGGCCTTGTACATAGTACACAGACCCTTTCGGGGGATACAGTTACCCTTTAGGAGGATATAGTTGACCCTTTTGGGGGATACAGTTACCCTTTCGGGGGATATAGTTGACCCTTTCGAGGGATACAGTTGACCTTTGAGGGATATAGATGGCCCATCACCCATTTTCCATCGCGCATATAGTTGGGGCACTGCTCACTGGTCCATACAGAAAGTGAAACATAAAGCTAAAGTTTACAGACAAGGCATACAGTACAGAGATCGAACAATATTTGTTCATATAGTTGATGCGTGCTCGCATATATAGTATAGAGTTGTATTTTACAGAAACGAGTATTTTCTTATATAACATATACAAAGTATTTTATTACTTTAAAAACTAGAGCTCACTTAGCAACGCTGACTTTTATACATTTTCAGTTGGCAGGTAATCATTGCTGAGGATGGCACGAGAGTGAAGCTACTCGGCAAGGGAAAGACTGACATCCATTCGTATTCTATGTTACTGTTGTTTTGTAATGCATATAAACAATTCTTTTGTAATAAGTTAAACGATGGTGTATTGCTCAACAACAGGGGTTTAAATGAAATGAATGGCTTTTGATAAACGTATTCCGCTGCATAAGCTCGTTTATTTGTAATGATTAACGTTTTAATTGCTATGAATGACCAACTGTGAGGTTTCCGGGATCGGGGCCTTACAGGTTGGTATCAGAGCCAAATTTTAAGAGAATTGGGTTAAATACACTTTTAAAACCTAAACTTAAACTGAAAATAGGACAAATGGAGGGATGTTAGCTCGAGTAGCTACGTCCCATCAGGTATGTCTTTTCTTAAAGTTAACCGGTATTACTTGCGCATGCTATTTGATTATGTGCTCATAGTAGATTTAGATACTGATTAAGTCAGGATAAGAGATACTTGGGGTATGAAGAGTAAAGTAAGTGGCTAATCATAACTGGCCACTGTAATTAGGGACTTACTATACTTGACATAAACTGAGTATTACCTTGAATGACTGTGTTAGTGTTTGAATCTTATAGTGTGTTTATAGAGGATGGCTGGAGGTAGATCTTCAAAGGCCTCTCGTGGTGGAGGTCACGGTGCTGCTTCGCAACCTAAGAGTGGGAGACCCAGAGTAGAGAAAGTGGTTCATGAAGAACCAGAGACCCCTCATCCGGAGGGTGGCGACGAGAGTGCCAATCTGAGAGCCTCAGTAAAAGAGGCTGTGGTGGAAGAGGTTCACCAGGTCATGCAGACGATTCTACCGTTTGTAGTGACCAAAGTGATCAAGGCAGTTAGAGAAGGAGAGAGAAAGGAAAGGGGCGAATCTACAAGTGAAAGAAGACAGCCCGAGACTGAGACGGTTTCGTCCGATGATGAGGATGAGGAAGAAGAGCCTATGCCGGAGGCGACTCGAGGCTGCAACTATGGGGCATTTATGAGATGCAAGCCCCCTACCTTTGATGGGAACGGCACTGCTGCAGCTGCTCACCGATGGGTGAGGGAGATGGAGGATATCCTCGATATCAGTGAGTGCCGTGAGGACCAAAAGGTGAAGTTCGCTACCCACTCCTTTGTGGACTCGGCTTTGTGCTGGTGGGACAAATTGTCCAAGCCGAGGGTAGCAGGGCCATTGGAAGAATGAGATGGCCTGAATTGAAGAAGCTAGTGATCGGGGAATTTTGTCCTCACAGAGAGATGGACAAGGTAGAAAGAGACTTCCTGCAGCTGGAGGCGGGAACGATGACACACCAGCAGTACACCACCAAATTTAATGAAATGGCACGGCTGGTGCCCAATCAAGTGACACCATTGTCACGAAAGATTAAAAGATACATCCAGGGGCTGCCGACGGATATCCGTAGGCATATGATTGCCGCCCGGCCGAGCACGTTCAGGTCGGTAGTTGACTTGGCTGGCAGATTATATGATGAGAGGTGGTGGTGACTGAGGTGGATAGGAAGGATGGTGGTAGTCGGAACTGGAATGGGAAACAGTTTGGACGTGGTAGAACCGCTCCAAACAAGAAGGTGGCAAAGGTGGGTGATCGACGTGTGGTCACATCTGGATCAGGGCCGAGGAGGTGTGACAAATGTGGGAGAGAGCATACTAGTGAGTGCAGAATGGGGATGAACGTATGCTTCAGGTGTGGTCAGCTTGGCCATATCGCTAGAGACTGTAAGAAGCTGAGGGCAGAGAGCTCTGGAGCAGAGAAGAAGAAGCCAGAGGAAGGAGGATAGAGGGCAGGTGCTAGAGCTTACACCATGACCCGGGAGGAAGCCAGAGCTGATCCCAATGTTGTGTCAGGTATGTTTCTAGTAAACCAAACTTATGCCTCTGTATTATTTGATTCTGGTGCTAGTAGGAGTTTTATTTCTACTACTTTCTACGCTAAGTTGCCTGTTGTCAGTAGAAAGGTCAGTGCACCATTTGATGTAGAAACTGCTATTGGTAAGTCCACTAGAATTATTGATGTGATAGAGGATTGTGCCATAGAACTAGAAGGTCATAGGTTTACTGCTAGTTTACATGTGATACCCCTAGGTGGATTTGATGTAGTACTAGGGATGGACTGGTTAGCAAACTATGAAGCAAACATCGTGTGTCGCAAGAAGATGATTCGATTAGTTGCGCCCGATGGGAGTTTGGTTACGATTTATGGAGATTGTGTCGCGACGATCCCGAAAGTGATTTCGATGGCGGTGGCGGGAAAGTGCATGAGGCGTGGATGTAGTGCCTACTTGGCCTACGTAAAGGATGTGGACACGCCAACACCACGATTGTCTGATGTACCAGTTGTGCGTGACTTTCCGGACGTGTTCCCGGAAGACTTACCTGGCGTGCCACCGAATCGCGAGATTGAGTTCCAAATTGACTTGATACCTTGTGCTCAACCCGTTGCCAAAGCACCGTATCGATTAGCTCCCACAGAAATGAAAGAACTGATGGAGCAGTTGCAAGAGCTGCTCGATAAGGGGTTCATTCGACTGAGTATCTCTCCTTGGGGTGCTGCGGTCTTATTTGTGAAGAAGAAAGACGGTAGTATGAGGATGTGTATTGACTACCGAGAGCTGAACAAGTTAACGGTGAAGAACCGATACCCCCTACCAAGAATAGACGATCTGTTTGATCAGCTCCAAGGTGCTAGTTGGTTTTCGAGGATAGATCTTCGATCTGGTTACCATCAACTAAAAGTGAAGGAGCAGGACATTCCTAAAACAGCTTTTCGCACGCGCTACGGTCACTATGAGTTCCTCGTTATGTCGTTTGGATTGACCAATGCGCCAGCTGATTTTGTGGATCTGATGAATCGAGTGTGTCGGCCAATGTTAGATAAATCGGTGATTGTGTTCATTGACAATATCCTGATTTATTCGAAGAGTGAGATTGAGCATGCTGGTCACATTCGGGAGGTTCTGGAGACGTTAAGAAGGGAGAAGTTGTATGCAAAATTCTCCAAGTGCGCGTTTTGGTTATGCAAAGTTCAGTTCTTGGGTCATGTGGTGAATCCCGATGGGATTAGGGTGGACCCGGCTAAGGTAGAGGCAGTGACGCAATGGAAGTCTCCAAAGACGCCATCTGAGATTCGTAGTTTCTTGGGTTTGACGGGCTACTATAGGAGATTTATCCAAGACTTCTCTAAGATTGCTTCCCCACTGACTAAGTTGACTTGGAAGGATGTAAAGTTTATATGGGGTCAAGCCCAAGAACAAGCGTTCGAAGAGTTAAAGGTGAGGTCGACTCAAGCTCCTGTCTTGTCATTACTCGAAGGAAGCGAGGACTTGGTGGTATATTCAGATGCTTCTTACTCGGGGTTGGGGTGTGTACTGATGCAAAGAGGAAAGGTCATAGCATATGCATCCCGACAGTTGAAAGTTCATGAGGTCAACTACCCTACTCATGACCTGGAGCTAGCAGCTATGGTCTTTGCACTAAAGATTTGGAGGCACTATCTGTACGGGACGAAGTGCACCATTTTCACGGACCACAAGAGCTTGAAGTACTTCTTCTAGCAAAAAGATTTGAACATGAGGCAGAGGCGATGGTTGGAGCTTATAAAGGATTATGATTGCGAAATCCATTACCATCCGGGCAAAGCCAACGTGGTGGCCGATGCTCTTAGCTGGAAGGAGAGGCCCGAGCCGATTCGGGTGAGAGCATACCAACTGGTCATGACCTCTGATGTAATGAAGCAAGTCAAGGAGTTTTAGGATGAGGCGCTGAAAGAAGATCATCTAAACTCTGAAAGAATGAGAGGTCTGGTTGGGGAATTGAGTGAAAACACCCTTGGTGTTAAAACTCGATTTGGATGGGTGTGGATTCCTCGTTTCGGGGATCTACATGTGAGGATTATGGATGAATCTCACAAGACTCGATACTCCATTCATCCTGGTGCCGCAAAGATGTATCAAGACATGAAGAAAGATTATTGGTGGTCGGGTATGAAACGTGACGTGACGGAGTATGTGAGTAAGTGCCTTACTTGCTTGCAAGTGAAGGCGGAACATCAGAAGCCGTATGGGAAGATCCAACCTTTGGATATAACGGAATGGAAATGGGAGCACATCACCATGGATTTCATTACGAAACTACCCCGTACTCCGAAAGGATACGATACCATATGGGTGATTGTTGACCGCTTGACGAAGAGTGCTCACTTCCTACCGATCCGCGAGATATATTCATCCGAGAGGTTGGCTGACCTGTTCATCAAGGAGATTGTAACTCGTCATGGTGTACCGGTGTCCATTGTGTCTGATCGTGACACCCGGTTTACGTTGAAATTCTGGAAGAAATTCCATGACGCCATGGGGACGAGGTTACATATTAGCACGACTTATCATCCTCAAACTGATGGTCAGTTAGAAAGGACCATTCAGATGTTGGAGGACATGCTTCGGGCATGTGTAATCGATTTTGGTGGAAGTTGGGACGACCACTTACCGTTAGCTGAATTCTTGTACAACAATAGCTATCATGCCAGTATTGGCATGCCACCATACGAGATGTTATACGGTAGGATATGCAGAACACCCGTTTGTTGGGATGACGTTGGTCAGAAAGAGTTGGGAAGCGTCGAGGTAATCGAGGCTATGACAGAGAAGCTTGAAAAGATTAAAGCCTTCATGAAGGTAGCTAAAGATAGACAGAAGTCGTATGCCGATAAACGACGTAGACCAATTGAGTTCCAGGTGGGTGACCGGGTCATATTGAAGGTCTCACCTTGGAAGGGTATTATCCGATTTAGAAAGCGGGGCAAGTTGAGCCCAAGATATATAGGCCCTTTTCGAATCATTGCTCGAGTAGGAGAGGTGGCCTACAGGGTAGAATTACCGGATGAGTTAAGTGGGATTCACCCGACATTCCATGTGTCTCATCTGAAAAAGTGTATAGCTTATGAAGACATGATTGTTCCACTGGAGGACATTCAAGTAGACGAAAGGCTAAATTATGTGGAACAACCAGTGGCAATCATCGATCGTAAAGAAAAGAGGCTGCGAAATAAAGTGGTTCCTTTTGTGCGTATACAGTGAGAGCACAGGAAGGGATCCGAGTCTACATGGGAAACTAAAGAAGAAATGAAGCAACATTACCCACATTTGTTCGAGGAATAACAGGTTTTGGGGGCGAAACCTATATAAGGGGGTGGACTTGTAACACCCGGATATTTTTGTTGAAGCTGACGAAAGAAGATAAAGAA